>CM053509.1:32240393-32381176 GCA_028627145.1 Eidolon dupreanum | reverse complement strand
TTTTTTTTTTTTTTTACTATATTTTATATCTAAAATGCTGCTCTGAAGATTGCCAAAATAACATTTTCTTTTGGAACTGTCAATTATTTTGCAACTATAAATTTTATGTATCTAGCCTATGGGACTTAATAAGATTCTAAATGAAATCCTTAGGCAACTTTCCTAAGACAAACAAATCCAAGGCTTTCAGAGTAAACTGGTTTTTATATAATGCTAACTATCAAAATGAGTGACTTTTCACACTGTTCTATTAAAATCAACTGGACAATCATTAAGAAGACAAGACAGAGCATGCAGTTACAGATGAAGGTAGGAATGCAACAAAGAATTAAGAGAGTATCAGGAAGGCCACAAGTGATCAGATAATTATAAAATCTGTCAAAAATAAATTTGC
Source organism: Eidolon dupreanum (assembly GCA_028627145.1). Classification (NCBI taxonomy): domain Eukaryota; kingdom Metazoa; phylum Chordata; class Mammalia; order Chiroptera; family Pteropodidae; genus Eidolon; species Eidolon dupreanum. The sequence goes on along the minus strand of CM053509.1, from coordinate 32,380,782 downwards.
CAAGGAAAAAAAAGAGCTTTAAAATTATTTCCAAACTAGTAAGAAAGGTACAGGCCCATCTTTAAGATCAGTAAAACTACAAAGTATTACAAACTGATAAACATTTTCAACAATGATTCTACACAGTGACTCGGCTTGGAATGTTTTAGATTTCACTGCTAACAAATTGTAAAGGATATATAGAAGGAAAAAGAGGAAGATGACAAAACCATTTATTTTATGTTATAGAGAAATGCATATAATTAGCATGAAAATTAAGTCTCTGCTTGATTAGGCATGTTATATAATAATCTTTGTACCCTGAACAATATATTTTTCTTTATCATGAAAAATCCTAAAAAGTTTTCTCCTAAGAAGTCCATCAATTCCATAAGGATATTTTAAATTATTTTAAGAGGCCAGGGCACTTTACCGTCGTTTTGTTATATAGAGTTCATCAAGAAGATGTCGTTCTTCATAGCTCATCCATCGTTCATCAGGCAATTCTTCTTCCTTCTGCAGCAACTGTTCATAGAGTCGAACTGGATTCCAGCCAGTCATTATGTCATAAGTGATTACACATCCCAATGAATGTGACACTATTGAGACTTTACCCCCTTTTTCTTCAAAGTCTGGATTCCGAGAACAGAAAAGGGAATATAATCGATTCAGCTCTTGCTGAAGGCCTTTAACTAGCTGTTTAAAACAAGAGAACATTATCATATTAGAATAATCACTGACCACTATAAATTTCATTTCTAAACAAATACATTAAGAAAAAACAATATACATTACTGGCCAAATATACCTAGGTTATTAATATTAACTCAGGTGCTTCAAAACCTTGCAGGAAATGAAATGAGGTATATATTATAATCCATATTATCACTAAACAATGAAGGTAGATTTTTACCCACACAGATCCTTTTCACAGCCCTTAAACTAACTATATGAGCCAGCAGTTGAACAAAGTAAAAAAAAAAAAGTTCCATGCAGATTCCAATAAGATTTCAAACGAGCCCCTGAAAATTTCTTCTCCACTGCAACTTACTCATAAATGATTAAAATTTTTAGACCTTGTAGTTTTTAGGCTATAGTAAATTTTACAAAAAGAGTATCTGAGTTTATGATAATAGGTATACTGATATATTATATATATTATTACACTGTGCATTTAGATAAGAATAATGTAATGAAATGCCAATGTTGATCTATTTGATATTTCAAAATGCCCATTAGGTTGGCAACATAGAGAAGAGTAAAAGGTTAACAATGTGGAAAGTATCTTAGTCATTTTCTTTGAAATTTAGCTTTAACAAATATTACTGAAATATTCTATAAAGTCAAAGAATAAGGTTCTTTTGTTTTCTTTCTATCATTGCTTACCACTTTTCGATTATAAATTTCCTGCTTGATATGCAATTTCTCATTTCAGTACTTCTTAATATGCCAGCTGTTACTCTGACATACACATATTAGCTATACATTGCTTCCATTTTCAATCACGTTATTTTATCTCAAGAGACAACTAGACTTCATCAGATTTTACTGAACATCCTCTACTTGTTGACATAAGGTAAAAATCATTTGAACATTCATGCCTGGCAGGATTAGCAGGGACGTGAATGAAGGCATGGTGTTCTGACTGTTGATATCTCAGAGTGCTACAACACAAAACACTGAGAGTCTGGTTAGAGCTACTAAAAGCATGTACTGGGTCTGATGAAATATAGTCAGCCAATAAAAGAAGAGAAGGACAAGATGAGCTAGTAGCACGTGAAAGGATAATAAGCTGCCTTTTTTCTGGGTAGGAATGCAAAAATTTTACTTTAATTGGATATTTTTTTCCTGAGGAAAAGCAAAAAAATTCCATGCTTTAGTGCAACGGTTCTCCAGCTTTCAATGTGCATCAGAATCACCTGTCAGGTTCATTAAATACTCATTACTAGGCTCCATCACAGTGTTTCTGATTTGGCAGTTCTGGGGAACACACTTTAGGAACTCCCACTTTAGTGGCAAATGTATATAAAAGCCTTCTAAGACATGAGCTGTAGGTAATGCTAGTCAATATAGTTTATAGAGAGGGCAGTGTGATATGAAATTACATGCTTTGTTCGAAGTGAGCTATAATGTAATGTTTTGGATTTGGTTTTGATAAGAATATCAACTAACCTTTAACATTTTATAATTTTCCTGATTTATAATCTATGTAAAGGGAGGTGCAGAAAAAGCTAGTTTAGATAAATTCCTTTAAAAGCAATTTGTTAATAGTTTTTACTTTTGAAGCCCTGATTTTAAGACTCATACCACATAAATATAGAAACACTAAAAGATATATGTGTAAGTAATCTCGCAAAAGGTACCTCATATTTATATATTTTTTAAATATAAACCCCTCCAAACTAAAATTTAAAAATTCAAAAAAGGAAAAGATCTTTCAGTATCTCTACCAATGATTAATCTATTTCAATTAAAAAAATTTAAAGCATCTCTCACTATACCCAATACTTCCTTAGTCCAGCAACCATATATGAATGACGAAACAAGAGTAAATATTTAAGACAGAGAACATATACTAGGCATTAAAATATTTCACCATGGAGTGAAACGGAATGGACAGTTTCTGAAGAGCTGTTGCTTTTATCTGTTTTAATAATTATATACTTGAATAGAAGCAGTCTTTGTATTTTCTTCTTAGAACTTATCTAGGCATGGTAGTATTTTTAATCTGACTATAGCTCACAAGTACAGGGACATTTGTGGTCAACACATTATGATATTGACTATGGCTTACACATGCAGGGACATTTGTGGTCAACACATTATGATATTGAAAGTCAACTTTAAAAATGGCTTTGCACTATATCTAAATGCTTTTATAAATCACCCACTTAGCAGCAAAGGGAGAAATCCACTTCTATGTTGCCCCCAAAAGTCTACACTAATTAGGAGTGTTTTCCTAATTAGGTTTCCCCTTCTCCATTCTGACCCTGTTATACTCTCCCAGCTAGGATCCCTTTGCGACCAAGTGTGTTCATTTGGGATATCTGAACTAAGATTAATGACATAAGCTGTGATCTTAATTTTATTAGCTCCAAAATATCACCTAATCAAGTCAGTTAACCTCTTACATAGTAGGCATTAGAAGGCTTTTCAAAATTTTAAAAGTTTCTAATTCTCATAACCACTACTCGAAAGTTAAAATTTATGAAAAAAATCAACCCAAAAGAAAAAAAAAACGAAAACAAAAATAGCGGTTTTAAGAGAAAATCCACAAACACAAAAACATGGCTGAAGAATATAATTAGTCCTTTTTCTTCCTTGCTTCAGGAAATTTTAAAGAGAAAAAGTAATTTAGACAGTTTTAGTCATACATAGCAATTAATCAATTTTCAATTAACAATGGCAAGATATTTCCATGAGCATTCTCCTTATAATTCTTCATTATTAAAAGCCATTGAAAAGAGTTCAGGTGCACACAGGGTGTACAGTTCTGTCTGGATTTTTCATGTTACTTTAGGGTTAAAGCAAGGGCCAAAGGCTCTCTAATGGTGTCTTGAAAGTCTGAAAATAGTTATTTTTTAAAAATTGGTCCACTTTACTGATTTATATACAAAACTTTTTCCCTAACCATGGGTTTTTAGTGATTATTTGTACAATCACTAATTAGGATCTTCCCATGAGCACCACAGAATTTCCAGTGAAAAGGGACCACAGAGATGATCTAATTTAAACTTCTGTGAAGGGAGGGGTCCCTTCAGCAGCATCCCTGAAAGGTTGCTCAGCATCTACCCCAGTGAATACTTCCATTCTACAGCAATCACTTCTATTAATTTTTTTCTAGTTTTATTGAGATATAATTGATACATAATATCATATAAGTTTAAGCTGTAAAATATGTATATATTATAAAATAATTACCACAATAAGTTTAGTTAAAACCCATCACCTCAAATTATTTACAAATTTTTTTTCCTTGTGATACTTCCATTTTTTTTCAAGGCAGCTTTAGTTATAACAAAGTTCTTCATTAGTAAACAAACATGTTCCTTTCTACATTTTTTATTCATGGATCCTTATTTTACTTTTGGAATTAAAAGAATATAGGTCTACTCCAGTTTTTAAAAATGGTAGCTTTGAAAAACATAAAGACATATATACTTAATCACGCTTGAATAGCTAAGGCCAAGGAATTGTATTGGGAAATTCTAGTCAATATCGTTTAAGGAGTGAGATTAAATATATATATATATCTTTAATCCTCATGACAACCTTTATTTGGTAGGCATTTTATGTCCATTTTACAAGTGAGAAGTTGAGAAACTAAGAAATTTGATCTAAGGTCGCATAGCTAGTTAAGTGGCAGGTTTTGAATCTCTATTCCTGACTCCAAAGGCAGAGAAGGAGAAAAAGGCTCTTTCATATGCCTATCAAATAAGGATCATTCCCACCTAGGCATGCTTAATCATAAACGACCCCTGCTGGCTGTTACTTATCACAACTTCCCTAAGAAAACATATACTGTTCAAAATAATTTATTCTAGAATATTGCCAAACACCAACCTTGATTTGCAGAAGTTTTCATTTTTAAAAAAGAACAATTTTTGCCCACTTCTCACTAAGATTTTCTTGTTTTCTTTCATTCTTCACAATGCATTAGCAATGTTTCCCAAACTTCTCTGATAGTATCACCTAGGGAATTGTTAAATATACAGGCTCTACCTCAGACCCACTAATTTAGAATCTCCAGGGAAAGGACTTTTTGTCATTTCCTTTTCTTAAATTTTTATTTGGAAATAATTTCAAATTTATAAAATGTTGCAAAATAAAAATAGTATAAAGATCATGTATATATCTTCTACCCAAAATTCACCTATTGTTAGCATTTTATCCTATCTTCTTTATCACTTTTTCTGTTTCTATAGCATGCATGTGCGCACACGCGCACACACATACACACACACACACACACACACACACACACCCACCCTTTTGTGAACTGAGGATATATTACAAATGTCATGGTCCTTTATCCCTAAGTACTCCACAGTGTATATATCCTAAGACTAGGAATATTCCTTTCCATAACAAATTTATTTTGATTAAATATTTTATCTAATCTAATATTCAAATTTAAATTTTGTCAGTTGATCTAATAATATCCTTTGTAGCATTTTCCCCCATCCAGTCCAGAACACAGCCTAGGATGAGATGTATTTAGCTATCATGTATCTTTAGCCTCCTTTAATCTGGAACATTTCCCACAGCCATTCTTTGTCTTTTCTGATATTGACATTTCAAAAGAACATAGTCCCATTCTTACTTTTTTATTAGAACTTCCTCCTTTTGTGTTTGTCTGATGTTTCTTCATGATTGGAATACTGCAGAAATGATGCTGTGTCCTGAATGTCCCTCAGTAAAAGATGTTGCTTGATTTCTGCACTGTATACCTTTTCTCATTTTTTCAACTAATAAGCAGTCTGTGAGGATACACTTTAAGACTATGTAGACATCCTGTTCCTCATCGAAATTTTACCCTCAGTTTAGCATCCTTTGATGATTCTTATCCAGTCTTCTTTTACCTAATCCTACCATGACAGCTGCAAACTGAAGATTTCCAACTCCAGCATTCCTTCCACATTTACCAGCAAGTCCCTGACATTCTACTATAAACAAAAGACCTCTCCTCCCTGACTTGTTTACCTATTTATAAATGTTATGGACTTATGAACTTTTTAATGATTTATAATTCCTTTTTACATTATCCTTATTATAATTCTATATTAAAAGTACTACTAATTTCTTACAATAAGTAAGAATAATGAATAACAGCACCAGAGAAAAGATCTGGGTATCAGGTATGCTCATTAGATTGGGGGGGGTCTTTGTTTTTTGGCCCTTTCAATATACAGAGGTAGGAAATATATGCATGTATGTACAATATATACTTTTAATATATAGATAATATCTATATAACACCCACATATTTTCAAGATCATAAATTCACAATGATTCCCTCAATTCCAGTGCCCCCCCAAGGGGTTCTTTATGCCCAACTGACTGTTGTAATTACAAATGTTTGGAAAACACTGCTAAAGATTGCTGATGAATCTCAAAGTTCTCAGTGCTTTTCCACAAAATTCAACTGGATCAAAAACCTAATTTAAAACAATGTGTGCTCTCTTTCCTTTTCATTTAATTTATCTATCAGTTTCCTCTTTCTATTGAATATCTGTTTTATTCAATTCCATTCTGAGAATAATTATCTTTAAAGATATAAGAGCAAAATAGAAAGTGACTATTTTCTCAGTCATCATTAGCCAATGGTCAGAGCTTTGAGTCTGACACTTTTTCTAGCTGGTTTTTTTTTTCTTTTGTTGTTAATGTCAACTTAAAACTTGTAACAAGTCCTCATTATTACTTTTGGGGGGACACATCTCAGCACATTTTAGCATTGAACATTCTAGATACCTGCTTAGGAGTACTACCAATGATATACGTGTGTGTGTGTTTATAAGGCATATACATATGGAATGTGTTTGTGTGTATGTGTACAGTAATATGCTCTCAGCCATTCTCTTTCCTTTTTTCCCCTTACTGGTTTCACTTGCAATATTATATATAGTTCAATTTCCGAGCCTCTGGAGCATACCTAATGATGCCCACTGCACACTATACAGAGCTATGAACTTGTACATTATTAGTATTCTACTTCACCAGCTAAGCCTTCTTTGGTTAGAATTAGGTCCAGAACAGCAGTTCTTCTTGCAGCTTCTTCTGCCATGTAGCTTTGTTTTTTATTGGTGTCAATCAGATCAAGACAGACTTTGCCCAATACTGGTGTATGGTGATGAGGGGATATAGAAAGAAGAATGGAGAAAAATTCTAAGGGGATGGTAGCCAGAAGAGAAGGAAGTTTCTGTGGCACCTAACCAAACATACCTCTGTAGATATGTAAAGGATGTCCTGAGTGAAGTCAGGGAATGACTATGAATGAACAAAATCAGAAATGGATGGCTTGGAGCAGCACAGAACAGCTCTACTGGTTATTACTCCTTGCACCAGCTTCCTCATCCTTCAAATGAGGGTACTAATCTTATCTACCTCGTAGGGTTTTGAGGAGGATTAAACAAGTTAATACATGTTAGGAAATTAACAAGGTTATTCCTATGAAACAGAACTCTTTTTCTCTTACCAATAAAATGACGAAACACATTTGTTAAAGATTCTCTCATCCCTCTGAACAAACTTTCACCCTTCACCCCCCTTTTAGGGTTATCTTTATGATGCATAAGTAACATTACTATTTGAGAACTATATGAATCCACTACATAAAACAAACAACAAAAACAAGTCTATTATATACAAAAAATTTGAAGGAAATTTCTAACTTTTGTGAGGACAATAATCACAGATATAATGAATCAGATTTATGAAAACTGATATTTTTCAGAGCTATTTTTTAACTACTCTCCCACTTCCAAGATTATTAATTTTATTAAGGGTCCCAATGTGCAGTTTGAAGACTATCAAATTCATTATTAAATATAGGCTATTTTCAGATTAATAGAGTCCTGTAATTTCTCATTTACTTGTATAAAAACAGCATAAAATGTTAAAATTCAGGACACATGAATTTTACTTAACAGCAACAAGATAATCATGATACTTACTTCATCTCTATAAAGTGGGCTAGTATAATACATTATGTCCATTGCACTGCTGTTCAACATATCTCTTAAACCTCGTACTTTGTCAGGAGTAATGGAATCAACAGTGTCTACAAATAAAAAACAAACAAAACTTACAGAAGATATGTTTTAGGAAAAAAAATAAATTGTCAAAAAAAATTATATTCCCTGAAATAAAGTCTTTTAAGTTAACATATTCAAGATTAGCTTTGGAGCTAATGAATCTTTCCTTCTTGCAACATATAGCAAGAAAAAATTGTAAAAGACAAAAAGGGGACATGGGAAGAAAAGGAACATTAAAGAATGAAGGCCATTATTGAACCTATAAAGCCTCACCATTTTTGTATGTACTGGCTTTTACATGACTTTCAGGGGTACCCAGAGCAAAACCAGGCCATCTCTATTCCTGGAACAAGTGTCAAAAAACACAATCTCACTTTTTCTGTACCTCCTCTTCTATTTCCTCTCTCTTCTTCTTGGCCTATGCATCTCAGGCCTGGCAATAACCATGTGGAATGCCTAGAGCCATTGGTGGCAAATCAGCAACAAACTAAACAGTTTCCCTCTCCTTTACATGTATCTATCTTTAGTGAACCAAAGATCCTATGGGCAAGAGCTGTCAAATTACAAACATGCACAAAGGCAAATCAGCAATGGGCCTCTTCAGTAAACAAAATAAAGTTGGTGTAATTTACTTAAAAAAAAGAAAAACTATTACATAAACTGCATTGTAAACACATTCAACCTTCTGTGAGTTACAGCTAACCTATGGAAATTTTACCATAGGAAAATTATTCTATTACATGCCTAATAAAAATGATTAGAGATGTGGAAAAATTTGCATTTCTTACAGAAGTACAAAGAAGTCCTATGCTTGGATGAATGTCATGGTATGAAAGCACAAAGTGGGCAGAGAAGGCTTATATTTTTAGTCTAGTGCAATTTCTCTTATCTTCGTTTTTCACTGCAGTGGTTTAAATCATTTTTTTTATTTATTCCTCACTTGTATACAACCTAATAACAACTAGAAGGCAATAATTCAAGCAAAACCTAGAAGTCTTTTCAAAGATTTACAAGGGAATATTGTGGCTATTCATGGGTAGGTAGCACAAAAGAGTTATAGCCTGTGCTTATGTTAAACTGTAAAAGTAAAAGACGTGACTACCATGTTGACAAAAAGTTTAAATGTCATTTTAATGCATTTCTAAAAAAAAAGATTTTACTGTGAAATACATATACATACAAAAGAAGGTGTTTCATGTATATGTATAGCTGAAAGATGATTTATTAAAAAAAAAAACCCTAGTTTTAGAATATTGCCAGTATCTGACAGCCACAGTATATCCTTAAATGATCACATGCCCCCTGCCCTCCCACCTCTAGAAGTAACCACCAATATGAGGTTTGTGTTTATCACACTCTTGCTTTTCTTTATAGAGTTCCTTCATGTCTGTTAACAATTTTAGCCAATTCTGTAGCACTAATTATGTGCCAGAGCCTAAATATTTTATTTCATTTTGTCTGTTTCTGAACACTATGTAAATTGAGTTATCGTTCACAGTTTGTTGCACCTCCAATATGTTTCTGAGATTCATGGATATTGATGTTTATAGCTGTAATCCACTCATTTTCAATGCTGTACAGTATTCCGCTTTATACATATCTTGTGATTTAGCCATTTCCTTTGAAAGACATTTGAGTTGTTTCTAAGTTCTTGCTAATATAAACTACACTCCTAATAATAGTGTTGTACATGTTTCTTGGTGCACATGTGTAGGAGTTTCTTTAGGGTATACTTGAAACTGCTGTGTCATAGGGCACATGCGAATTCAGGTTTACAAGATAATGTCAAATCGTTTCCCTAAGTGATTGTACCAATTTATATTCCCCCAATAGTCAATGAGAATCCTCATTGCTGCATACCCTCACCAACACTTGGTATTATCACATTCTTAAATTTTTGCCTAACTGATGGGTGTGAATATTTCATTGTGGTTTTAATTTCCATCTCCTTGATTACTAATGAGATAAATACTGTATATATAAAATTTATTTTTAAATATATAAACATATTTAAATATATATAAAATACACACATATAAATATGGTATATGTATGTATCTATTATTTGTCTCCATTTAAGTTTCTTATTCTTTATTTTGGATATTAAACCTTTGGTGGTTATATCTGTTTTTCTGTTACAACATCTTTTCCCAGCTTGTGGTTTGTTTTTTACTCTTTATAATGTTTATTGAGAAACAGAAGTTCTTAATTTTAATATAATCAAATTTATCTATGATTATAGTTATTTTTTTTTTGTATCTTAAGAAGACACTCTCCTATATTTTTTCTAATACTTTTAAAAGTCATAGCATTCACTGTGGCCAAGACATGGAAACAGCTGAAATGTTCTTCGATAGATGATTGGATAAAAATGTGATACATATATATAGTGGAATATTACTAAGCCATAGAAAAGATGAAATACTGCCATTTGTGACAACATGGATAGATCCTGAGATTATCATGCTAAGTGAAATAAGTCAGACAGAAAAAGTTGAGAACCATATGATTTCACTTAATGTGGGTCATAAAACTGTCTTATTAATTCTAATTATTTTTCTGTAGATTCTTCTGGATATTCTGTGTTAAATTGCAGGACACTTAGTAGTGTCCACTGAGAACTGGAAAATTGGTTGCTATGGGGCAAATCCCTCTCAACCCCCAAATTTGGTGTCAGAACTATTTAGAAAGAGAGAAATAGTGAGAAATAGTGGTGTTTTTCCTTTAGTTTCTTTCACTCAGCATAATGCTTTCAAGATTCTATAATAGTAGTATAAACCTAATAGAAGATTACAAACTTATGGGTTTTATTGTTAATTTATCCACGTTGCCTACATTCCGGAGCAGCCTAAGAAATTTATCTGGGTGAATGAGAAAAGCCCCCAAAATAGTGAAAGATAGTGTCTTTACACTAAAACTTTATATATGACTTTTGCTGCTAAGAAGTCTTTTTTGGTCACTAGTTTTTTATTTTGTTTGTTTTTTGTTTTTTTACTCATTATAACTTTTGATGCCATTTTGGTTTATAAGCTATAATTGATATTCCTAACTGACTATGAGACAGAATCACAGACCTGGAAGAATCCCTGGAAATCACCCAGGGAGGCAGTTCAGCAAAGTGATGAATAAGGGCTCTGGCATCGTATGGACATAGACTATGCCTGCTATTCTTAGTAAATTCAACTTTTACTAAGTTTCAGTTTCCTTAACAGTAAAATACAGGAAAATAAAGTAGGTATTTCATAGATCTGTGAGAAAATTAATGAGGTACTACATGTAAAATGAACTACAGAGTGTCAGGCATACAGTAAAGGCTCCACAAATGGCAGCTGCTATTACATCTAGAAAGACTCATTTTTCAGATTATGTAAATAACTTAAACATTCTATTTTAATAACTTACCACAGAAAGAATACAACTTTGTTTAAGAAACGCATATTTTGGCTAACAGCTCTTTAAGAAAGGAAACAAAAATTATTTTCTTTAAACAAATACATTATACAATTTCTCTACATTAGATTATAATTCACCAGCTCAGGGAGTGCAGGAATAACAACAAAAGAAAACAAAAAACCTGATATTTTATCTTCCAAATATAGGGAAGGAAAATTATTAGAAAGAAAATGTAAGCTAACAGAAACTGTGATAACACTTTTAAAAGTACTGACAACTTACTTTTCTGTTAAAAATTCTAGAAAAGGTTTTATTCCCTCCACGTGCCCCTTAATCCACAGAGTGCACACATGAAAACTGTGCTATACGTATGTGAAACCTATGGTCCAAATCTGTGGTCCAAAATGACATAATTCAATACAGTGAATTTTATTTTCTTAAATAATCCAGAACAAAGAGTGAATATACTTCAAGACAACCAAACGAAAGACCTTTTGTTCCCAACAAGTATCATTTTGTTGTCAATGGCTAAATCATTTAATTTTTAAACAAAATGTACCTCCATCAAGAGTAAGTTTTGACCGCCACTCAACAGGTAGAAATTCAACATGCGTTGCATAATTAGAAAAATGCCTTTCTTCTATTTTTCTAGCAGCCTCTCTCATCCTAAAAAAAAGAAAAACAAGAGAGAATTTTATCAGAGTAATATCATGTGTTTTAATATAGTATAAAATGTCTTTAATTATAACATTTCTGTTTGCTTATAACTTCATCCAATTATGTTTTCTATTAACACTACACAATGCAATAGTTAGCAATATTAAGACAACTTCATTTCAAAGTATATTTGGTACATGCGAAATGGTCCTTCACATTTGGTCCTGTCCAAAATGTCCACGCTTAAAAAAAATGCTGCTAGGTTTAAACAGCCCATAACATTTATCTATACTTTCGGTTTACAGGATTAATACATAAAAGATACCCTCATGTTTTATTGGTCCAACAACAGTGTTGTGGTTGTATTACCAATAATACAACCCTTTTGCCTCAGAGCCTAGCTGGTCATGGCACATGGGTTGGCATAGGCCAGAAGTCTCCATGGATGTTTTGGACAGGACCAAATGTCTGCCAATCTCATGAATAGCACCACCACAGTCAAGATACAGATTAATTCTATCATGCCCCCAAACTCCCATCATGCTTTCCCTTTATAGTAGCAATTTTCCCCCAAAATTCTTTAAAGCAAATCCCAGACATCACATTATTTCATCTGTAGTTCAGTAATATTTCTAAAATTTAAGGAAAATATAACCTACTCAGTACTATCATACCAAAAAAATTAATAATTCTTTAATTTCTGCAAATATATAGTTCAGTGATCCCTTTTCCCGTTAGATTATAAATGTTAGTTTATAATAACATTGAAACTATTTTTTTACGCTTGTTTGAATTGAGCTCCAAATATAGTCCATGCATGGTAATTGGTAAGATGTGTCTCTTAAGTGTCTTACTCTATAGGTTCCTCTTTTTTTTTAGCTTTGTAATTTTTTTTCATCCTGCAGAGTTTCTCAGAGTCTAATTTTTTAATGACTGTATCCCCATGGTGTTATTTAACATGTTCTTTGTCCCCTATCTCCTGTAATCTGATAGTAAGATATAGGGGTTTTATCAGATTCAAGTTCTACTGTTTTGGCAAGACTACTATGCCATAGGTAAATACATGCGGTTTATTATCTTTTTTGGTGACACTAGCAGTTATGATGATCACTGAAGATCCATTAGTTTATTATGGTTGCAAAAAGGTGCTTCTTAAATGCCATTACTTCTTATACTTCTAAAAAGAGAAATTTCCTCACATCAAGTATTTGGCTGCTTTGTGGTAAAACCAAATAGTTTCTGAGAAAAGGCAAGCTAAATGGATAATTCTTCCCTTTTATTAACAATCTTCAAAAATACTGAGTTGTTAGGTATTATGTTTTTTGACATCATTACTAACTCATAGATTTAAAAATATCTGAAGTGTTTAAACTCACTGTAACTATTATCCTTAGTGATGTTCAAATTGTTCTCTTTTTTTGGTCAGTGAGTCTCTTCAAGTTGGCTTCTGTTTATTTTTGACACAACCTCACTAACTATGTTTCTTTTTAAACAATTCAGTGGCTTTGAGCATATTCACAGAGTTATATAACCATCACTATCTAATTTCAGGACACTTTCATCACCCCCAAAAGAAACACCATACACATAGCAGTCACTTCTCATACTTCCTCCCCCCAAGCCTTGGCAACCATGAACCTACTTTCCGTCTCTATGGATTTGCCTCTTCTGGTTATTTCATATAAACAGAATCATATAATATGTGGCCTTTTGTGTCTGGCTTCTTTCATTTAGCATACTGTTTTAAGATTCAACTATGTTGTATCATGAATCAGTACTTCATTGTTTTTCATGATTGAATAATATTCCATTGTATGAATACGTCATTTTGTTTATCCATTCATCAGCTGATGGACATTTAGATTGTTTCCATTTTGGGGGCTGTTATAAATAATGCTGCTATAAATATTCTTTAACAAGTTTTTGTGTAGATGTTTTCAATTTTCTTGGATATAGACCTAAAGGTGGAATTGCTATGCTATTTCTACATTTAACTTTTGAGGACGTGTCAAACTATTTTCCAAAGCAGCTGTACTACTATTTTACAATCCCATCAAGCAACATATGAGGGTTCTATTTCCACAACCTTGCTAAGACCTGCTGTTTTCCAACTTTTTGATGAGTCATCGCAGAAGGTATGAAATGGTATCTCTTTGTGGTTTTGAACTGCATCTCCCTATTGACTAATGATATTGAGTATCTTTTAATTTGCTTATGGGTCATTTGTATATTTTATTTGGACAAATGTTTATTCAAATCCTTTACGCATTTAAAAAATTGGGTTATTTCTTTTTTATTGCTGAATTGTTAGAGTTCTTTATGTATCCTAGATGCTAGACCCTTATCAAATATTTAATTTGCAATCCACCATTCTGTAGATTGTCTTCAGCTTCTTGATAATGTCCTGTGAAGAATATAGTTTTAAATTTTGACAAAGTCCCATATATCTATCTTTTTCTTTCATGGTTTCTACTTTTGATGTCATAGCTCAGAAACCACTGCCTATTCCAAGTTATGAAGATTTACTCCTGAGTTTTAACAGTTTTATGTTTTAGCTCTTTTATTTAGGTCTTTGATTGATTTTGAATTTCTGTATATGGTGTGAGGTAGGGGTTTAACTTGATTCTTTTGCATGTGACTATCCAGCTAAAATTTACTAAAAGGCTATTCTTTCCTCATTGAATTGTTTTGGCACTCTTGACGAAAATCAGTTGAACTCTCAATTCTACTCTATTGATCTATGTTTATCTGTACACCAGTGAGTACCACAATGTCTTGATTACTGTAGTTCTGTAGCAAGTTAAGAAACTAGGAAATGTTAGTTTCCCATCTTTATTCTTTTTCAAAATAGTTTGGCTATTCTGTGTCCCTTGCATTTCCATGAAAATTTTAGGATCAGACTGTCAATTTGTGCAAAAAAGACAGGTGGGATTTTAATAGGGAATGTGGTGAATTTGTAGATCGACTTGGGAAATACTGTCATCTTACAACATTAAGTCTTCTAATCTACAATCATGGGTCTTTTCCATTAATTTAGGTCTTCTTTACTTTCTTTCAATGGCATATAATAGTTTTCAGTGTGCAAATCTTGTACTTCTTTTGTTAAACTTATTCCTAAGTATTTTATTCTCTTTGATGCTATAATAAGTGGAAATGCTTTCTTAATTTTCAGATTGTTCATTGCTAGTGTACATAGAATGTTGACTTTTATATATTGATCTTGTATCCTGTAACTTTGCTGAGTTCATTTATTAGCCCTAAGAGTGTGTGTGTGTGTGTGTGTGTGTGTGTGTGTGTATTCCTTAAAATTTTCTATTTATAAGATCATGTAAGCTGTAAGCAAAATAGTTTTATGTCTTCCTTTCTAATCTGAATGTCTTTTATTTCTTTTCCTTACCTAATTGTCCTGGCTGAAACCTATATTCGATTGTTGCACAGAAGCAGTGGGAGAAGACACCTTTGCTTTGTTCCTGATCTTGAGAAAGCTTTCAGTCTTTTGTTGTTAAAGTATAATTTTAGTTGTGGGCTTGCCTTCTGTCAAGTTGAGGAAATTCCCTTCTATTTATAGTTTCTTGAGTGCTTTCATTGTGAAAGTGTGATAGA
The DNA here is from genome assembly GCA_028627145.1 of Eidolon dupreanum. Lineage (NCBI taxonomy): Eukaryota > Metazoa > Chordata > Mammalia > Chiroptera > Pteropodidae > Eidolon > Eidolon dupreanum. The sequence continues at coordinate 32,365,396 of CM053509.1, read as the reverse complement.
TTTTTCTGCATCAAGACCATACGTTTTTTTTTTCCCTTTTTTGTTCTATTACTTCAGTGTAGTACCCTTGGTTGATTCTTTTAAATAGTGAACCAATCTTATATTCTTGGGATCTCACTTGGTCATAGTGTATGATCCTCTTTATACGTTGCTATAGCCAGTTTTGTTGATGATTTTTGTGTCCATAAGTAGTACTGATTTTTATTCATAGGAATATTGGTCTAGAGTTCCCCCTACCCCCCCATGATGTCTTTATCTCATTTTAGTATCAGGGTAATACCTGCTAAAAAGGTAAGTTGGGAAGTCTTCTTCCTTCTATATTTTTGGAGAATTTATGAAGAATTGGTGCTAATTTTTCTTTTGATGTTTTGTAGAATTCACAATGAAGCCATCTGGTCTTAGGCTTTTTCTTTTGGAAGGAAGTTTTACTTGTTAGAGGTTGATTTGGATATTCTATTTCTTCTTACTGATTACCATATCAGTTTGATTGTTTGTGTCTTTCTGGAATTTGTCCATTTCATCTAGGTCACCTAATCTGTTGGCATTGAATTGTGCATAGTATTCCCTTTAATCCTTTTGATTTCTGTAAGGTCAGTAGTAATGGACTCTTTCATTCCTAATTTTAGTAATTTGAATTTTCTCTTTTTATTCTTGGTCAGTCTAACTAAAGGTTTCTCATTTTTATAGATCTTTTCAAAGAACAGAAATATGCAGAGATCTTCCTCATTGTTTTAAAACTTCACAGTTTTCTATTATGTAATGGGAAATGGCTGTCACATCTTTAGCCCTGTAAGGTAGTCAGATATTTTCCCCTTTATTTTTAGAAGTTCTTTATATATTAAGAATACTAACAGTTTATCTGTGATATAAGGTGCACATGTTTTCTCTCAGTTTATTTTATTGCCGTATGGCTTTTTTGGGATGATATAATATTCATCTATATTTTTTCTTACTGTTTCTGGATCAAGTCATTGGATAGTTTTTTCTACTCCTAAGGGTATACAAGAATTCAAACTCCCCTCAGCCCTACCTTTTAATTCCATAGTACTTGTGTGGCTTCATTTTTAATGTTTAAATGTGATCCAACTGAAATTTATCTAAGTGTGAGAAATAGACCCAATTTTATTTTTATCCATATGGTTATCTAGTTAACCCAATACTGTTTGTTAAAAAGTCTATCTCTTCTCCATTTCTTATATATTAATATAATACAGTTGACCTTGAACAATACAGGTTTGAACTGCTCAGCTCCACTTATGTGCAGATATTTTATAATTGATCACAGTTCAAACCTGTGTTGTTCAAGGGTCAACTAGAGATTGAGAACCTTCATATGTGGATGGTTGACTATAGTTAAACGTGGATTTTTGACTGCAAGGGAGGTCAGAACTCCTAACCCCATGTTGTTCAAGGGTGAACTGTAATATTTTTATTATATATCCGCAAAGTTGCCATTTTAAAAGTTCTATGTACATTCTAGGTTGTTATAAAGTAAATCTGCTTCTCTTATCATCATAAAGATATTAGCCAAAACTTTAGACTTGAGGGCAGAATCTATTTTAATATCCACATAGTCTAAAAGTTTCTTTTATTTTTTTTTATATAGCAAATACTCAAGTAATGGCTACAGACACATTTTATAAGTTTGTCATCTTTTCAAATGTTCAGTTTTAATTGGTATGAGTATATACAAGAAAGACTCTATTTTAAGATTCTAATATTATTTTACTCCTTTGATGGCTATACAGTGCTCATATATTTCATTATAATAATTATGACGTGGTGTGTGTTGCCATCTGAACTTACCAAAAAAAAAAAAAAAGTTCATTTAAACTAGTGAGTCTCAACCATGGGTAATTTTTTCCTCCAGGAGACACTTGGCAATGTCTAGAGATATTTTTTTGGTTGTCACAATTAGGGATTCTACTTGCATATAGTGGGTAGAGGTCAGGGATGCTGCTAAATATCTTACAGTGCATAGACCAGCCACCAAAGAATTATATGGTCAAAAATGTCAACATTGATGACACTGAGGAACCCATTGTGACTTACAAACTAAGAAACACTACATTTGCTTAAAATACTGTCCTTTTATACACAAAACTTACACAATCCTACACTCCAAGAATCACTATTATAGTTCTCAAGTGGTTACACATATAGACACTGATTTTGGCAAGAAGGTATGTCTACTAAATCACTTGGTTGTAATCATCTGGAGTGATTCTTAAAAATAGAAAAAGAAGGAAAGGAAAGATGAAAGAAGATAGTGAGGGCCGGAGTTTTGATTCTACAGTAGTTGGGGCATGTATTCATCGAAGAACTCACATGGCTGTATTTTTGATAATTCTTCCTTGGTCCATCTTCTGCCCAATGCCATGTACAACAAATACAATATGTGTAGTCTGCGATGGCTTGTCTTCTAATGTGGCTTCTTCTACATAACCTCTATGAAGTCTGGTCCCACTACTTGATGCTGTAGACAAAATATAATTCTAAGTTCACTATTTATTCCAGAAATAGCATTTTCACAACATATTTAAAAAAGAAGAAAAGGAAATAGTATTAAAAAATTCTGCTGGGTTGGAAAGGGATAAAATTTGTAAGATGATGTTATTGATTGGCTCTGATATAAAGTGTTAAATTGGACAGGACACCAAAGCCAGAAACCATAAAAAAAAAAAAAAAAAAGGAAGGAGGGAAGGAAGGAAAGAAGGACAAATTGAGGACATAAAAATTTTAAACTTCTATAAAAAGTACCATGAAACAAAAATAAAGGATGACAATTGGGAAAAATTTTATGAAATATGACGTACCATAAGTTAATTACCTGAATATATAAAGAGAGCTTACCAATCAAAGAGTGAAAACACAACCATTCAAATAGCAAAATGGGCTAACAATATAAGGTAATTCACAAAGCAAATACAACTGACTATTAAAAATATAAAGATATTCAAGGACATCTCTTATTAAAGAAATTAAAGTAAAAATGGGATAATAAAAAAATTATATCAGACTTGACAAAAAATTTTTTTAAATTTATTTTTTGACATTGCTTTCACATCTTCCATTCAGTCTTTTCTTTCTTTCAGTCAAACTTCTTTAAAGAGCTATCTATTAACCCTGCCTCCATTTCTTCACCTTGTACTTAAGCTTCAATACATGTCAATCTGGCTTCTGTCCCATCAATCGATCTAAGTCACCGATGACTTAATTTCACTAAATCCAATGGAAAATTTTCAGTCTCCATCTTCTTTGATACTATGTTTCAATGGCCATATTTTTTTTTTTTTCATACAACTGTCTGTGGTTTGATTGCTCTTATGCTTTTTGAAGTATAAAAGATATTTATTCATCCTGTCAGATCATTTTAAATATATAATTATTCACTGATGAATACATGTCAACTCAATCACCTTAATAAAAGTTTCACCTAGCAGGGCAGTAACTATCATTAAATTGAATACATATTTAAAATATACTAAAAATAGAATATGAATAGTCTATTCTGAACATAGGAGAAAAACTGAGATTCTCCAAATTTTGACAAACTATAGTAATATTTAAAAATTACCTTTAGAAAATCCTAGTTTTTGGGTAACTGTTCTTGCAATCTTAGATGTTGTTGCATCACTATAAAGATACACTTCATCCACACTGTGCCAGTCCACATGGTTTCGACTCAACTTGAAACTATGAACAGCTGTTGCAAAAAGAAAAACTAATTTTTAAGGTCTCCAAGACTAACTTTATTTGTGTGAAAAATTCTAATACATAGGTTTTTGAATTGATGTTCAGACTCGGTTAAGTAAAAAAACTATCTCATTGAAACACACATTGAGGTGAAACAAGTTATGGCTAAGAACTTTATACATTTTGATGATTAAAGAATGGCTTTCATAGGTGATGAGACCATTCCTCAGGTTTAAGAGATATACACCTTCATGAAAGTCCTAAATAGCTTTGACACAGAAACTTAAATTCCATTTCTTCTGTTGATTTTATTTTTGGATCTGTGAAAATTTCACTCAGTACAAAACAAAACAAGTCTCAGAGGGAAAAAAGTTTACCTTTAAACTAAGAAGAGAATAACCTACTTCATCAGAATATAAGGTATTTTTGGAATGGATTATTCTAGCCAATTATCACTAGATATTGCTCACCATAACAGAAATGTAAAGATGAAAGATGTTTTAATAAGAAATCAAATAATTTTTTCTACTATTATGTTCAAATCAGTATGATTATTACATTTTTGTAACAGAGGTATGCTTGGTGAAAATGAGCTCTAAAAAGAAAAGAAAAATCAAACCTATATGCTCCAGAAATACATAAGCTCTGTGAGGCAAGGACTATGTCTTAATAATTTTGAATCACTAGCATCTAGCACAGTACCTGACGTGCATCACAAATTTAGTAATGCTTGTGAAAGCAATGGATCAAAAAATTGTCTTAACATGTCCACCAATTCATAATTTGGTAATTCTTATGAAGAACTTAAACTTTTCCTCTCCATCTCTGGTATAGAGGTAAGAAAAATTCACATACCCATCGTCATAGAACCAAGGCACTTTCAAATCACTATGCTTGATTTTACTTCTTAAAATTCTCTTTAAGCAAAATATTATCTCCCATTATACATAAAGACACAGAAGTACAGAAAGATTAAGTGACTTGACACAGAGCTTGATTTGAAGATGGGTTGAAAATAACCTCAAGCTAGACATGAAAGGATAATATATAGCTTTGGTCAAGATCTAAGATCTTAAGACATTTTTTATGAAAATCTATTTCTTACTAGAGTACATAGAAAAGTAAATCCTTTCCAGGAAAATGTACTTCTTAGTTATGTTACAAATGTGATTTCAAAAATTTATGAAAAACCAATTTATATTTTACTCACCTGCCAGGACACATTACTAACACTGAATACAAGACCAAGATACAATTAACATAACAAACAATATCTTCTGTTCCAAAGAAAACGTACAAACTCAGCTTTTTAAATAAAAGAACTTTTCATAAATTAAAAAATCTTTTGCATAAATTTAACAATTATTTGCTTTTCTATGTTCAATCCAATTCACTATGTTAAGCTTTTTTATGTAATGTTTCTAAACCACATTTTTGTTAAAATAGTTTTGAACAATATATGGTTAAAACACTGAAACTAAAAGATCAAGATATTAAGAGAACAGTGTTAAGCCAACATTTCATTCCTCCTTAAATAATCTACATACTGTTCTTTAAAGTAAAACATCTTACTATTGCTAAACATCCCATTACTGGACTATACACATCATTTACAAATGTTTATGTCATTTACAATTAGGTAACACAAAAATAAAATAGCACAATGGATACCTTTCTATGCTTTAAACACTAATACTAATAATTTCTATGCTTTAAATACAACTGAATGCTCTAACTACAACTAAATGCTATAAGCCAGGAATATAACTACATGGAGAAATAAAACTACAATTACTGTACCTTGGGAACGCTTTCGTTTAAGACCTGCTGCATCTGTACTCTCCTTAAATCCTCTCCATTTGAACAGAGAAGGGAGGGAGAAGGGAGGGAGGTGGTAGACAACTAAGGAAGCAAAAAAACTGAGCTTCAAAGTAAATTTTAAATGAGGTTTGCTACTTTGCCTTTTTGTTGTAATAACTTTAAAAAATGAGTTGTATTTGACAAACATTATTCTAAATGCTTTATTTATACAATTTCTAATTTAAAATCAATGAAGCAATACATTAATGTTTATCAAATATATGCTCTACTTTTACTGAAAAAAAGGCAAATGATATCTAAATTTATCAAAGACAAGTATGCAATCACCATTTTTAATGTCTTTGCATAGACAGAATAAAAAATAGAACACGGCATTTTTATATGTGCATGAGATTTATAAACCCCATCTTTCCAATACTAAGGTTATTTACTCTCACCAAATTTGTGACAATGACATAGCCAACAGCTGATGTGCAATACAATAACATTTTAAATACTGAATGCAGCTTTCCTAAGATACCACAGCATACATTCCACTAGATGTTTTCCATTACTGAAGTATAACAGAGCCTTCTCACAGAAACAAAATATCTTTTGCACAACTCTGTTCAAATTATTAAAAGACTTTTAAAAATGAAACTTTGAAATCAAATTGGAAGCTCTACCTTTAACTGATTTATTAATGATAAAATAATGAAAGATTTAATAGCGACAAAATAATAAAAAAAGGTCATTAGTAAAAATATATGCTATATGTGACATCTTGTAAGCATGTAACAGACAATACTGAGTAAAACAAGACAAAGACTTGGTATTTGGCAAATCAGTAGATAAACTTAAGTCGACATTTTCCCTGTCGGATATTGCCAGTTACGCATCAATAAATTTCTTTACATATTTAAGTAAGCAATTGTTTTAAAATTCACTTGATCTTGAACCTTATAAATCAGTTTCTTAACAGTTCAGTTAATGAACTACAGGACTTTTATGACTTAGTTCAAATTTGTTCTAATACATTTGATTTTCATCTTCACTCCCTTCTACATTAATATAACATTCAAAGGTTAAATACTGCTCAAATATGAAAATATTTAATTCCTTTTGTATAGTATTAGACATATAAAATCTGCCGTATATACAGATAAAGTATAAAGATTTGTGCAAACAAGGTAACCGAGAAATGGTATAAGGCATCTAATAACTATGTAAAACTATACGTAATTAAATGGCTATAAAAAACTATAGACTAGGATTAAAAACTGGGTTGTAGCATAAGCATTATAAAGACATTTCATTGTCACAGAGGGATGGAAAATGACAACTGAAACAATTTTCCTCACTGAAAATGTTTCCTTGTTCATGTGCCTTCTGGTCAGTTACTGAGTAGATGTACCTCTTGCAAGAAACATTTTTAAACAAAGATTTTATTAGGAAAAAGCTAACATATCCAAGTAGATCAAAATGGCCTAAATTTGAGACTTTGTTACTCAAAGAAACAAAATGTAGATTTTCTAAATCTACTAGTAAAATTAACGCGAACCAATTCCATATTTGCTAAAAGAACTAATGGGAAACATATGGACCACTGGACCACACTTTAAAACTATGCAAGTGCTTTCAGAAAGCTGGTCAAAATACAAAAATGAAAGGGTTTCCTTTTTCTAAAGCATAGAAAAATTTAGAGATTAAAAAACCCCAAACACCCCAATATACTAAAAACAGAAAAGCATGTTTATTTAAAACATTTTTACAAAATTAAATATACATGGTTCTTTACTTTCTTGTCAAATTTAATTCTCATTTTCCCTTGAAAGTCATTTGCTCTATTTGTTACAACATCTTGTTAGCATAGTTAGAACTTAATTTCTTCAACCCAAAGCACAGAATTAGGTGCATCACCGTAAGTGTAGTAGAGACGAAAAGCGCTTACTATCACTCCAAACTGGGATTAATGTTTAAGGAATTTCAGGTGCCAGTAAGCATTACTTTTTTTTTTTTCTAAAATAAAGTTTTAGTTAGGAATTCTTATGTAGTGTTAGCAAAAGTATGCCTAAACTCAAAATACAATTGAAAATGCTAAATTAAGATGCTAACATTTAATAAAGTTTTCTTTTATATACTACAGTCCTACAGAGCAATGAAAATGATTTAAAGTACTAAAATATAGTATTTTCAATAAATATTCTTACTATAATTCATCTCTTAAAGAAACTTCCTTCAGCATATAATTCTAAAAGCAAGAGTATATCCAAAAAGGGGTTGTGGATGATATACTAAACCTTAGAATGGAACAAATCAATTACTTTTCCTTTTAGGTAGCCTGGATAACCTGAACTTTAGGAGAAGTAGGATTTCACATCTCAAATCTGCCAACTATAATGAGTGAACTTCTGGCAATCTTCTTGGATCTCAGAGAAATTAAGTTAGATAAATTTATAAAAATTAAAAAATAGCTAAAAGCTAGAAAGTAACAATCCTCTAATCCTTCTCCCTGCTTCTCTCCTGCCCCTGTCTTTTTGACTTCTAAAATTCTATAATGACAGTTTGGGATATCCTTACTCAGCACCAGTGATAGAAATATGCATTTTACATGTCAAATTGCTAAATGTTGTAAATCCTTAGAGATTTACCAGCACCTGTGCTGTCATAGCACTCAATTAGCTTGAACAGTAAAAAGTCCATTTTTTAACTTTCAACACATCTATGATTTATTTATTCTATTAACAGTGTGACTCATGTAGACAGCATATATTTGGATCCTTTATTCCTAACAAATTTGTCAATCTCTGTCTTTTAATGGGAGTGTTAGTTCACTTATACGCATTTACTGTAGTTCTCGATGTGGATGAATTTAGGTCTACCATTTCCCATTTATTTTTTCTTGGTCTTATCTGTATTTTGTTTCTTGTTTCTCCTTTCTCGGTTTCTTTTGAGTTAAATATTTTTTACTATTTTATTTTAATTCCTCTATTGTCCTTTTTTTAAAAAATAAAACCTTTCATTATGGAATATTAAAATTTTAGACTTACAGAAAGTTGTAAAAATAGTATAGAGTTAACATATATCCTTCATCCAGCTTCCCCTAATGTTAGCATAATAATAGTAAAACTGTCAAAACTAAGAAATTAACATTAGTACAATTCTATCAACTAAAATATAGATTTTATTCAGATTTCTCCAGTTTTCTTACTAATATTTTTCTGTTTTAGGATTCAATTCAGGGTTACCACTGCTGTCATGTTTCCTTAGTCTCCTTTAAACTGTGACAAATTCCTCAATCTTTCCTTGTCTTTCATGACCTTGACACTTAAAAAAAAAATCAGCTTTATTAACGTATAAAAGACAAATATTTAACTATTTAAAGTATACATTGTGGTGATGAGGTACTTATATGTTGTGAAAGGATTCTTCCCATCTAGTTAATTATGACCTTGACACTTTTGAAGAGTTCTGGTTAGTTATATTGTACATTGTTCCTCAATTTATCTGAGGTTTTCTCATAATTGGATTGAGAGTATGCATTTTTTAGCAAGAGTGAGATGCAGGACTAACCCTATTAGTCCAACTGTTTTTTACTAATTCCTGCTTGGATAGATAAATCATAAAATGACTGAAACACTAATCTAGTGGTAGCTTGAAATGTTTACAAAATTACTTATTTGAAGGCCTGATTTTATCTGTATGATTCATCTCCTGTGAAACTCTATACTTTCATTAGTTAGACTGCTAGATAAATGTCTCCCAGCCTAGGAGGAGGGGCGGTAAGAGAATTTTTATTTTACCTCTCAGAGAAAGTAAAATTTAGAATAAAGTATCTAAATCACAAATCTTAATTTGTATTCTAAAAAAGTTATACTAAACTTTCATCAATCTATTTAAATCAATGTGTACTTTGAGATTAGTAGGAAAATTAATAAAGAGAAAATACTAAATATTCAATTTACTTGTGGCAACAGCTATTGTAACCAAAACACAGATAAAGTCAGAAAGAAAAGGAATTAGTATTTTATTTTAATGTTCTTCAAGGCAAGAGCTCTGTTTACTTTCTTAGAAATTCTCCGGAGCACTTAATAAGAGTTCCTAAATATAATATTTTAAAGTGTTTTTAATTATTAAATGGGATTTTCCCAGAAAGCCTCAGATGAATAACTCCACTGTACTGTAATCACCAACTCTATTCCAGATCTCTTTTCTGAATGTATAATATTCAATGTCTACTGTGTTATCTTATACTTACTCTTTGTAACTGTTCTCATCTGCAGGCTCTGTCTTCCTCAACAGGTTTAAAACTCCTTGAGGATAGAAACCCTATCAATTTCTTTCAAAAAAGTGCCTAGCACGGTACTATCTACACGTGAAAGCACCCAAGATCTGACATTAACATGAAGAGTCAAAACTTTACCTCACATATATGACAAAATTTAGGTGGAAAAGGTGTTTCTCCCTCTCAATTTAACACAATACAAAATTTTAGAATCTTAGGGGTGAGAAGCAAAATAATCAAAAGATTGTAATATTTTTTATCTTTGTAGTTGCAGTAGATTTGAGTTATTTTTCCAAGAATGGTAGCTTTTTGAATAGCAAATGTTCTTTCCTTAAGACCAGTGATCATTTTCAAATGTACTACTAAATTTCCCCAAATCTTCAAAATCAAATGTTACAACTTAATATATAAATGTTTTACATAATACTGAATAACAAATAAAATGGTTGGAAATTTGATAACTATATACTGAATTGAACTTACAATCTTTGATAATAATAAAACATGCAGATGCTTTACCTATATGCTGTAGTATATTTTAAAAAATCAAATTTTTCATCTGATGAACCACAAAGAAACATCATTTTGAAATATTAGAACACAAAAATGTAATAGTTTAACACTTTTTCTGTTATTACTAACCAGAATTTTACTACTCAGTGTATATCCTTAAAGCTAGCAAAAAATATAATATCCTAGACTGATACTCTAGAATCGATATACACACTCAAAAGACAGAATGAAAGTCTACTCACATGAATAAACTATGTTCTTTCAGACTCATTTAAATGACTGGCTCATAAAATTAGAGCACTTTTAAAGAAAACAAATATTCTGCTACATTTAACATTTTAGTAGGGAATACAAGAGAGCACATGAAATTCTAATTTTTATTTTAATAGAAACAAGATTCTAAGTACCTGGGATATAGAAATGAAACAGCTTGCTGAATAACTTCCACAGGATGAATTAGCAAGTGAAAAAAAGAAATGCTTTGAACACAGTATGAAAAGGGAGAACAATCTAATTATATTTTTCCTATTCATATTCATCCTTGTTCTCCTCTAAGCTTTTTTTTTTTTCATTTTTTCATGTATTAATAGTAAAGAATTTGGATGGGTAAATTGGATTTGTTATGATAAACTGCCATTTTTTGAGGCAAGACATAAGGAAAATTAATAGAAAGGAAAAAATCCACAATTTGGTCTTCTCCAACAGCAGTGAAATTATAATAAAAAGTTCAGTCCTTAAAATACTATGAAGTAGGCTTTTGTGTTCATTTTGGTATAAATAAGGAGAGGCTACAAAATACTTCAGTCGCTAATAAAAGATCACAGACATATAAAATTTACTAGGTGTGCCATAACTAAGTGTTGTCTCTATGGCAATCTGCAGGAATGCAGATATAGCTCTTCTCTGTAGATACTAGACTGCTCTTTACATATTGATATGTAAGAACCTTGAGCTTGGATTTTACACTGAAATAATGATATATTTGACTACAGATTAGGAAAATGAAATATTTAAAATTCCTAGAATCTACGGCCATGCTACCCTGAACAAGCTCGATCCTATCTGATCTCAGAAGCTAAGCAGGGTCGGGCCGGTTAGTACTTGGATGGGAGATCCCTGAGGAAGACCAGGTGCTGTAGATGTAAAAAATAAAATTACTCAATTCACTGGATCTAGTACGGCTTGCCAAGAAACCTCCCAAATAAAGGCAAGTATGAATGAAGAAATGCTTTTAGAAAAAAAATAAGATTGTAAACTGACAAGGTCCTTGTAATCTGTGAGGTCAACCAAGGGTTGCCTCACCTAAAAATTAAAAAATAAATAAATAAAATTCCTAGAGTTGGTATCTGGCACATAATAGACAACTATTATTATATATATATGTTAGATTTAATTGCTGATTTATTCAGAAGCCACAACTTTCCTCAGTTATGTAGACTTTAATCAACTAGATACAAAAGACATTTTAATTTAGTATAAGCTAAACTATAGAGTCTCCTTGCTTGTGTGTGTGTGTGTGTGTGTGTGTGTGTGTGTGTGTGTGTGTGTGTGTTCAGAGAGAGATAAAAGAGTAAAGAACAGGAGAGAGAAAAGACTTATGATGTTACTAACAATAAAAAAATAAGTAAACTTAAAGCTTATTGTTTTGCCATTAATTATGAAAACAATTACTTTCAACCACAAAATTCATTTCTTCCAAGCTTCAGTCTGTGAATTACTTGACTACTCGATCAATATTGAGTTTTTCTGCTTCAGAAATAGGGGAAGGAAAAAAAATTACTCAATTCACTGGATTTAGTACGGCTTGCCAAGAAACCTCCCAAATAAAGGGAGGTATGAATGAAGAAATGCTTTTAGAAAAAAAAAATCTAGAGAAATCTAAAAATGCTAATCCACCTGTACTGTTATACTCACCAGAATAGTTGATCCCACTGCCTGCAGTAAATGGAACAATAGAAGTATTTTTAACTTTACCACACATTTTGAATGTTATTCAAGAGCAGACACATAACAAAGCAGTAATCTTGGCTATTATATAAATATTCTGGATTACTGCAAACATATTCAAATGCTGAATAAAGACATGTAAGAACTAGATTGTTTAAAATTAAAAGATGATTTGGTTATCAATATAGAGACATCTAAGAGATACTTACACAAAGGAAATTAAAGTTTTTTTTAAACTTCAGAAAAAGAAACAACCTTAAAATATTAACAAAACTGCTCTTTTGATATGACAACAAATTTTTTTTATAAGTTCAATTTTCTTTGATAACTGAAAATAACTGAAACAGATGAATTCAGAGAACCCATTATAATAATTTGTCATTTATAGTAAATCATGTTAGCTAAAGTCTTACTATTGAACATACATATTAAGTAAAATAAAAGATAGTTCAGAAATTCAGTTTTAAAATTTTAAACAATTATTAAATGTTTAAAATAATAAGAAATTTTATAAATCCTAACACTCTTAAATTACTATGTCAAACTTAGGAACCACTCTAAACTTTATTAACAACTTATTTGGTTTACATATTAAATGTATTAATTGGTCTTACCATCTTTTCCATCTACGGATTTTGACACTTCAAGATCAAAACTTTCCTGCATCTGATGACCTCTAAAACATTTGAGATGTTCTTGCTCAATTAAATTGCTTTCTTCTTCTTCTAGAGGCTGCCAAGTACCATCGATAAACCACTGTCCACGCATTACCGGTATTTTATCGGCCTCTAAAAGAAATCACAGAATCATACATTTTAGGATCTAACCTCCCAGAAAGAGACATAGTAACTACACTTTCACTTCTTGCTACTGCTATGGCAGAAACAGATTTTCATGACTCAAAAGAATTTTTTCAAGTTTCAAATTTCAGATTTTAAGCCACAGGATAAAATTATTTTCAGCATATTATTTTACTTGTGTTAAATATTACAAATAATTATTTTGGCATCAGAAAGGTATGACTGAGGCCTTGAGTAACCAAAATTAGTAGGCTAAGGGATTAAGACAAGTTTCATGCAAGACTCTGCTGATAGTTCCAATGTCTTAGAAAATATTGATATAAACCATTAGAGTAGTAACAGTGTATGTAATAATAGGGTACTGCATGCACCTTTTAGGGCAGTCTTGGAGTTTGTCAGTACACAGGAATAACTAAAACCTTTGATTATAGTAGATTTCTTTATCTATTTTAGAAAAAAAATTGAGAAAAATTTTCTTGAATAAATACTTCTTTGATTAAACACTGTTCCTATAAACCCAAGGCTTATAGTGCTATTTATTTGTTTGTTTGTTTATTTATTTAAACAAACAACTGTCAGCTAAGGTATCTTGAATCCTTCAAAAATTTTAAAAACTAAAACAAAAATAAAATTGAAATAACAAAGTCCTAAAAATAAAAGGCAAAATGAAACAAATGAACTTAATTATGTAGAGAGCTGGTGATTTAATCACATATAGAGAAATTATTTCAAATGGATTTAAAACATGGTAATTTGTACATACATATTAGGATATATCCCATTGACAAAAAAATTACAAATATAGCTTAAACCTTCTGTAGTACCTACATTATAATTGCTAATAATTATAATAATCAGTATTGTTAATTTGAAACTGTAGGTTAAGATGAACATATTAATTTTGTTACTATCATTAGGACCCTAGATTTCTATTCTAGCACAAGAAAAAGAGATATAAATATAAAAATCAAAGAAAACTGTATAATTTTAAATTTTGATTAGAAATGTCAATATGAACTAATGATGCATGGTTTTTTTTTTTAAAAAATGTCCTAAACTTTGTCCACTGTTAAAGCCTAGAAACAAATACCAACCAGTATAAGTGAGCACTCCTGACGTAAAGACTATGATCTCTTATCATTTCCCACTAAAAGAACCAAGAGTCCTTGGAGAAATGCCTAATTCCCATTTTGGGACAGGAAATTTCCTAGATGGCCTTGAAACATCTTGTTGTACAAGATTTATACAGTGACGTATTTAAAATCTATTATGTGTTTCTATTTCTTCTTGCATTATCCTATACTGCTGACTGGGGAACAACATGGGTTTGAACTCCATGGGTCCACTTATATGTGGACTTTTTTCAGTAAGTGTATTTTCCATTCTTTGTGATTTTTTGATACTTTTTCTTTTCTCTAGCTTATTCTATTGTAAGAATACAGTACGTAATACATACGACATACACATATGTTAACTTTTTGTTATTGGTGTAAGGCTTCTGGGCAACAGCAGGCTATTAGCAGCTAAATTTTGGGGGAGTCAGAATTACACACAGATTTTTGTCTGTGCGGGGCGTTGGCTACCCTAACCTTTACGTAATCTGAGTTGTCCAAGGGTCAACTGCATTCTGCTATAGCAATTCTGCTACATTCAGGTTTTGCTATGTTATTTAGTACTTACATACTAAAAGATAACTTCATTGTGAATTATGGCTTTTAACATTAAAATGTATACTCTGATGTGTTTAATGATTTTTTGCCCAGTTTCTACTTTGTCCATTGAGATGCTTTCTTATTGTTTCCATTTGCTTATAATGTTTTTGTACATCCCTTTTTTTTTGTCTTAAGAATCACTGTGTTTAAATGTGTCTCCTGTACACAACACAGAACTGGGTTTTTCTTTATAAAGCCATTTGAAAATCTTTTTAATAGGTGAGTTAAGCCTATTAAGTTTATGGATATGATCAATATGTTTGAATTCCGTATTCTATAATTACCATTTTTATTATCCACATTTACCCGTTTTTTTTCTCTAGTTTGTATCTGGCCTTTTAAAAACTTTCTTTTGGTATTCAGGAAGATTAGCATTTTTTTGTTTCAGTGGTTACCTTTGCATACTTGTGCTTATGTGTGCATTTATGTGTGCGTATGAATGTATTTTTGAGTTTCCTAAATTTCTTTTTTTGCTTACTTAACCTTTTGCGATCTGGTCTGTTCATTTTAAGTGGTATCGTATAACTCCCACTTATTACTTATACAATAGGGAATGATTTATTCTATTTATCTCTTTCTTTCTCCACTCACTTATTTTTAGTTTCATTCTTTCTACTTTGTCAGAACACATAACAATTATACCTATGACCCACCACTATTTTAGTCTTGGAGCTACAATTAAATATATTAAATTCTCATTAAATATTTCCTAAATCCTTTCACCTTCAAAATTGTTTTGTCTATAGCTCTGATAATTGAAGGACAGATTGGCTAGCTTGAACCTTGTTTCCTTGAGTTTTCAAAAATGCTGCTGTACTGTAGTCTTCCTTTGTATGTTCTTCTTGAGAAGTATGATGTACACCTAATTTTAATGTGATTTTTTTTTCCTCCTAGGAGGCCCAGCAAAAAAATCTTTAAAATTTAATAATTTACTAGTCTTTAAAATCTAGTAGTTTATGACTCAGAGTACATTGCTCTGAATCATCCTGTCCAAGGTAGGCCCTTTTAAGATGTATCTTTCAGTTTTCTCCCTAATTTCTCAAAAGTTTCTCTTGGATTGCGGTTTAAAAATTAGTTCTGTTTCACTGATTTTTCTTCTTCAGGGACTCTAAGTATGTTGGGTCCTCCTTTGCCTGTAGTGCACTTCAAACACTTTCTCTCTGAAGCTTTTTACTTTTTTCTGCATCTCATTTTTATTCTTTTGGTCATTTTCCTTCCTTTCATCAATGTCCCTTATATCAATGCTCCTATTTAGTATGTCCACAAGTTTAAGGATATTTCATTTGGTTGGAGTGTTATAATAAAGTTTCTCTTTAGTTTGTGTTTGCTATTTGGGGAAGAATTATCAGTGAAAAATGCATTTTCTATATTCCTTTGTGTGTGTGTTCCTATATAGCTTTATTTATAAAAACAGACAGCAGGCCTGATTTGGCCCATGGCCCCATTGACTGACAAGTCCTGACCTAGAATAAAGTTGTATATGATATTATAAATGCCAACATCTAGTAGACAAACCCCTATTCATCCTTTAACATTTTATTTTTTATAATAATATATTTTTCAATTGCAGTTGGCACACAATATTATATTAGTAGCAGGTGTACAACATAGTAATTGGATATTTAATTTATTCTGTATTCCTTTTAAAATAGTTTTGTATGGCATTTGATTGATTTCTATTCCTGAGCATTTTACAGATAAGAGTTCTTGGTTCAAGAATGTCTGCTTCTGCAGATCAGGAAGAGCAGCTGCTTTAATGGACAATGTTGTGATGGTAGGTGAGTGGACATGGGGCTGGTATGCCTTGCTTCTCACTCATTTCTCTAAGACCCTTAAATTTCTCTTTCCTTCTTTTTTTCTCACTGGCATGGCTCCAAGGGGCACCATTCTTTTTCTATCTTTGCTCACAGGAGCAATGACACTCTGATGCTGCTACTTCTGGTCTCTCTCAGTTTCACATGTACATATTTTCCCAATTGTGTAGGGGAAATTTTCTTTTATAGGATAACTTTGTGCTTCATTTTAACCTCTGATCTCCTCTTTTCTTTTTCACTGTCTCTTAAGCCTCTCCTTTCCCCCACTCTCCAGACTCAGCAACAAGAGCTGCTGTAATTTCTTGTTTCTTTATATATAAGTAATTTAAAATTCATTGTATTGTCCATCTTGTAGTAATGCTGGAAGTGTGAGTTAGATATGGTTTGTGTGAGTGTGTGTGTGTGTGTGTGTGTGTGTGTGTGTTCCTTTTTGGTCTTATGGCTTTTTGGGAGGATGCATGGAGAAACTGAAATTGGGACAGTTGCTATTATCTTCCGGAATCAAAGGCTCATCTCATTTAATAGTAATCTTAAAAGACGACTGTAATTATCCCAGTTTTACAAACGAGTAAGCTGAGTCTTAGTGAAACTAAGCAACTTGCCCATAGGCACATACCTAAGTAATATGAAAACCAAGATTCCAACCAAAGTTTGACTCCAAAGTTGATTCAAGGTCTTCTTACTATGCAATGCAACCTATATTCTCAAATAGGAAAAGTCCCTTTTTACTTTTTAACCCTCTCTCCCCAAGAAATACAGGCTATCTAGTTGTGTTGGAATTTAAAAATAATTTAAGAAATTTTATATTGCCAGTCTAATATGAGACTTACAAACCAGAGCCAACCATGAATATTTGTAAAAGAAGATGTATGTGTGTATGTATGTGTGTGTGTGTATCTGTGTGTGTGTATATATATATATCTATATAGATATTTATATATAAATATATATAATTTTTTTTACATCAATATTTGTAATAGCAAAAAGCTGCAAGCCACTTAAGTGTCCAAAGAGGAAAACAAAGTGTGGTATATTCATGTAATGGAACACTAGTGTATACAGTGAAAACAAATTGCTAAAATTACATGTCAGCATAGATAAATCTCAAAAAAACCTAACTTGAACCAGAAAGCAAACTGCAGAAGGATACAAACAGAATAGCATTATTTATATAAAGTTGAAACAAACAAAAAAAGAGTGCCAACGGCCATAATAATCTAAAAAATGCATGAGAATAAACAGCAAATTTAGGAGGTTGGTTACTTCTAGATTAAAGAAAGGGAAAGGGGTCACAGA
Organism: Eidolon dupreanum; assembly: GCA_028627145.1. NCBI lineage: Eukaryota > Metazoa > Chordata > Mammalia > Chiroptera > Pteropodidae > Eidolon > Eidolon dupreanum. Next base: position 32,347,533 of record CM053509.1, on the reverse strand, counting down.
AGATATTTTGATTATATCTGTACTTTAATTTCTTAAGCTAAGTGAGCGGGTATACTGATTGTTGGTTATATTATCTAGACTTTTTTATATATTTGAGATATTTCATAATAAAAGCAATAATTAAAAATAATAAACTGAGTTCTTAGAAGGTGGGTGATAAGATAAAAACATGTAAAGAAGAATGATGTTTAATTAGTAAATGAAATGGAAGGTAGCAAATTAAGAACTATATATGAAAATGCTGCCTTCCATTTGAATGCCTGAACATGTGCTCATTCACTAGATGGGAATTATAATCTGGAGGAATAATGTAGGACAAAAATAAATCATCATCTTAATCATCATTTAGCCTGGCTACAGTATTATAATAGCAAAATTGGGTTAGTAGTTACCAACCATACAAAATTCTACCTTATAAAAGAAATATCTATTCCTTAAATTATTCATTTGATCGCATTTGAAAATTAACAAATACACTAGGAACACTAAATTATGTTTAGGCAAGCGTTACTGTCAATCTTATCTACCACTCACCGAATTTAAACCAATTTCATAGAGGTGAGGAACTCTGGACAATATATCTTAAATATTGTTTGCTTTTATTGGTTCAAGAACCAAGGCCATAGGGTTTTAAAACCTGCATATTGTTTCTTAGTTCTTCATTAGCATAACTGTAAAGTTGCCTAAGTGGCTTACTGTCCTTACATTAATTTGCTAGGGCTGTCATAACAAAATACTACAGTCCGGGTGGTTTAAACAAGGGAAACTTAGTTTCTTGCCGTTCTGGAGGGCAGAACTCCAAGATCAAGGTGTTGGCAGACTGGGTTTCTTGTGAGGCCTCTCTCCTTGGCGTGCAGATGGCTGCCTTCCCACTGTGGCCTCACATGGTCTTTTCTCTGTGCTTGTGCATCGCTGTTGTCTCTGTGTGTCCCTTCTTATAAGGACAAGAGATTTAATGTGGCTTCATTTAAATTTAATTATCTTTAAAGGCCTTATCTCCAAATACAGTCACATGCTGATGTAGTGGCAGTAAGGGCTTTAACATATGAGTTTGTTAAGGGGAAAACAATTCAGCTCATAACAGTCCTCGAAAGTTTTTATTACATTTTCATTCTTTTCTCAAATTTTAATACATAGAAGGCAGACTTTAGATGTTGTTAGCAATCTCTTCATTTCAAAATAGGAAACAGGCTTTAAATCAAAGGTCCTTTTGTCCTTAGCCTTCCAAGTTTAATATTTCAGTGGTTCTAGGCAATGCAGAATTTCACATGCTTAGGGAAAAAGTTCTCTCTAGGTACTTGGCTAGTCAAAAATGTTGCATATGATCTGCATAGATATGAGAGAGGAAACTGCTAAAAACGCAGCTTAACATTAAAATAGACTTTTGAATTGTTTAATGTTAATTTTGGCTTAGTGGAGATAATTCAATATTGACTATGGCCATTCTATCAGATTATTAGAATAAAAAAATATGAATTAACATAGCTGGCACTTTTAGAATCAGCAGTGTCACTTGAGCCAGTCTTTCTTCTTATCTTCTTTTTTTATACTCTACATATTTTCCATGGCTTTAACCTGTGGTTCTCGAACTTGGCTGATTATAAGAATCATTTGAAAAATTAAATTAAGAGATGGATTTTTCAAATTCCTTGCTACACACTTAACAAATCAGAGTCTCTGGAGACAAGGCCCAAAAATATGTCTTTAAAAAAAAAAAAGTTCTCCAGATTATTATTGTAAAGTGAAATGCTCAGAAGTGACTACTCAGTTTAAATGAGTAATTTCCAAAAATATTATAAGCACATTCTCATATATACATACTTATTTATAAATTATGCATATGTACTGTTCTAAAATGTTTTATATATTATAAAACATACAAAAATAAAAAATTTGAGGGGATGAAATAGAAAGCAAATAGAAATTCAAACATTTTCACTGTAACACCTTCAATAGAGTATTTGCATTCCCCAGTTTAGAGACCATTGGCTTAAATTACAAAGATCTTTGCATCTTTAATTGCAGCATTATTTTCTTCTGAGCTTCAGACCTACATATGCGACTATCCCACTGGATGCTTCTATACCTGGGTATGCAGTAGGTACCTTAAATGTAATATGTCAAAATAAACTATTATTTAGCTTCCCTCTGCCAACCTAAGGTGAACTTGGGTGGGAGAACCTCCACAATCCACTCAAACTAAAAACATTAGAGATAATCTGGACTACTCTTCCACTTACTCATGCTGCACTGAATGTGTACTCATTATACTTCCTTAACATTTACCTCCAGCCCTCCAATAATTATTCAAAGAACATCACCCTAGACCCTGTGTCTTACTTGCAATACTACAATAACTCCTTAAATAGCCTCTCCAATTATGATATCACTTTTCAAGCTTTCCATTTGTTTCACAGTGTTACCACAATGATCAAAGATGTAATCTGATCAAGTAATTTCCTTATTTGTATACCTTTCAATGTTTCAACCTGGTAGGATAAAATTTAAATTTTCGGAATGAAAAGGCTTGTCTTGATCTAGTCCCTGCCTGCCTATCCAGTTCCTTCTACATTTTTCTTCCTTATTCCCAATGTTCCTGCCAAACAGAATCTCTGGAGTCCTCTGAGGGCATGAGTCCTTCATGACTCCAAGTCTTTAAGCATGCCATTCTCTCTGCCAATAATATGCCCTTCTTTAATATCCGAGTCAAGCATAAATGTCTCTGGAAAGCTTTTCGTAAACTCAAAGTAGTTCACTCCCCTCTTTTACCTAGTTGACACTAAATGGATATTTGTGGAATGAAAGTAATAGGAAAACAAAAACCTTTTGTAAAAAAGAATAATAGGGGCAAAAAAAAATTTGTATAGTTAAAATTTAGAACGTTAACAAGCACAAGAGCAAAAACTTGAAAACATACAGAAGAAGCTGAGGAAAACATTTATTTCTAATAAATGAGTAAAACATTTACTCCTAAGACTAAAGTCACAAGACACTTATTTGAGGAATGTTTAGAAAATATATTCTAAAATATATTCTAGTTGATGAACTAGGATAAGTAGAAGTCAAAGTAGATAATTCATACATAAATTACAAAATAATACAGGATATTAGGTCCTGTTGGCATAAAATCTTGACATCTGCTCAGATGGCAGAAGCTCTGAGATCATAGATGGTGTTCAGGAGGACGGGGACTGGTTAAGGACTCAGAAGGCATAGGTTCTAATTTCAGTTCCATCCCTTAATCTCTTTGAGCCTCAGTTTACCATCAGTAACATGAGGACATTCTATCTCACTATAGTTAGAATAGAGATTAATAAAATAATGTACATAAATGCACTTCGTAAACTATAAAATCCTATTCTAAATTATGGCATTATTTTCATTCACATAATCTTTTAAAGTTTCTAAAATGACATTCATCGGTTAAATCTGGCTATATCAAGACTAGCCTTCTAGAATCCTCACCTATTTCGCTTAACTAAACTCCCTTTTCCCTTACTATCTTTTCCAAAATGAAAACCTCACAGTGACAATGGGAGAAGCAGGTTCTGAAAACCAAAAACTAAATATAAGCTAAAATCTGCAGATGAGCTCCCTACAGACACACTGTGACTGGCAAATCAATCTAGTGCTCTGATTTACTTTCTGGTGATATCAGTAAAACATGGGTCCTTTGATGTGAAAGCAGAGGTCCTTAAGAGTCTGGTTCACACTGAGTTGTAAGAAATAAGAGAAAAAGAAAAATGGAGACAAGGAAGTATAAGAAATTAAATGCAATAATGGGTTCAGTAGGCCGCAGGTATTTCACCAGCAAAAAGAGGCAGCAGCAGAGTTCTGAGGGACAAGTCTAATAACCACTTCTATCCTACAGCCCATAAAAGCAGCTGCAGAAGACATTTCAATTCTACTCTGTGCCACAAACAGCCGTCTGATGCATATTAACTCACTAAAGGTATTATCGTTGTCCATTTCAACATTCCTGGGCAGGAAGGCTGTAGGATATGAAAGTACTAGGTTCTGCCTAACGAAGAGAGAAATTAAGACAAGATCACCAAGAATGGAGATAGTAAATCAGTGTGCTAAATTGGAAGGACAGACTTCTACTTATGGTCATGATGGAGTAACACATACTGGTTTTATTGTCTTACCCTAAACAACTAGAAAAGCAGATAAAATGTATGGAACAATGATTTTCAGATATTGTACAACAAGCAAAAGAGGACAGTGATTTCTGAGGGAACTGCTCAAGCTTAACGTCTACTCTTTCCAGGCTACAGTGTAGAGGTAACACAGTCTTGCTAGGTTGTAAAATGGCTCAAGAGTTCAGAGAGGCATGAGTAGCTAGAATCTATGGGGCAAACTACTACTACTAAGTAGAGGGCTATACGGAAGGGGAATGCTGAAGACCTCCAGAGGAGTTCCTTTGATTCTTTTGTTGAATACTTATCTATGCATGCATAGAAGAGTACCTGAGGCTAGGGAAAATTACCACTGGAGAGGAGTAGGTGGAATAATCTCCAGAGCTCATATAAGGCTGGGAATAGTTCAAGTTCCCATCAGCCAGATTAAAAATGATCTAATCCATGGGGCACTGAGTAATGTCCTCACAAAGGTATTACCTCAGTTGTAGTGCTAAATTATCTGAAAACTAAAGGCTGCTTTGAGCACCCTAATAAAGCCCAAAAGGAAACCTCGATAGGATCAAACTAATTTGAAGTAAATTAACTGTGTGCTAGAACAAAGTCCAACAATCTGAGAGGAATGCTAAAAAATGCAGTGCACAAAAGAAAATTTACAATGCCTGGCATCTAAAAAATTAATAAGTATTGAAAGCAGCATGAACATCCAACCCATAACTAGGAGAAAAGTCAATCAACAGCAACAGATCCAGAAACAACACTGATGGTAAAAGAAGCAAAGATGCTAAACAACATCGATGGTAAAAGAAGCAGACGAAGATGCTAAAACCATATATTTCCTGGATTCAAGAAGATAGAGGAAAACACAAACATAATGAGGGAAGAAATGGAAGATATAAAAAATACTTAAACTGAACTTCTAGAGATGAAAAATGCAACATTTAAAGTAAAATATATACCAAATGAGATAAATAGACATGCAGAAGAAAAAAAATCAGTGAACTTTCTGAAGTTTATAACTTAGCAATAGAATATATTAAAGGACATATTAAAGGACACAATAGAAATAAAATAGAAACCATCCAAAATAAAACAGGAAAAAATCTGACAAGAGATGCACAGAGCTTTAGGACAATATCAAGCAGACTAACATACATACAGTAGGAATCCCAGAAAAAAGGTAGGGTGAACAGAAAAATATATTAAATGACATAATAGCCAAATATTTTCCAAATTTGAACTATAAACCCATAGTTCATAGAATTTCAACAAATCCTATGCAGAAGAAATATGAAGAAAAGCACTCCAAGACAAATCATAATTGCAGAAAACTATCAATAAAGAAGGGGGTTGGGAAAGCTGCCAGAAAAAAGGATGATATCTAGAAGAAGAAAGATAAAAATAACAGCAAACTTCTCATCAGAAACGATACAAATTAAAGACAATACGGTGGTATGTTTAAAATTCTGAAGGTAAAAAAATAACCTAGGTTTCTATATTCAGCAAAAACATCTTTCAAAAATGAGGAAGAAATAAAAACTTTTTTAGACAAAAGCTAAGAGAATTTATCACCAGCAAATCTGCACTATGAAAAACATTGAAGGAATTTCGAGCAGAACAACTTGATAAAAATCCGATAACAGATGAAAACTTGAGTCCACATAAAGGAAAAAAGAACAACAGAAACATATTTATAAGACATAAATATAAGATTTTTTTTCTTATTTAGAGAAATCTCTTTTAAAAATTGACTACTTAAAGCAAAATATACTTTGGGGCTTATAACATGTAGAAGTATGTATAACCATAGCAAAAAAAGGCTATGAAGGGGTAAATTGAAGTATACTAATAAAGTTTTCACTCTACATGAAATGACAAATACTTTTATTTATTTTTTAAATTTTTTTTAGGTGAGGCAACCCTTGGTTGACTTCACAGATTGCAAGGACCTTGTCATTTTACAATCCCTTATTTTTTAAAAAATGTTTTAAGCCTACAGCACCTGGTCTTCTTAGGTGGTCTCCCTTTCAAGTACTAACCAGGCCCGATACTGCTTAGCTTCCAAGATCAGATGGGATTGGGCTTGTTCAGGGTAGCATGGCCGTAGATGACAAATACTTTTTGAAATCAGACTGTGACAAGGTAAAGATATACACTGAAAATCCTAGAGCAACCACTACCAAAATAAAAACAAAGACTTATTACTGAATTTCAGCCCTTGCTTAGGATATAGAAAGCTAAAAGAGGATTGTTTCTACCCTTAAAACAAACAAGTGACATTTAGTTTGCAAAATTATAATTTTTCTCATATCCTTCAGATAGCTTCTTGGCCTTTTGGCTAAGATCAAGTGTTAACATCCTTCAGAGGCCTGGAGGTCACTGAGCAACTAGTATAATATCTAAGGAATGACAGGAAGAAACAAGATGGAAGCACCTGCTTACTGGAAGTAAACACCAGATGTCATAAAAGCCAGCGATTTCTGCTAAAATTTTTAACAAAATGTTGAAAGTCAAATATGGGCAACAGTGAGAGTGTAGGCCCCCCTGGGGCCTCAAACACAAAGGGTAATCAATGCATACCCCTGCACATTCTTCTCTAAAGATTTTACCAGAAGCTCAAAGAGAGACTGGGAGAAGGGTGAGAAACCTGAAAAAGTATCCATCCCTTCATGGTGCAGGTCTTGGTGAAGGGAACAGCAGCAGTTATGCAAAAGGGGTGAAGGCTTACCTGGATCATTCCTAGTCTCACCTCTGGAAAAAAGCCTTAAGCAGCTGTTAGGAAAGCAGCAAACACTGTTGCTTTTCAGATGAAGACCTAAAGCTGCTGGGAAAAAGCTACAGGAAAACAAAACATAAAAACTACCCTTGATGTAGAGGCAGGACACTGTCCTGGGTCCTAGACCCTGAGGTCTACAGCTGGGGTAGGGGCAGACTCACTAAGGTCCCACTTTAACACTCAGAGCACTGTGCCTAAGAATGAGGCTGATTCAGAAAACAGACAATGTCCCTTGTCCACTCCCACTCCCATCATCACCAATGTAGCAGGAATTTAATCTACTACTGAGGGAGGATAAGAACATGAAGAAAAACCTCTGGCTAACTAGCCCCCCACCTAAGCACAGAGTAATGCCAGGGGAATCTGAAGCCTTATGGTACACTGATGGTTACAGTAACTATTATAGTAACAAATTCCAAATCCAACTCAACTCCCAACTAGATTGATCAACCTCCTACACTAAAGGCTTAACAAAAGACAAGGTGTACTTATTTCTAGGCATAAATACTCTATATCCTACACAAGATGTTCAGCTTTCAACAAAAAATTGAGACATAAAAAAAAAAAAAAAACCCTCAATAGACAAAACAACACAGAACCAGACTAGAGATGTCCCAGATGTTGGAACTAATAGAGAATTTAAAATAACTAAGATTAATATGCTGAAAACTGTAGTGGAAAAGATGGGCAACATGTATAATCAGATGGGTAATTTCTGCACAGAGATGGAAACTATAAGAACGAGAATATCTTTGATGGATTCATTGGTAGACTTAACTCAGCTGAGGAAAGAATCAGTGAACTTGAAGATAAGTCAATAGAAATCATCCAAACTGAAACACACACACACACACACACACACACACACACACACACACACACACGGATGGAAAAACTAAAAAACAGAATGGAGCATCCAACAGCAGGGGAACAATATCAAATGATCTAATATATATGTAAATGGATTCCAAAAATCTCAGAAAACATCAACCAGAAAGGATATGAAAAAGGTATCCCTAAAAGCTAATAATAGAGATAAAAGGGAATCATAACAAATAATCCAAAAGAAGGCAGGAAAAGAAGGAAAGAAGGAACAAAGAATAAATGGGTCAAATAGAATAAAATGGGACAAATAGAGTAAGACAGTTGATTTAAACTCAAACAGCATTAATCACATTAAATGTAATAGCTTAAAACACCAAACAAAAGGTAGAGATTTTCAGAATGGATTTTAAAAAGCAAAAACAGATAGGTAAAAACATTATAAGTTTGGAAGAACAGGAAGATACGTCATGCAAATATTAATCAAAAGAAAGTTGGGAGTGGCTAAAGTAGTATCAAAGTAGATTTCAAAACAAGAAATTGAAACCAGAGATAAAAGGGGACATTTCAAAATGATAAAGGCATTGTTTCATCAAAAGGAGATACCAACCCTAAATGCACATGTACCTAATAACAGAGCTTCAAAATACATAAAACAAAACCCAACAGAACTAAAATAAGTAAATAAATAAACCTATAATTATAGATGGGTACTTTATCCTCCTCAATAACTGACAGAACGTTTAAAGAAAATCAATAAGGATATAGAAGTTTTAAATTGGAGAGTCAGAACAGAAATAGGTAGGTAAAAGAAAAACAGGATTGAAATAAACACATCAATTTGTGGGTTGAAGGCTAGTGCTTCTAGAACAGTGGTCTCTAACCTTTTTGGCACCAGAGACTGATGCTCCTATGAGAATCTAATGCCTGATGATCTGAGGTGGAGCTGAGGCAGTGATGCTAGTGCTGGGGAGCAGCTGCAAATACAGACGAAACTGCTCGCTTGCCTGATGCTCACCTCCTGCTGTACGGCTAGTTCCTAACAGGCTACGGACCAATACCAGTCTAAGACCAGAGGTTGGGGACCCCTACTCTAGAACTCCTTGAACTGGTAATTAGTGTAAGTGGAAAAAACTCAAGATGAATCAGCTTTGAGCCATTCTCAGACTGGAGGAATTAATGAACTAACAGTGTTGTTAATATGCAGTCCATAACCCCCGGAATCAGAATTACTTGACATACCTATTAAAGAGGAAGATGTTCAGGCCTCAGGCTCAGATCTCTTGAATCCAATCTCTCAAGATGAGATCCAAGGATCTACATTTTTTAATAATCTTGCACTTAACTGTTAGACTTGATGGAGTCAGCAAACTAATGCTCTTAGACAGGATGCCACTCCACAGGCCACTGAACCCAATAGGAACAGCTAACTCAGAGACTGAAGAGTATTCCACTTTCACGACCTCACGAATCTACAAGAGGAATTAAGGTCTTTGAAGTATGATACTTTGTGATTCCCAGAACCCTCTATGGTTGAGATTAAGCAGGTTTAAGATGTGTGTGTGTGTGTGTGTGTGTGTGTGTGTGTGTGTGTGTGTGGATGATGAGGGGAAGAGTAAGAAGGGGGAAAAGGGAGAGCAGTGTTGGGAATATGTGCATATGTATGTGTTATGTTTATATATATCATCAAATTTTGGCTGAAGTAATTTTGGTAGAGCCATAGAATCCTATTCTTCTTTTTACAAATAAAACAAATCGACCACATACTTTTTAATTTCTAGAAGCCAGACTTCTAGTTTAAGAGTCAATCTACCAGCCCAGCTTAAATAAAATAGCTAACATTTATTGAACCAGGTACTGTACTAAGTGTTCTATATATGTGTATTTCAACAAAATATTCATAATAATGCTGTGATTATTATCCCCATTTACAAAGGAGAAACTGAGCAACAGTGAGATTACAACTTACCCAGAGTCATATGGCTATAGTAAACCAGTAAACCAAGGATTCAAACTAAGGACATTTGATGACAAAGATCTATTCTCTAAGCCCAATTGGCTTTTACTGTCAAAATTGGATAAGGAATCACTGCTTCAAATCCTTGGCCTGAGGGCTGATGGACATTTGAAGCTAGATCTTGCACTAGGTGACAGAACCCAACTGTCAGCCCTACCACTGCTGGTTCAACTGCAGGTCAATTAAGAGAAATCTCTCAAAGTTTTCATGCTGAGGTTTCCACTGTAAAGGGAATTATGGGCCATTTCTGTCTTGCTTCACATGGCAGAAATCCAAGAACACTACTGGCTCTGCCTCAACTGATAACTGAGCAGTCTTTAAGAAAACTGTAAAGTTCTCTCTTGTATCAAAAGTCTTGGTAGCTAGTTAGAGATGTTCTAAATGAGCTTTTGGGATGGAGTCTGTACCTCCCTACATCCGGTGACAAGATCTGCATACCAAAAAAAGTAGATGCTCAAAAATTTAGAATGCTTTTATGGGAAAAAAATTCCTACTTTCCCACAGGCAGATTTGTAAGAGAATGACTGGTACACTTCTCTGGGACCAAGCCAGGAAGACTCAAGAGAGCTCTCTCTGGGGCCTGAAAGACTAGACAAAAAATCAGCCACAGTTTCTCACAAGAGCAGGCAACAGTTATAGGGGTTCTCGGGCTATGCCTAATTGAGAGTCAATTACTATGAGTTAAGGCCAAGAAAATCCTGCATCAGGAATGAGACAACAAATTGAAATACGAGAGTTGAAAGCCAAGAACGTAAAGTGGGTTATAAATTTGAAAGGACAGAAAAGGCAGGAAAATGGAGAAGTAATAACAGCTGTTATATAGAGCTTACTATTTATCATGTTTCAAAATCTTTAAATATTTTAACTCATTTATTACTACAATCATAAGAGGTAGGGTACTACTATGCATATTTTACAGAAGAAACTATGGCACAAAGAATTTAAGGTGCCCAAAGTTACACAGATAGTATATGGCAGAGCTGGAATTTGGGCCCAGACAGTCTGCCTCCAGTAGTCATTTATATTCATAAACACTATATAATGCTACCTCTCCAGAAAAAACAATAAGAACTGAAATGGAGGTAGCAGAGATGAAATGGATGAGTAAATGTAAACCAGGTCCACCCTTTATGTGTTACCTACCATATAGTTTGATAGGTTCTATCAAAGACAGAATCCTGTCAGGTAATCAGAATTCCAAACAACTCAATTCAGTATTCCAGGATTAGGGACATTCATTATATTTGAGGTACAGTTAGTTACATCTTTCTCTACCAAAAAAATGTAGTATACATAAAATAACAGGTTAAATAGTAAACAGGTTAAAAACAAACTACAACTACATCCAAAAAGATATTATAAAATATAAGGTCCCAGTTTTTTCTAGTGAAAGGCAAAGAGCAGAACCATGGGGGTGGTGTTAATCTTAAATTAGAAGACCAGAAGTGGTTGGCATACCATGAAAATGTCAAGCAAAGGACGTAGCTGTTCATAAATCTTACAGACATGTACACCTGTCTCATTTAGCGCTGGCCATATAGTAAGGGTTCATTTCAGCAGTGGATAGCCAGCATGCAAGAGTGAGTGCCACTGAAAGTGCCTGAGCATTCATCTTGTGCTTTCCTCAATTTGAGAGAACCTCAATAATCTCTTTGAAGTAGACTCTGTCTTTCCAATGAATGCTTTTGATTTACAGCAAAGATTTTTCTTTTCCAAAACATAAACAAACTTAGGGGAACTTCACATTAAAATATATACCAGATGTTAAAATGCAAGTTTTACTAAAGTTTAGGTGGGTGAATCAGGTGGATGTGAGATACTCTAGGCCTACCTAGAAGCAACTCTATAGAATGAGAAGAAAATAATAGATTCAGTTAATAAAATACTAACTGAAAGTTGATCAATTGTAATGAGTAGTAAAATACATGGTGGGATTGCTTTCAACTGTCCATATTGAGGCTCAGAAGTAATTCTAATTCTGTTTCCTGTGCATCATCTAAAGTTAGTGAGCAGCATATTCCACGGCATATGATTTAAAAGTCTTATGTCTTAGTATAGTGCATCCAGTTCTTTGTCCTGAATCGTGTGTCTCAAGTGCTATCCTGCATCGATGTTCAGAACGATGGTTCACTGAGAAGTGGCCCAAAGGAAAGTTAGTAATATTAAAGAGATTTTCATTCTTATGAATTAAAATTATACTCTAGCCAATAAAAGCTTAACTCTCAACTACTTGGAAAAGCCATCCATTCAGATGGAATTTATATATTATAAGATTTCCAGATATCTGAAGTCTTGGGGTACAGAAGTACGAATAGTAATTTCCAAAGGCTGGTCTGGCCCCCAACAGATTTTATTTGAACATACAAGTGCAATGATTATAAAGACAGTCTAGATATAGCTTAATATAATACAACATTAGAACAAATATTAATGAATATAATTTATTCTTGTATGGCAATCTAGTATAATTAGAAAGCAGTATATAAAACAGAATTACTTTCATACTTATCAATATTTCTACCATCTTCCTTAGTTCTCTGGCACAGACAATTCCTACTTTTCACTACCCTGAATTTCACTTGTCCCCTAATCCAGGAGCATTGAAAAGTATCTGTATTATGCTTTTCATCCCATTAATCCACCCATTAGTCAGTGATTCAACATCTTTTGTTGGTACAATTTCCCTTTACCAAGGTGGACTCAAAAAGAGTAAAAATGTTGGTTCTATATAGAGGCCATAAAAAAATGTTTTTCCCTATTCTACATTTTAACTGGGCTTTTAAGAATGTATTGTGGCAAAAAAGAAGAGGCCGTATCTATATCCTTCATCAGTGCTGAAGGTTTTCTAGCTAACACGCAGTATAAATTCCATCATACTCATGAAAAGATAAAGGTCTTAGATCAGATTCCCCCATAATCAGGGATTCTAGAACAACCTGCATTCCCATTTCTTCTGCCAATAACCTTCTGCTTAGGCTTCCTGTGACTAAATCCACATTTCCTCTCTCCTTTCTATCCCTATTCTCCTCACCTAATGCTCATAATTCTCAGAGGATCTCGTGACTAGCACATCCAGCTTTTTCTTGCTCTCTACAGAAAAGGATCAGCCCTAGGGTTCCAGATATCAAAGATCTTGGCAAAGCAGAAACTTCAGGGCATGATGTGGAGATAAAAGCCCCAGAAAATAAAATTTGGAAGAGGGAAGAGTACAAAAGGTCTATTTTATGATAAAATAGTTGAGGAAAGAAAACCATATTAAATACTTTGAACGTTTATATAAAGCATGTACACAACATCCATTATTACATTTGAGTCATAAACAAATAAGGTGGATCAATAATTGATATTAGATCAGTTTTTAAATTAATTGTACATGCAAAGGGAAAGAAAAGTCCTGAATATCTTGGTCAAGTAGTGCCAAGTCCTGTGCTCCAAACATGTTACTCTCTAGTCATTCACATCCTTGGGCTGTTTCAGTAGGTCACTGAGGAATGCAGTCTAAAGCAGGCTTGATCTGGAATGGGGTTCTCAGATGTCTTTGCCAGGAAATCACAAACCCGAGCAGCCAAAATTCTAATGCCACCTAAGGCTGCTTTCCAGCCTGGGCTAGTGGGAGATAATATAGTTAAAAAGAGTAAGAGATAAACGTCTCTAACACTTTTTCACTCAGGCATGTCAATCCCTGGTCTCTATTCCCTATAATTCTGCTTTATTGAAGGTAGAAACTGACCAAGAAAGAGTGTCTTCTACCAGGTTGGACTTCATTACCTTCCCATGATGCCCTGTGCCTCAGAAAGGATTATTAATTATTAAGGTTATTAACCCTTGAATGCAAAAGACCTAAGAGATGGTTTCAGCTAAGCCAAGTTAATAAATACTACATAATTTGAGTGCTTACAGAAAAAAAAAACCTAATTTTTCTACCTCATTTTATTGGGAATATTATTTTCTCTTCAATATATTATAAAGATTCACTAATTTCTAAAGTGTCTGAATCTTAAAATGATTTAGAATTATAATAATGCAAGTAGGCCTTATAAGTACAGCAGAAAAGGGAGGGAAAGAAAGCTGTGCCTTATAGTTAATGACTGCTTCTGGAAACTATGCATTCATATAAATATTTGGCCAATTAAATTATTTAACTTAGTCAATGAATGGATATTACATATTCCCTGGTGCATACCGCATATATATAACTATCATCAGAATTGCTATGAGATTATTCTCAACATCATATATATCTCTATAATGTTCCATATGCCTTACCATAACTATTACTAAATGCTTTGGCCCCTTTCTTGCTAATATTTTTTTTACAAACAGTCTTTCACCTGTGATGACGTACAGGTCAATAACAAACATTTGGTACTCTATAGTTTTCACTGGTCAGCCTTATAAACTTTTATATGAGTTTCTATAAAGTAAGGTATAGTTTTCTCTGACCCACACTGATATAGTTAACACCTAGTACTTAGTACCAAGTACTTTGTACATTGTATGTATATTATATATAATTCTCAAAACAAGCCTATGAGGTAGCTACAGGCAGCCTAGGAAGAACACGGGGAGCAAGGGAGCTCACTTAAGCATTACTCAGCAATGATTAGTTTTATCTAAACTGTCCACATGCAGTCAGAAAAATATCTAAACAATGAAACAAAAATAAATATCCTATAATTAATACTTTTTCATGAAATAATGTTGGTTTCCTATTTATAGAAGACAAATTCTGTTCCCCTTCTGATTCTTGTATCCCCAAATTGGTTCAAATTTTATCTACTAGTAAAGGAAGTGTAAATATAAATTTAAATCAACACTTTTCTTTTAGAGCAGGCATAGCTAACTTGTTGGCCTTGACACCCAGATGCAGAGGCTCAATTAGGCCACAAAAGTCTAAATGGCCACTGGAATGCTACGTAGGAACTTGTTGAACTTTTTAAATTTTTTTTTTAAATCTTTCATTACTATTATTCAGAAAGTTTCTAGAAAGGTTTAAAAAAAAAAGTAAAATGAGACAAAGGTCAAAAGCTGTTAGTAAGAGTCCCTCCACTTAAAGAAAGGCTGAAGAGACCATAATGGGAATGAACCTTCCTGAAAAGGTGTGAAAACTTAAACAATAAACAGAGAACCCATTAGGTCAAAGTTACATGGGATTTTGTGAGAAGTGGTACATTATGGACAAAAAGCACTATTGTATTTTCACTGTAGCTCACATGAAGGCCTGGGACACCCACGGGATTGTATCTTGCAGAAAACTCTTTAGAGAAAGCTAAAATGAAGTTAAAATGGGTGTTGCTGTTTGAAAAAACTAAGTTTCCTTTTAGGTTAACTTTTGTAGGCCCTCGCTATTTATCACTTGATTTATAATACTTGATTTATAATATTCTAATGATGTTCTCTAACCCTCCAATTCACTAATCATCTAAGTAATAGAGAATCTTCAACTGGTTGGGTCCCCTTTACTCAAAGGATAAAGTCCAGACTCCTTAGCACTGCGTATCCATCCATGTTCTTTTTCTTGCTACTCTCTCAAATGTGCCACTCACAGGCAGGTGGTCACTTGACGATCTCCTCTTTCTCTAACCAAACACCTCTATCTCTGTGGTGGTCAAATCCAAACCTACACTTTCTGTCTTGGCCTCTGCAGGTGCAGCCCTCATTTCCTCAACATGCCATACAGTTTCATGCTTTTGTGTCCTTACATATGTTACCTCACCTGGCTAGAATGCCCTTCCCTTCTCTCCCCATTTCTTCTACCCTGATTCCTTTAGGACTCAGTCTTAAATTACCTGGGAAGCTTTCCTGACATCTTTACCCTAGGGTGGGCCAAATGCTCTTTGGCCACTGGACTGTATTCCCCCACTAGACTATGTATGACCTGCTCTACCACTTTCTAGCTAAGTGACCTTGAACAAGTTCATTAATTTCAATGAGCCATTTGTTCACATACAGAACGTTAGCAATAATTTGATGTCACTATGAAAAAATGAATGTGAAAAGTCACTTTGAAAACAGTAAAGACTATACAAGCATTAACAATTTTATCATAAGCCAAAAGAGTACACAGTATTCTAGGTGAATATAGTTCAGTTGACCTAAGCTTAAGATTCATCTCTTGGTTTCCAGTTCCCTCTTCAAGGATGCCTGGAATTTTATCTGACTTTCTGGCTAAGTCCTTGTAGTTCTATCTTCAAAGGAAAAAAGTCTACAGTGATGCCTAGGTTATTTGAAAAAAAAAAAACTAAGTGGGAAGCTTCTGAATGGTAAAGATGGTTCTTTTTTCCACCCTTTCTACTGGGTTATGCACATAAGAATACTTGGTAAAATGAAAGAGCTGAATGAATAAGTGAATATAAGCATAACCTGTCCGTAGTGAGCTTATATATTCAAAAGGACTGATTTGACAGATCCCATTATGAATGTGGAATTATGAAAATGGTAATAAGTGCCTTCAATGTTATCTTAAAGTGTAGTAAGAAATTAAATTGCCTGCTATGCTTATTTTATTTGATTTGATAAATTTTGTAACTGCTATTTTAGTGACTCATGCTTAACATATGTTTTAGTATTATCAAAATCACTTATACAATTCAATACCTACTTATTGACTATTTACTGCATTAAGCCCTATAAGAGTATAAAGATAAGGGCAAAGGACTCTACCCAGAAGATGCTAAACATATAGAAAGGAAGCTAAGTCATCAATATATATAATTAATACAAGGCAGAATGTTGTACGATGTATGGAGGACCTAAGACTAATGACAATCAATGAAGATATTAGAGTTAGGGGAATAGGCTCTAAAAACTAAAACTGTATATTACAAATTATTGGTGGCCAATAGCTTCTGTTACTATAGAATATCTACTACATTTACATATGTAACATTTGCTACATGCAATGGCAGATATTTCTGATAGCCTTCCTCCTTAATCTAATTATATTACATCAGACATATGTGCCAAGCAGTTTCAAGCTCTTTGGGTGTATTATCTCATTTAATATCCACAACAGCCCAATAAGGTAGATACAATTATCCCTATTTTACAGATGAAGAAACCAAGGCACAGGTCTTGTAATTTTTCAAAGTCAAGAGGCAAAAATCAAAATATGTAAACAAGGACCTAAGAGACAAAAACGAGTATTCCACAGAGTGAGGGAGCGGGACCCACTTGCTAGGACTGCGAGTGCTTTCCACTTCTCCCCAACGCACCCAGGGGGAACAACCTATTTCCTTTCCTTTCCCGCCTGGGATTATAATCCATAATTTAACTGCAGATTCTCATGCGGATCCTCTCAAACATTCCCACTCCAGAGGGCAGGCAACTATTTAAATCACAGGCAGTTGTGGGAATCAGATCCCTGGGCGAACAAAGCTCAGATAGGATCACGAAATTAAACCTTTCGGGCTGAGTATCCGTTTCTGGATCATCTCCAGGGGATGGCAGCAGCACCGGCTCACGCGGTAGGCGCTACCTGTACAGTAGTATCCTCTCCTCCTTGTCCCCAGGCAGCTTGGGTTTTGCCATCTGCTGGTTCACCTTTCACCTACCGGCGCTGCCTGCACAATCTCCATCGTGCTCCGACCACCAGGCCTCACGCGCCTCGCTCTCTGCAAACCCAAACCCACCCGGGTGCATGTCGGCCCCTGCAGAGGCAGCCCGTCCCGTTCCCTCCCCCGGCCGGCTACTCACGGTTCCAGTACACCGGGTAGCATTCTCCTTGGGTCACATCCACCTCGTAGAGGCCGCCCCGCACACACACCCGCTCGATGTTCACCAGCTCCTCCATCTCGGGCTCGTGCCTTCCTGTGCGCGGGCAGAAGCCGCAGACGCTGTCCTCGTCGTCGTCTCCCCCCGAGCTGGAGGCCGGGCCGCACACATGGTCGCCGCCCGGGTCCTCGGCCTGGGGTCGACCGCCCGTGGCCTCCAGCAGGGTCCGGAAGGCGAGCTCGATGCGGAGCGAGTCGTAGCCGATGAAGGGCTTCCAGGTCTTCTTGTCCTCCTTGTAGAACCAGCGCACCTCCTCCGGGCCCAGCTCCGTCACCACCTCGTAGCGGTGCCGGGAGGCCGCACCGGCCGGCCGGGTGCGCTTCCTCTCCCCAGGACCCCCTCCCGCTGCCCCGCCGCCCCCCGAGTTCGACGGCACCAGTGGCGGCTGCTGCGGCGGGTGCAGGGACGAGGAGCTGCCACCGCCGCCGCTCTCGCCCTCGCTGTAGTAGCGCAGCGAGGAGCCCGACTCGGCTGAGCTGAAGTCATAGTTCTCGTCACTGAGGCAGGGGTCCAGCACCAAGTGGTGACCGTGGTCGTCTGCGCCAGGCGCCAAGTGCAGCCCCGGCTCCCCGCGGAAAAGGACCAGGGGCACCTCGCCGTCGCCCGGGTCCCTGCCCGGCAGGTGGTCGAAGCAGCAGACGCCGCCAGCGAACGCCGGCTCTGCATCCGAGCTCAGCTCCCAGGCGGCGCCGCCACTGCCCCGGCCGTTATGCTCAGGGCTCCGCGGGGACTCGTGGCCCGGGAAATTCATGGTGTGGAGACGCTGCCGGCTGCCCGGCCGGGAGCCGAGCCGTGGCCCCCAGCGCTTCCGCTACACATTCAACGCCGCCGCCCTCTCCACCGGGAGTTTTTAATCTTTCAAATCCCGGCCGGGGCTACGGCGGCAGCGGCGGTGGCTCCGCCCCCCTCCCCCCGCCCCCGAGGCCGACGGCCGCCGCCGCGGCGTTCTGCGGTACGACCCATTGTCACGCTGCCCGACGTAGGAGGTGCTTGGCCCCGGCCCCGCCCCGCCGGCCGCGCGCACCGCCCCGGAAGCCCGGTTTCCTGGGCGCCGCAGGCGAATCATTCATATCGCCGGTCTGGCAGCTGGTGCGAGGTCAGCTAGGGGCACCTGGTCACTCTTCGGATTTGTCTTTTCCGCTTCTGCCTTCTTTTCCTTGCACGTCTGCCTCGGCCCCTGCCCTTCTGGGGGTCAGAGCCCAGATGTGAAGAGACTTTACACCGGTCATCCTTGCAATCTGGACCATCGCCTCAGGGGTTTAATTAAGATACAAGTCCACAGGGTCCCCAGTAGTCGGATTCTCCTGACCTTAGTTTTGTGACCTTAGGCCCGCCTGTGGCCTCAGCCGGACCTTCCAATCACCTGGTTCTGCTCCTACTAGAATTGTCGGCCCACAGGAAGACAGTCCGCCCTATACCTACTAATTCCTGTAGTTGGCATCACCACTCCTACTCAAATTCAAGTCTAAACCTCCCTTCACATGCAGGTGTATATTATTGTTTATCTTTTAGTGCTTATTTCCTGTTTTCTCAACCTGATTGCAAGGCCCTTGATGGAGACCAAGTCTATATGCCTCAACCTCTCCCCAATAGTGGGTACACAGTGTTGATTATAATGACGGCAAATCCAGCGAGTTGTGATAGATTATTAGATTGAAAGCCAAAAAACAACTAGGCTCTAGACTTTTGCTAACTAAACACAAGCAAGTCACTTATCTCCTTGATGTTTTGGTTTCCTCATCTGTAAAATAGTCATTATTGGACCAGATGATCTTTAAAGTCTCATCTAGCAATGGAAGTCTATGACCCTCAAGGTTTCTACCTGTTCTTTACGTATCTCTGATTCTGTAGCTAATTTTCTGGGATCAGGTTGAATGCTGAGGTTCACCTGCCTGGTTTTTTCATATTACAAAAAATGTTTTATAACTCCATCTCTCTGTGTTGAGAGTCCAGAGAAAAACATTCTCCAAAACTTAGTGTGTGCAATTCAAGATCAGACAGCATTCACTGTTTCCACACCCCCCCCCCTTTTGTAGAATCAGATTTGTAGGACAGTTTTTATTGCTTCTGGAATGTAACCTGTCAGAAATTAAGTCATTATTAAGCAGTACTGTCTCAAGTTTGTACAGGATCTATGAATGAATTTGAAAAAAAAAAAATGGCTTTGCTTCCTATGGGCAGATACAGAGCCAGTGTTCATGGACTGGATTTCTGCCCCAGTTTGTGCCCTTGACTGGATTATCTTGGCTAAATAAGCAATAAACAACCTGCCTAACTGGACAATGCAGCCCTGACTCAAAGCATCAGAGTCCTTGTTTCCATTTAGATTGCTTTTTGGGTATATGCTTATCAATTTCTTCTCCAGTATTTCTATTAACAATGTGCAGAATAAGAAATTAGGAATGAGCTTTCATCTGTTTACTACTGACGAAAGCATTCATTCTACAGTGTTCTGATGGTCACCAATATGGTGAGAATCTCTGCGCTAGTTTCTGATACAAAAGAGCATGGGAGGGACTTCATTCCTTCTTTAAGCATCTAGTTGAAGGGAGGTACAGAAAACTAAACAGATACATTATAGTACAGTGTGAAGAGTACTATGAGGTTGATTTCAAATAAGGGATATTACAATATTTAAAATATTTCTATCTCTTTATAGTTCTCAATGGAACATAACCTACCTGTACTGCTATCTGGTCAGATTATTTTAGCCGAATTTTAACTATTAAAGTACAGTTATAGAAATAATGTTATTCATTATGAATATTCCTCTGTAAAAAACAATTATTCCCTGCTCTGTATTGAATGACAATTTCCAGTATTTAAATGTTGTGCTTATTATGTTATCTTCAAAAGGTTATCCTCTTGTGGCCCATTGCATAAAGCCACACTCTTTTATCAGCATGATCATTTTTGAAGAAGATATTGATCCTCAAATATGATTTTTTAAAAAAGAACAACAGTAAACAAACCACGATGCAGTTGGAGGTTAAGACCCCAGATTCTTTCTGGACCTGGCTATCTTGGTCTAGACCTTTGGTGAGGAGAGATGTTAATCAGTGTTTGTGGGAGGTGAGATTGCTTCTGCCCCTTGGAAATGGGCTAGAAGGACAGATCTAAGTAGCCAGCCCCATGCTGATAGTGAGTAAAAGATATTTGAATGTATAATATCTAATTTCACTTAACTGTATGTTTTTATTTCCTTGTTATTCCTTAGTCATATCAAGGCAAAGGCCCCAAAGCCTCTCTCTTCAACTATTTTTTCTGCTTTAAAAAGTCATCCTTTATCAGATTCTTCATGCTGCTACTCTCCTATTTTTGCTTTCTAGAGCATCTTTCAGGTCATATAATCCTGACAAGAGGGGGAGGGATTCCTCTGTTCCAGTCCCCACCTGTTGAAACAGGTGTCAGGTGGCTCCTCACCACTCTATATCATTAATGCATGCAATTGACACAGCAGTATATGAACTTCCATGGTTGTATGTAAAGCGTTCTATTGTATTTTACTAATTATCCAAGACCAAGCCTCCTTCGTTTAAACCAAATAAGTGTGATTGATTCAGACTTCTGGCATCTGTGGACCTATGCTGTTGCAATAACCAGGTGAATGTGGAACCAAACCTGAGTGGTTGGTGCCAGATAAATAAAAGAGGCAAAGCCAGATGGTTTGTACTGTTGAAGACTGAAGCAGCTCATTTGCACATCCTGCCGTCCTCCTTTCCCCTGCTGGCATATGGCATGGGCTATCCAGCAAGCAACAGCCATCTTCCCCTCCCCACTTCTCCAAAGTTACATGATGCAATTTTGTGCCACCTTTCTCTTTTTTTCTTCCATAAAGATTGTCCTTATTGTTCATTTTAACCGCTTTTCTGCCTGCATTAAAATATTAGAGGTGGCCTAATGCCATGTAATTTATTCTGAGCCAATAACCCACACCTGCATTTGAAATGGCTTTAATTAAACATATGATGGAATATTTAGAATGAAGAGAGCAGTTATATAACCATACCATCATCTGTTGTATCTCTTGTTTGATAAGCCATCTACTACATTTTAAATTTTATTTTACTTTTTATTTTTAGTATTATGATTTATCTAGTTTCTTAAAATTAGAGCATCTTAGTCTGTTTGGCCTGTTAAGACAAAATACCATAAACTAAATGGCTTCTAAACAACAAATATTTATTTTTCACTGTTCTGATCTAGGAAATCCAAGATTATTGTGCCAGTAGATTTGGTGTTTGATGAGAGCTTCCTGGTCATATTTTCATTGGGTCTTCAAGTGTCAGAAAGAGCTAGGGAGCTCTGTGAGGCCTTTTTTTTATGAGGGCCCTTATGAACCAATCACCTTCCAAAGGTCCCAGCTCCTAATACCATCACCGTGGGGATTAGGATTTCAACACGTGAATTTTTTTAGGGGGGGACACAAACATTCATACCAGAGAGTGTCTTCTTTGGTGCATAGACTAAATGGGAAGATAACCTAGACTGAAGTAGGGAACATTTATTGATATGCATTAGATGTCTACTAAGTTTCAGGTACTATACTAAGACCTACAGTGAAGCATTCACAGTCTAGAGGTATCTTTAAATAAATCCCGTAATACCAACTTTTTATTCTTATGAGGAATATAACGTAATGCCAGAATGACCACAAGAGCCATTCTTTCACTAAACACAGATCAATAGAGGAAGCCAAAGTACAACCAAATGGTAGCTAGGCAAGCAGAAATAACATAGGAGTATGTAATGAATAAAGTCATTTATGCTTCTATTTATTCATTCAACAAATATTTATTGTCCAGTGTTATTTTGATAATGGTTTGTTTTTATTTTTATGTTTAAATTAAATCATACTTAAAATATGGAATTATCAAATGCATTTACTTAAAGATTTGTAAGAGATCTTCTCACAAAACTGTATGTACCAAAACCCCATAATTTTTAAATATTCCTTCTAGAAATAAAAGTCAATGTTGTTGAAGATATATATTCAAATGGAAGAAAATATAAATCAATACAATATTGATGCATACTCTATGGAGGCAGCCTTAAAATCTTCATCAGCTTATTTATATCAAAGAGAAGATTTGGCTATATTCCTGAACTTTCGTTGTAAAAAAGTGAGTTAGATGGTAGCACAGGCTGCTATGAAGTCCACATTATGTGTCTATTGTAGATGCATTTGATGACTTTAATGCTCCAGGATTTTTTCTTCTCTTATCTCAGAGATAAACTGAAAGTACATCTTTATTCACAAAATATATAGTATATAACTAATATAGGCCTTTACTAAAAAGTAATTGATAATCACAGTATTGTGTTGAGAAAGACTTAGTAGCATCTTGTATATGCGTAGTTTATTCTGATTTTCATATAACAAGTGAAAAGGAAAGAAAAAAAATGCTATGTTTCAATAGGGATTTTCACTAGTTCATCTCTGGGTAATTTGCTGAGTTTTCAAAGGACTGAATGGCAGAATCGATTCGCTGTTTTTGCAACTGCTGCTTAAGAAAGCATGTTTACTCATAAGTCAGCATTTCGAATGCAAGGTTTCAGCTTGAACAATATATGATTTTGGACTCACAAGTTCAGAAGCCCCTTCCACAGGATTTCCCACCGGCTTTTTGAGCCACACTAAATAGCCATTATGGTTGTATCATTAATAAATTCAAATAGGATGGAAGGAAAACAGAGGTCTTCAGAAATTTAATCTTCTTTAAGACTAAAGCTATATTTTAAATATAACAAATAACAATGGCCTTGCATTTATAACTTATTCTTTCTTCTTAAGTTCAAAATCAAGCTAATTCTTTCTTCTTAACTTTAGATTCAAACTAATTCTTAATCACCAAGACCTAACAAATAGCCCTTCATCTGATTATTTATATATTACTTTACTTTTCAAGTTAGAAATGATTAACCTTGATTACTCACACTGTTCTTCTAGGTTATAAACTGTAATCCACAAATGCTCTTCAGATAATTTTTAATGAAGACATAGGAAACAGTATATTCATTTCCAAGGGCAGCCATAACAAATTTCCACAAACTGTGTGGTTGAAAACAACAGACATTTACTCTCTCTCGTTTTGAATACTAGAAGCCCAAAATCAAGGTGTTGTCGGGGCTGGAGTCTTCTGAGGCTCTGAGAGAGAAACTGTTTCATGCCTCTCTCCTAGCTTTTGATGGTTGCCGACAGTCCTTGGTATTCACATTCCTCAGTTATGACGCCAGTCTCTGCCTCCATCATCACATGGCCTTCCTTTTTTGTCTTCCTCTGTTGCGTCCTCTCCTCTTCTTATAAAAGACACTAGCGTTTGGATTTAGGGCCCACTCTAATCCAATGTGACTTCATCTTAACTAATTACATCTGCAAACACTCTATTTCCAAAAAAACGGTCACATGCTAAGGTTCCAGGTGGCCAAGAATTTTGACAGGACACTATTCAATACACTATAGACAGTGAATGTGAATATGCAAGCACAAGTGTTTAAACAACCTTTTAAGCGTATGAACAATTACTAGATTAATTTTTACTTGGAGCACTTTTGTATATTTAAATGAAAATGAAAATCATAAATATAGATGCAGGAGTTCAACCTCCTGAATACAGAAAAGGTATTGCACAAAGGAGATATTGTAATATGTTTACTACAGTAAAGTCAGTGATTCATTACAAAAAAAAAATACTATTTGACAGAGGTAGCTTAGGAAAATGTGCCTTTTGACTCATTCAACTATTTCCATTCATCTACCCATCCAATTATGAATGTAAGTGAGAAAATTGGAGAAAGGGGACAAGTGAGATTAAAAAAATAAGTTGGGGAATAAAACATACTAGGTAAAGTTCCATATATTTGCAAAATAGCGATGGGCCACAACTTGGCTCTGAGTTTTCCACTAGATTGGTTATGTGATCCATAGTCTTAATTAGATGAAACAATTGGTTATTGATATTCTTTCTATGTAAACAAGAAATAAAGCATTATTCAGCAAAGGGAATTACTTATTTTCATCTTTAGAATTCTACATGATAAATATATTATTGTAACACTTTTCTCTCAATATTCTTTGAGATTTCTCAGATAAGTCATAAATTTTCTATAAAATCTAGCTCTGAGCCTTGCACATAATTGCCACTCAATCCGTATTACTTAGCCAGGGCACTTCCAGCTACTTATTTCATTTGTGACCCGTATTGACCTTCTCATTATTTTCACCTGATCCCACCAGGGGCTCATCTCTGTAAGTCACTGTTGGGCTTTTGATGGGAAGGGCATTGCAAAGCTCAACCTGCTTTAAAATATTTGCTCAGTCGGTATGCCATGGTGGGTTCTTCCCTCCTACCTGGTCTGACATACACCCACATCTTGAAGCACTTTCTTGAGTTATATAATAAAAGGTAGGAGCATTGTTCTTATATGTGTATCCTTAAAATGTGTGCAATTGGTATGGTCAGGTTTTTCGCTAAGTATAAATGAGGTCATATTAAAGTTTTACTGCCTAAATTATAACTTGGGCCTCCACTGACTTGATTGCTAGTCAAATATTTTCTGTTGTGCCCCAAAAAGATGACTTATATCAACTAGCAATCTGATCTCTGCACTACAATAATTATTCTGGTCTACCATGTTTCTTTTCTCCTGCTCTGACAACACTGTATCTGCCCATGGCATCCAAGTAGCTCGAAAGAAGCTTGCTGTTGCCCTGCTAATGGTGCCGTCCCTTCCCAATATTGGTCGTGGCCTTGCCTAGGTGCTGTGCTCTGAATCCCCCTAAGTCTCCACCATCCGGGTGTCAGAACAGTACCAGGCTGAGTTGGAAGGAAAGGAAATCAGTTCTCTTTCCAGCTCTGAGTCACACATTTCACCTTGAACCTAGAGCACTGCTACTCTTCCTAGAGTCACAAACTTTTCCCTTTAACCTCTCCCTTCAATTTTCAGTCCCCAGGGTCAACTCTTAGCTCCACTTCCCCATCTATATATCCTCTTCCCCTTTCAAAGTAAAATCTCAAAAAGCCTCAAGGGCAAAGCTTGGAGTTAACCAACACAGAACATTATGTGATCATACTGAAACATCTAGCATTTGTTGTCAAGTTAATACACTAACAAGATCAAACATCCTAATAGATTTTCCCAAAACAGAGGAGTGGTCTCCTCCAAAGGTGAAGAAAAAAGTCTCTACTACTGAGTACAAAAGAAACTGAAATTCTTAAATGACATCTTCCTCACTCACATTCACCCACATTTCAAAAATCTTAAAGCCCAGGCCTAGCTAGGACACCTGAGCCCAAAGGAAGCTGTGCCATCTGGAAGGAAAAAGATAGCACTTTTCTATTAATCCAATAAATTCCCAATAGTTTGTTGGCTTGGTGAGGGCACAAAGGCACAAAACTCTTAAGACCAGTCAATGTCAATGTATGAAGTAGCTGGGACTAGAAAACTCTGCGTAGTCCTATATGAATCTGGTAGAAAACACGAAGGGCAGAGGGTAAGAGGGAAAGCTTCAAAATGAAATTCTAGATGTGAATTGTGTGGAAGACAAACTCAGACCTGATGAATTAAACCATAAATGTTTTGACTTCCTAAATCATCAATAAGTTAATATCATCAACAAATTCTGAAAAAATTATCATAAATATGACTAACATAGATTATAAATCTTTATAAAGAATTCCTAGTCATAGATTGGAAAAATTAATAAGCCCCATCAGAAAATTGGGCAGAGTTATGAATAGGAAATTAGCTAAAGAGGAAATGAAAACTTAAAAAATGGTTAAAATAATAGGATAAAAGGTTCATCTGGCACATGAACAAAATAAAACTATATAAATATATATACAGTAAAACAATAATTGCATGCCACTTTGTGCCGAGCTAACTTTGTGCCAGGTCACAGAGGACCTGCTATACCATGGTCGTGAGGCCAGAATTTATTCTGTAATAGGAAGATATTGACAGATTTTTTAGCAGTAGAGTAACATCATCTCAGCTCCCTCTCTTTTTTAAAAAGATTAATTAATCAGTGGGGTATAGGACGAATTAAAGAAGACGAGATTGCTTGCCATAATTGTAAAGATGAGGAAACAGTTCCAGAAATGGTCTGTGTAGGCATTTGTTGGAGATCTAGCTTTGGAAAAACCCATGAGAATTATGCACTGAATTATGCACTGACTTCTTCCATCCATTATTCTGTCTCTCAGTAGAACTTGCTGCCTGATAAGTGATGCTAATGTATCACAAGACTGTATAAATTGGTATCATAAAAGAACAGCCCCAAACTCATTTTTCAAATTAAACAGAGGTGTCCTTTTAAAGAATTTTGTCTTTCCACAAAAGTTAAGAGGCAAAAGCATAAAAATTAGGGGATTTCCATTTTCAGAAACTGCTTTTCTTCCTTCCTTCCTTCCTTCCTTCCTTCCTTCCTTCCTTCCTTCCTTCCTTCCTTCCTTCCTTCCTTCCTTCCTTCCTTTCTTTCTTTCTTTCTTTCTTTCTTTCTTTCTTTCTTTCTTTCTTTCTTTCTTTCTTTTTCTTTCTTTTCTTTTTTAATGTCCATGACCCACAAGAAACAATTTTCTCAGCCTTCTTAAAATGGTTGTGACATTCAATTTTAAGGGGCGTGCTTCATTGCAAAGATAGTCTACTGTTATGAGGCTTTCTTGAATTTGGCTTTCCTCCAAGGACAAAAAGTTTTCTGATACATATTTTTTAAAAAATATTGCAATCTTCTTAGAAGATGCTGTTCCCTAAATGAACATAAATATTGTTTCTTCCTTTCAAAGAAATAGCTAAACAGCAATTCTGCTTAATTAACAATAACATTGAGCAAAACTCCATTTTTCCAGCTTAGATTCCTTCTGTTTACTTCCTCTATTTTAACTATGTTCCCCACTAAGAACCTGGTGATGCAATGATGGCTTACCCTTTCCCCAACTGAGGCCTGCTGTCATCCAGACCATCAGCTGTGGCTCAAGTAACTATAGAATTAATGACTTTTTAAAAAAATTACTTATTACTATTGTATGAAAGTATTTTTCAGAACTTTTTCAGGCAGAGCTCTAAGTATGGAAAAACAGAATTTTGGGCTATAGTAACTTTCTTTTTCTTTTTGTAGATGGGTACAGCAGGCCTTGCTGATCCCAGCTGTCAGTGTCTCTCATAGGAATGAAAGGAAAAAAGTTGGTACTATTGACAGACATCAGGGAAAGCATGTGTGTTTCAGAATGTATAGTGAACAGCAGCATGTGGGAATGAAGGAGTGGCAGAAGTGTGGGAAAGGAAATTAGGAAAACTGGATTGTAGACTCAGGTCAGCTACTAACCAGACATGTGATCCCTGGAAACCTTTTTACCTCACAGAGTCTGACTTTTCTAATTTGTAACATGAGAAAATTGAGCCAAGGTCATTTCTTTTATGGTTGTTATTCATACTCCCAAATTCAGCATCTATGACTACATTCCTATCAGATATCTGATGGTCTATCAAGGTGTCGTTATTGTGTCTCCCTTGTCCCAACCTCAGGCCCTCTTCAGGCCTGCTAGCTCTCTCGTAGCTGTATATTGAGCATTGTACCACAGTGGCAAATGGAAAACTCTGTGAGGATGTCTCAGGCCCTCGGGGCAAGGGGAGACATTGTGTAACCATCTCTACTCTCTCACACTAGACTGAGTATACAGAGATGACAGTCCTAGCAGGCTCCCTTAGCTCTCACCTGGGAAAGTGAATGAACAAGGTCTTACCGGTGGGTACCAGGGAAGGGCCTACAGGGTACTAGGAACTACAGTTGACCCTTGAACAACATGGTTTGATCTGCTCAGGTCCACTTGCATGGAAATTTTTTACAATAAATACAATTTATTTACAGTTAAATACATTTTATTCATCCATGGTTAGTTGAATCCATGGAAGTGAAGGGCCAATTGTTGTTAAGTTTCTGGGGACTCAAAAGTTATACATGAATTTTTAACTGAGTGGGAGTACATGCGTGCATGCGTGTGTGTGTGTGTGTGTGTGTGTGTGTATCGGTGCCTCTAAACCCCCACATTGTTTAAGAATCAACTGTACTAAGCTAGGGGTGGGTAGGAGAGGGTAGAGGAGGGTGGGAGTAAGGGAGAGAACTCTAGGCTTATATATCAAACTATTATCCCACTACGCAATATTAATGAGTCTATATTTAACCCTTATATTTTTGGCACAAGGCAACAATAATAAACTTGTAAACTATTTTGACTTTTTCATTCAAAAGACGTAGCTAAGATAAGATATTATTTTCAAAAGTCCGATGTTATTCATATTAATAGTGAAATTGGAAAGGGGTGATGTTGCCTAGTGCTTTTATTTTCTATTTCTTCTCTCTTCTTTCTTTTAGTGATTTCTCTTTCCTGTGTTGCTTCTGTTACCTTGGTTTCTTCTGTCCCAGGGAGAAAAATGAGATAAACTCATTCATGCTAAAAGTCTTTGTCTTACAGGAGAATTTAAATTTTAATTAGCTTAATTAACACAAAGAAATGAATCAAAGTGGAATTTAAGATAATTGGAGGGGAGATATTTTTACCTTTTTCTCACTATAGAAGTAACCAGTTTAGGATCCAGGGTAAAGGAATCACACTCTCTCCCCCTTTCCTGAAAGGCTGGGACAAATCAGGTAAAGTAGGAACAACTCAAAGGAGCACCCCAAGGCAGAATGAGCTGATACGAGCGAGTATCTGCAAGGACGTGAGGGGCAGAGTCTCTGAGCAGCTGATAGAGATGGGCGTGGAACCCAGCTGGTATCCTGGAATGTTAGGACAAGTTGAGAAATACCGAAGGGGCTGAGGGCTTCCCTGGTGTAGTCTACAACAGGGAACAGGAAAGGAGATATGCTTTATGTGGTACTTGGCATGTGCTGTGGGCTTAAAGATGTGGAGCCAGACTCATTGGAGGTCATGACAATATGATGAAAGAAGAGGACTCTCTTTAGTGTTCTTGGAAAACCCCTGCCAAGCAAATGTGCTATTTCTTGCTTTTTGAAATACAGTCAGAAATTATTTTCAAGAGTTACTATTTGGCATATTCCTTAATTATCAAGCGAAGATCATTTTAAAATAATGGCTTTCGGATGTATCTTCTTAAGACCTATAGTCTCACTGTAAAAATTGTAAGAAGTCTGTCTTCGTCTATTTGGGATGTTATTACAAAAAAAGTGGCTTATAAATGACAGAAATTTATTTTTCACAGTTCTGGAATTTGGAAGTCCAAGGCACTGGCAGATCCGCTGTCTGGTGCAGGTTTGCTTCCTGGTTCATAGATAACCATCTTCTTTCGATGTCCTCACATGGCAGAAGGGGTGAGAGAGCTCCATTGGGCCTCTTTTATAAGGACATTAATTCCATTCATGAGGGCTCCACCTTCAGGCCCTAATCACCTACCAAAGGTCCCATCCCCTACTATTGTCACATTGGAAGTTACAATTGCACCATATGAATTTTAGAGGGACACAAGCATTCAGCACATTAACACAGTCTTGCCTCTTCTAACATCTTCCAACATAGTTGGTTCCTTTTATTTCACCTTTGGCCCAGAAAAGTGGGGCCAGGGTCAGTACAAAAGGAATCACCTATAATATTTGCAGGCACCCACTGTCCAGACTGACCTGCCCACAGCTGGTTCAATGTCTCTGTAGACTTAGCTCATCTCCTTGCATCTGCATCTGCTTAGCCAACCCTCCAGATTATTGGCTGGTTGTGATGCTGGACTTCAGCACCATTTGCCTGCTTTCCTAACTGCAGTTCTTTGCTCTTGGCTAGATTCTGGATGCACGTGCTAAGCTCAGGACCTCTCTTTGGTATATTACTGCCCAGCTATGAGGACCTTGGTTAGGGTTATTAGGGCAAAGAGGGTCAGGATTGGGAGTAGAATTCAAATAAAGAAATTTAAGCCATAATCTAATTTCCCTTACTTGTTTTCATTTATTGAAAAAAATATCATATTTTGGATACTATTATGTTTGTAACCCTATAAAAACTTCTTTGCAATAGCTTGTTTGTAGTCCTGTCATCACTGATGATTAGTTAATTGAAACAAATAATAAAACAAATAATTTTCTGTACTTCCATTTTTCTAGGTGACAAGACAGCAGAACACACGTTTAGAATCAAATCCTTCTTAAGAATTATTAGCAAAAGAGATTACTGGCTGCAGGTTGCTTGGGAGACTCTCCTGCAGTAAAATGACAGTTAACACAAGTCAACTTCAGACCAAAGAGGAAATTGGTACACTCAAACAAATACACACATTATTCCTGGTTTTTGATTCTAGAAAAATGACAGGAACAAACAAGCCAGCCAAACACTTAAGATCCCTCATAGGGTGGTCCTTTCTGAGAAACAATTCCAAACAAGGTTGATTATAGAAAGGTATTTTCACAAAGGCGGTGCAGTCTTGCAGAGAACAGTCTTACCTTACCTGGTTTTACTCAGAGAGCAAAAGGTCAATTAGCACCATGGTCAGAACCAGACAGGCCCTAGTTGGAATCCTGGCCCCTCCATTTATCAGTTGTGTTCTCTAGTGTGAGAAGACCAAATCTTTCTCAGCTTCAGTTTTCTTCAATCATAAAACAGGGGTAGTAATACTCACCTGAGAGGTATTGTAATGATTAAAGACAATGCACATAAATCTCTTGGTCATTAAATGATTGTTTTTATTTCAGTGAAAGAAGATCAAATTCTAATCATTCTCACAGCTGTCAGGTTCTTTATTTGGTTATGACAGATAATATACATATATTCCTGGATTTGAAGGTCCAGCTCAGAATTGTCTGTGATTGTCAATGTGTTTCACAGAGGCCAGTTTCCAGACTTCCCTTATTTTTGCCAACTAGAGATAACTGCTGATGGAAACTGTCACTTGTCACATTCCCAGAAGCCGGGCACCTATCTAATCTCTCTGTTCCTCTCCCAGCAGGCTGTCAGAGAAGGCAAATCAAGCATTCAGATAAGGGACTGCCACTTTGCCATCACTCCTTTGCCCAGTCATAGAGATGTGGCAAATGCTCAGAGCTAGCTTTGAGAAATAGGCTGGAGGAGCCCAGATATTTTAATAGTAAAAGACACTTACATACATTAATTTGAAGCAAAAGCTTATATGTTTGTATGATAAATATTATTCGTTAAGCGTTATTATGGCCAGAATTAATCACAATTTTAATCTGCAAATAGGAATCCCGGAAAATTGTTCTAGCCTTTTAAAATTCATTTCAATAAAATTTGTAGAACTTCTGAGTGTTATTGCTGTCATAGATTCTCACTTCCTTGTTACATGGTTTCTTGTTTCCTTATTTCATTACCAACTTATTTCAAAATATGAGTTTACCTCGCACTAGTGACCATCAGAGTGACATAGATTTCATAAGGTCATGAGGTTTGTTTTCACTTGGTGTCTTCCACTGCCTTTCAGTCTATCATGTATGAATGGTTTGTCCATTCAGTGCTTCTACTGGCTCAAGCCAAAGAATAACTGTTACCACAGACACTATTGTCATTGAGTAGTATTTATCATAAATTCACCACTACTTGATGCCAAGGCAAAGAAGATAGAATAATTGCCCATGAGTAAAGATGTTTAACACAGAGATCATTTCACAGAGCCCTCTAGACCCCTGTGAAATACCATAATGGGACGTTGGAAGGGTACTAATTTGCAACAAAGGCAAATTATATGCATAAACACGCAGGAGAGTTGATACTATTCTAAAGGTTATTTAATTACAAAATGTGTATTGCTCTTTACTTTTAAGATCTCCAAAAAAGGAAAGTGGGAGGTAGTGTACTATTGGTCAGTGGTTTCTAGATATTTGTTATTCATGAATTAGTTAAATTCATGAAAAAAGGCTGATATAAGGTTGCTAACTTCTTTGTAAATTTTATCAAGTAAGGAAATTAAGAAAGAGATTTTCTATTAACTATTGCAATAATTTCATGAAGAAAGACAGTTGAATACCAAAATAAAAGGGCGGATACAATTTCAGAATAAAGAATGATCTTTCAAATTGAATAATAGTGGCTAATATTTATTGAACAAATATGCAAGGTGCTATTCTAAGCCATTTGAATGTAGTATTTTACTCATATAAACTTGTAAGAGAGATACTGTTATTATTCCCACTTTGCAGATGAGAATATTGACATACAAAGAGGTACATGTCTAAAGTAACACAGTTCATATGGTAGAGTTAGGATTCATTTCTCTAGAGTCTATGATTTTGAAAACAATGGGATAAGCCTTAATAAGGAGTTATGTACATGTAGCTTTGGTAAAACAGGTGAAAACGTGGTCACAGACCTGCAGTAGTCTGGAAATCAGGGTTTATCTCTTAGAGCCACTCTTTCTCCAGGATGCCTACTTCCTCTGCTCTTCCCTGTAGTTTGCCTACTGAGGTCTGCCCTTGTGGAGGGGAGTAAATTTAATTTGAGAGGGTGTTATAAGCCCCTTTGGCTTCATATATAAAGTCACATTATCCAATCAGCTTTATTTGTTATGAAGGTAACAGATATTTATATTTTGTCTCCTGTGTTTTATATCTTATTTGTTTGCAGATTCTGGAAGGGAAGAAAGGAGCTATTATTTATTTTGTCCCTGAACTCCATAACTATATGGCACTACACAATTGTAAGATGAAGTTTAGATGGGCCCTTAAGAGATCATCTGGAACCACATCTAAGCTAAGGACTCCTACAGAATAATCATCTCTAACATTTTTCTTAGCACTTACTATATGACAGGCACTGAACCACAAAGCTTCTACGTGAGGGTCTTATTTAATTCTTACAGCCATCTTATGAAATGGGTACTATTGATATCACCCTTTTACTCATTAGAAACTTGAAGCTTAGAGAAGCTAAATGATATGCCCAAAGTTATAGAATAATCCAGCAGCAGAGCCCCATTGAGAGGTAAACAGAATAGGTTCCATCCCAGCCCTGGACAGAGAAGACAGACATTGAACAATTAATCAAGTACATAATTGATGATAGCCATGATGAATGCCATGTAGGTGCTGAGAATACATAACCTCTAGTCTGAAGGGTCAAGGAAAACATTCTTCCCTGGCAAAGTGACATTCAGCTGTGAACCTAAACAGTGCGTAGGAGTGAGCAGGGCAAAGGGATGGGTGGTGTGGGAGTAAGGATGAGGAGTATTCCAGGAAGAGGGTACAATAGGTGGAAGGATCTGAAGTGAAAAGGGGTGTGGAACTGAAAGAAGGCTGTTGCAAAGAAGGTAAAGGAAGAGGTAGTACCAGATGAGTTTGGAAAGCCAGGTCGGTGTTGTGGTAGAGGCTCTGCAGGCCATGCTAAGGATTTTGGATTTTATCTTGGGAGTAATGTGATGCCATCAAAAGGTGTAAATAAAGAGAGTAACAATTGTGCCCATATCTCTCTGTAGCATCACCTGTTTCTAAGCTTTGAATTCTGACTATATCATAGAGGAAATTTCTATTAGGTGCTAATCTCTTTAACACATTGTGACTTTGATGAAATAA
Source organism: Eidolon dupreanum (assembly GCA_028627145.1). Lineage (NCBI taxonomy): Eukaryota > Metazoa > Chordata > Mammalia > Chiroptera > Pteropodidae > Eidolon > Eidolon dupreanum. The sequence continues at coordinate 32,313,487 of CM053509.1, read as the reverse complement.
CTCATCTCTCTTAATAAGAAGGAGTGTGTGTGAAGTCTGTCTAATACTTCTCAGCCCTGGGTGCTCCTTAGGATCACCTGAAAAACTTGTAAGCATTCTAAGGCAAGGCCATACTCAGGACCAATTAAATCAGAATCTCTAAACATGAAAGTTGTGTTTTTTAGACACAGCAGCCTCTGCAATTCAGTTTATCAACATTATTGTATCCCCACTGATCCTAAATCTAGGCACTGTGTTAGATGCCCTACATACAAAGATGAGTAAGTGTGAACAGCTGTTAGCAGCTGTGAACTATTCAGAAGTTGTAGCTTCTGCAGCTGCTACAAAAGGCAAGTGAGGTTGAGGCAGCCCCAGGAGGCAATGAAAAGAATATTTGAAGTCAAAGTCAATGAAAATAATAAATCACGTGGTTGCAATTCCAGTGTCTCACTTGGTCTTTTATCTGCATCACCGCTTGGAAGGAAACCCCTGAAATCAGGAACCCCGAGCTGGAAAAGTTTGGTGCTTATTCTCCTGGTACCCCATGTGAAGATTCAAAGCTGTCGAGGCAGCCACCTGTTTGGATTGCTCTCCCTATCCTTGCCTGGGAGAGTTGGTCAGAGAAGGAGGCAAACACATCCATTTATTCACTTATCTTAACATTTATTGAGTACCTACTTTATGCCAGGCAGTGTGCTAGGCATTGGGGCCACAAAGATTATCCATATTTCCTGAACTCAAGTTGCTCATGGAAGAAAGGAGATCCAATCTGTTGTGTAGTTTATTTATTTAATCAGAATAAAAATGCCTTCTGGGTGCATTTCAAAAGACTGCCTTATGGATAAAAATAGAGAATGAATATTCAAATGCTTTGGAAAATAAAGAATCCATGATGGGTAAAGAAAAAATTCTATACCTCGAATCATGAAACCATAAATCTTCAAGGTTTGCTTTTTAGTCTACTATTTTCCCCTCCATCCCAATTTTAAGAATTTGTATCTAACCGAAGTAAATACACATTGAGTGGAAAGTTTTGACACAGTTTGGATTTCACACACATTCTTACTTATATTTGTTTTGAAATATTCAAGAAATTAGTATGTATAGTGCTATTTATTCTAATGATAAATATGAATGCAAATCCCAGTGGAATTGCAAGTATATTTGTTTTCAACAGCTCCAAAGCTTCAAATTACAAAGTGAGCAACCTGTTTATATGCTCTTCTTTGCGCTTTCTAAAATTACAAATTGCCCAGCTAGCTTAGCCCATGAGTAAGCTGAAAAAGGAGTGTGGGTGGAGGTCTCTGTGTGTGCATACTCATGCATGAGAGAGAGAGAGAGAGAGAGAGAGAGAGAGAGAGAGACCAAGAGAGAGAGAGAGAGAGAGAGAGAGAGAGAGAGAGAAAAAATGTGTGTGTGTGTGTGTGTGTGTGTGTGTGTGTGTGTGATGGAAGAGAAGAGACAAGGTTAGGGAAGGAGGTTCTACTGAACTTCTATGGGTAACCAGTCATCTTACTATTACTTCCAGATTCCTATTTGGTAAGTAGCCCTTTACTTTTTCTTGTCTTATGTGGCTAGCTCTCTTTTTATTACTTAGAGAGACAATGTTATACTACTAATGTTACATTAATCATTCCTAGTACTGTAAAAAGCATTAAACACCAAGTGACAAAGGGCCAAATTTCCAGCTCAAAATCTTAAGAAAAAAATTCATGCTATGAAGCTCCATAATTCCCTCCTCAAAATGTGACTCCTTGTAGACCCTGATACAATTTTGCTTGTTCCCCCCACTGTCATCTTTGTACTTTCTACTTTGTACCCTTAATTTCACAGTGCAATATAAATGCATTGTGGCCAGTATGTTTAGACATCTGCATCTCCCATAGCTCTTTAATCTGGTACCTTGTGCATAATAGGCTCTCATAAAGGAGTATCAGAAGACTGCACCTCTAAGATTAACCTAATGGGTAGGAAGTCACTGCTTGATAAAGGATGTGGCATAAAACATTAATGTAAAGCTTCAACATACTAGTTTTACTAAAGAACTATTCTCACATTACATAGCAATTAGACAGATGCTTCAAGAGGGAGCAGGTTTCTTTCAAGTGGTATGTCATCTCATCTCATGGGACTTTGAAAGGCGATACACCTAATGATTTAGAGAGCTCTGAAAAGAAGCTCCCTACCTCTTCAGGAAAGCTAAAAATAGGAACGGTGAAGTCCACAATGAAACCTTTATGAAGGCCTTCTTCACCTGCAATCTCTTGATACAATAACATCCTAATATGACAGCCTCTTAAGGCCACATAACCTGGTCCCAAGTATCGACTACTTGACATTCTCTAACTCTGTGGTTCTCAAAGTGTGGTTGTGAAGCAACAACTAATGGTTCATATTGCTTGGGAACTGGTTAGGAATATACACTTTTCCACTCTCCTGGGAAATACTGAATCTGGAACCCTGGGGTGGAGCCCAGCAGTCTGCTATTTAATAAGCCCTGTAGGTGATTCTGCTGCAGGCTAAAGTTTGATAACACTGCTTCACCTTGACCCTTCCTGTTGCTATGTAGCTGTGGCTCAGATCACCTGGGGGAATCTCCCTTGGGCCGTAGGCTTTTTAACAATGGAGACAATGAATGTTTGTGGGGAGGGGAATGAAATTTACTCTTTATTTTTTGTCTTATTAAAATAGAAATAATCCAAAGTTCTCTCCACTAAAATAACACTTAAATTATCAATTCTAATCTTAATGGGAATTTGTTAATTCAGCCAAGAGCTGGAATACCACTTAGTACAGCACTGTGACTTGATCTGGATGCACTGGGCTAACTCAGCCTGAGTTGACATTTATCTTTTGTGATGGCCATGAAGGAGTTCAATAAGATAATCAATAATATATGAACTATTTTAAGTATGTTTAATTTACATAACAAAAAAATATCAAGAGCTACAAAAGGCCTTAGGAACTGATTATTTTTTCTGATCTCCTTATTTTACAAAGGTTTCATAGCCAGTTAGTGATAAAGTCAGAACCACAGACCAAGCTGTTCCCATTCATGAAAAAGTGCTTGTTCTAGGGATTCTAACACACCGTCTACAGTGCCATGAATACCTAACACCATTCAACACTTAAATTTCATCATATTCCTTACATGGAATGGATGGCAGGTCTAAAATCTGGGTTGACCATAGATCAAGATGATATCCTACTCCCAAGAAATTCAGCCTGATGGTTCATAGTCATTTTAATATCTACGCAAATTTTAGTTGAAGAGCTAATGTTCATTCATTGTTTTATCAAAAGAGTCAAGAAAATTCTCTAAAAATCAATTGTATTAATTAGAATTATTTTGGCTGCAAGAAATCTACTTGAGCCCAGTTAAGCAAAAAGGGGGTGTTGATAACAGTGGGATCGGAGGAAGAATTGGACAAGGAGGCCTCAAAAGGGTAGGAATCAGAGTCTAGAGTACTGTAAGGAGACTGGGAAGTCCTCTTTCTGTGTTTCTTCTCTTTCTGCTTCTCTCCTCTAGACAGTCTCATTCTTCTCTCATGGAACAGAGTGGTGTTTTTCTCTTTCAAGGATACATGGGAGAAAAAAAAGCCACAATCATGAATTTTACATGTTGCATATGAAACTGCCCACTGAAACACTCAATATATTTAAGTTAAAAAAAACAGTTTTGAGATATAACTTTAAAATTTACATACCATAAAGTGTATAACTCAGTGATTTTTTTTGTACAGTTGATCATTCATGGGCATGTGCAAAGTGTCGAAAAATTCAAATTACTGGACACACACTTTTCCAGTTGATATTAAAACACTCTCACACTAAAGACAAGTGCCTTTTTTGTGGTCTATTGAATGTACTTTTTTTTGTGTGTGTGCTTTTTATTGGTGATGCTGCTATTTAAAATGACCCCTAAGTATAATATTGAGGTGCTGTCTTGTGTTCCTAAGCAAAGAAGGCTGATGGAAAAATATATAAGTTAGATTAGCTCTTTTCTGGCATGAGTTATAGTGCTGTTGGCTCTGAGTTCAATGTTAATGAATCAACAGTGCAGTACATCTAGTGAACGAAAGAGGAAACTTACCAATCTTTCCATGAGGCTGCTCTGGAAAGTGCTAAAGTAACATCTATAGTGTATGATGAGGCTATGGAGAAGATGAAAAAGTGGCTAAATTCGTGTATTCATGAGATGATAATCATTTTTTAAAAGGCATAAAATATAGTGGGTAGCATTGTTGTAAGGCTGAAAGCTAGAGAAATTTTCTGTCATATTATCCAGGGTGAGGAAAATGCTAAACTCTTCTTAGCCAGTATTTTATTATAAAGAAATACTGCATATAATTAATGATAAGAAATACAGATTATTTAAGCTGTCTTTAAATAGAAACACATTATATAAGGCTATGTACTGATTAGTGAAATGTTATGTCCAGAAGCTTGTGGGTACCTAATCCTATATTTCCCGATGCCAAGCAATAGCTCAGGAGTTCCTAATTCAGTATTTGTGACAACTTTATGGAACACAACTGCCATAAAAACTGAAAATTTGTTGTATAGTCACAAAATTATGCTTCGATCACCACTGTCCAATTCCAGGACATTTTCATGATCCCTCAAAGACATCTCATACCCATTAGCAGTTATTCCTCACTTCCCTCCACCCCTAGCTCCTTGCAACCACTAATCTAATCTACTTTCTATCTCGATGGATTTGCATATTCTAGATATTTCATGTAAATAGAATCATACAGTATGCAGTCTTTTGTGTCTCAGTTCCTTCAATTGGCTTACTTAATGTTTTCAAGGTTCATCCATCTGTTTTCAAAATGGCTGCACACATTTTCAATTCCACCAACAATACATGAGAGTTTCAATTTTTCCACATCTTTGCTAACCCTTGTCTTTTTGATTATAGTCATCCTAGTAGATGTGAAATGGTGTTTCTTTGTGGTTTTGACTTGCATTTCTCTGATGACTAATGATGTTTAACATCTTTCCATGTGCTTATTTGCCATTTGTGTATCTACTTTGGAGAAATATCTATTTAAATCCTTTTCCCATTTTAAAAACTGGAATATTTGTTAAGTATAAGAGTTCTTTATTATTTGGGGTAAAAATCCATGATCAGATATATGGTTTGCAAACATTTTCTCTCATTCTGGGTATTGTCTTTTTATTTTTTGATTTCTGGATAGGCTTTTGATCTAGATACCAAAGTCTCACTGGTTCGGTTTGCACAGACATCCACTTTTCAGATGATAAACAACACTGGCAATTGCTTTCTGTGTGACAGTGTCAAGTGAGGGAAAAGACAATTCTCAGAAAGGAGGTTGGGCAGGGCAGACAATCAAATAGGGAATCTCTACAATTGTATAGTGGTTCTGTCACTTCCTTTTATTACAGAAGGACACATGCTACTCTAAAGATTATGGATAACTAATGCTTAGAAAACCAAAAATATATTACTTACTGATAATGACTTTTAAAAAGATAATACACAACTTGAATAAAAAGTGCCGGATTTCTTATGAAAGTGTAAACCCAGGACGGATATTGATATTTAAAAATCATTCATTTCCTTTATTTTTAATAGAGAAAACATGATGGCATTTACAAAAAAGCATTCTTTTTCTCAAATAAGAGTCCCTTCTTCAAAGTTTCAGAAGCTGCTCAAATAGTACTCCTAAAAAGTTTCATTGTCTAAGTACAATGTACAATTATAGGCAAAAAATATTGAAGGAATTTCAAATTTGTTCTAAGTATGTAGTCTAAAGTTAACAATTGATTTCAAAAGAGATCTGTGTTGTACCTTACCTTGTTTGTCTTCTTAGGCTTATCTAAGGAAAGACCTAGATTAATTTTATTTCTTGTCAATATGAATATCTTTGGATTTTAATTTTATCAGCGTTATGAGCTGAGTTGTGTTCCTCGAAAATTCATATGTTGAAATTATAACCCTCAGTACCTCAGGATGTGACTATATTTGGATATAAGGTCTTTAAAGAGGTAATGAATTTAAAATTAAAGTGGGCCCTAATCCGATATGACTCATATCCTTATGAGAAGAGGACATTTGGACACAGACATGTGCAGAGGGAAGACCATGTGAAGGCACCAGGAGAAGACAGCCATCTACAGCAAGGAGAGAGGCCTCTAAAGAAGCTAACCCTGAAGACACCCTGATCTCAGACTTCTAGCCTCCAGAAATGTGAGAAACTAAATTCCTGTTGTTCAAGCCACTCAATGTGTGGAACTTAGTTATGATCACCCTAGCAAACTAACACAATTAGTCTTGCTCTAGAGATGACTTCTTAGGTATTAACTTTTCTCTTGTATCTGAAATGGGCTTTGACTCAGTGCTTGTTTGTATGCTAATATCCACTAATTAAAATATGTCATTAAAGCCGATCCAGAGGAACTGCTGCCTTGACATTCTGTTAAGAGTAGCTATTATAAACAATGATGTAAACAGAGCCACTTTAAAATGGAGCTGAGCCACCATACCAGAGGAACTGCTTTGCCTGTCTTACATCTCAAACCTTGAAATGTTAAAACTAGGGCAAAATTACTTTTGGACTGGGCTTAAGCAATCTTATTTCCACCACCACCCCCCCCCCCCGCCCCCAAGAAAAAAACTCTTTGGAAAGATAACAAGAAAGCAGTTAAAACTACTGGACTAATGACTACTGGACTGAAAATTGAAAACAATGTTAAGAACTAACATCACTATGTTATGTTTTCTGCACCAGGAGAAATGCTTTCCTGATGTAGTTGTCCCCCTTCCCTTTCTCATAAATACCCATTGCCTTTGTCCCCTAATCGAAACATTATTTGGGCTTCTGTCTGAATCAATGATTCCCGAATAGCTATTCTTATTGATTTCAAATAAATGCTTGCTTGCCTCTCACTTTGAAAGGCTTTTTTTATTTTTAGGTTAACACTATATATGATTATAGGTAACTAACTCTTTTAAATTATCACACAAATGTAACTTTTTACCAGCTGGCTTCTCCTAAATTAAAATGAGTTAAGGAAGGTTTAGTTTTGCTAATTTAACTCAGGAAATTTATTTTTGTGTTAAAAAATTCTTCCTTCTTCTTCCTTTTCCTCTAGATATTCCTTTTTGAAAATTAACTCTTATATAGCACTGACTATGGGCCTTGCTGTAGTCTAAAAGTTTGTTTCTCCTCAAAATTCACGTTGACATCCTAACCCCCAAGGTGATGGTATTAGGAGTTGGGCCTTTGGGAAGTGATTAGGCCATGATGGCTCTATTAATGAGATTAATATCCTCATAAAAGGGGCCTGAGAGAGCTTCCTTGCCCCTTCTGCTGTATGAGGATACAGAAGAGGGCTCTTCATGCCACCGTGTTGGCACCCTTATCTCAGACTTCCAGCCTCCAGAACTATGAGAAATAAAATTTTGCTGTTTATAATCTACTCAGTCTGTGGTATTTTGTTCTAGCAGCTTGAATGGACTAAGACAGACTGGGTACTTTTTAAAGTGCTTCATTTGTTCAACATATTTTTTAAGCACCATGTGCCAGGTCCTCTTCTAGCTGTTTTGGATACATCAGTGAAAGCGATGGAACAATTTCCTGCTCTTGAGGAGTGAGCAGATTGAGGATTAACGGTAACTACAATAAAGATGAGATGACACATCGCATGTTAGAAGTGAAAAGTGCCATGGAAAAACTAGAGCAGGCTGAAGGATACCAGGAGTTCCGGGACAGGGAGGACTTTGGTTTGAAGTAGGGTGATCAGGGTAGACCTCACAGAGAGGGTAATATTTGAGCAGAGACTGAAGGAGGTACACTATAGCTGGGGCAAGAGCAGAGACAGCAGCCAGGGCAAAGCTCGGGGGCTGGAGTGTTCCTGATGTGTTTGAAAAACAGCTAAAGTTTTGCATTGACTCTCTTGTCCCTTTTTCGACTGATGATTAAAATCTAACTGTGTCATTTAAATTTATTCAGTCATTACCTGACTGAAACTTAGTGTCAGGACACAGGCATGTTCAGGTCTCCCTCTCTTTTCCTTCTTTCTGTCTCTTCAGGGGTTACTTTAAGCTCCAGGTGCTTATCCTGGGTATGTGTGTGTGTGTGTGTGTGTGTGTGTGTGTGTGTGTGTGTTTGCTCTTTTTGCTGATATCCACTGTTGGGTACTTGTCTGTGTTGTCGGCCTTGACAATGCAGCAAGACTGTTCAAGGAGAACCTGGCAGCCTTCTACCTCTGACTTGGCAGCTCTGACCCTGCTCATACTCCAGCCTAGTTCTGGTTTTGGGCCATTCCCTTGTAGCCTTAGCTATGGTGCCAGACATCATATGGCCATGGCAGGCCCACCAGCTCTCACTACCAGCTCTTTTCTTTTCCCTACTTGAAAATAATAACTTTTAGGATTTCTTACACACCTGCATAGGAATAGGCTGAGGGATGTCAAAGAGTATTGTCTGAGGTCCTTCTTTCTGCCTGGATCTGCTCTTCTACCAATTTCTACTATGATGACCCTCTTAGTGGAGCAACCTCTCTGAGGTGACTTTTCAACAAATTTCCAGGGGCAAAGAGGAGAACAAAAACTCTCTGTTCACTTTTCCCAGGGTAAGGCCATCATGCCAACCTGGTATTTGTTGACTACTTAATCAAAATAGTCACATTTGTTGTTTGATATCCCTATAGCTCCTACATATCACAGCTAGATCCTATCCAAGGTCTTTGAACCCAGTGGTTTCCCCAACTCCATCATCTAGGACCAGGCTCTCTAATTTTTAGTTGTGTTTTGGAGAGCACTTTCAAGGCTTCCGAAGTATACATCCACACCTCTACTACAATTTTCCCCAAATCCAGTTGCCAGGTAAATAAATTTAACCACATACAGAGGAGTACCTCTGTACTGATCTGTACTTCCTGGCCAATTGAACCACCTACTACCCATCTGTGAATCTCTCTACACTTTTACCTAAAACAAATTCTTTTCTGCTAAAACTATGTTTTGAATTCTGATCCTTCTAGTCTCTTCTCTCAAGTATCCAGTCACTGACTAGTACTTTGATGAGCTATATGCCTATAAATAAATACCTATAGGCAAGCTTGGGAGTGCCATTCAACCTTAGCATATAAGCACTCCTGTAGTGGAACAGCCAGGTAGAGGGCAAGATTTCAAAACATTCAATGTGCTTGGCTTTATACAAATTTGGAAGAAAGATTCCTGGGCCCATTACTAGTTGGCCAACTTCATGGATTTGTACCTCCATCTCCTTCCTTCCATGTGTACTGTGCTTTCTAAATATTGCTTGTTGTGATTTTTATGCTGGATCTGCCATAGCAAGTTACCAAACTCCTAGCACATACCCTCTGGATTCCTTATACTAGTAAGGTCAGCAGCACCACCCTACATGGAAAAAGCACAGACCAGAGAGAACCATCTACATCCTATAGCTAAGCTTCAACCCCAACCTGTCAATGATAACATCAGCTAAAGACAGGGACAAATTTTACAATGTCTTTTCTAATTTGACAACTCTTATCCTAGGGATAATGCCTACAAAGATGCACACAAATTTTGAGTCAGTTACTTTTGGGAAACTCCTTATAGTAAGTAAGGGCAGCCTCATTTTGGACAAATCTTCATGGTCATCTAAAGGCTACATGATCAACTGGTGGTGTTTCCTTAAAAACTTGAAGGTCTCTTATGATTACCCCTCAAGTGCTTGTCACTCTGATTTGGAAGGGAGGCAAGTTAATGCCTGGCTTCCACATAAGAAGCATAGTGTTGGAGGCTCACATGGTACCCTTGGAAGGAAAATGTTGTTTATGATTGTTATATTCCTCTGAGAGAAACTTACATCAGCCCAGGGTCACCAGTTGACAGTGCCTCCATGTAAAGTCCCTTCAGTGGGCAGGCCTTAGGGTTCCCAGTTTAGTTCCAATAACTGAGCCTAACCTTTGTTTTTGGAGGAACTGCCTGAAGGCAGTCAGTCCAATCTATCTTATTTGTCCATGCTATCAATCAGGTGACATTTGTCTACCCTCAAATGGCTGAGAGTGGAAGTGGGAAGATATCAGAGATAGTGATTGGTGTTTTCATGGAAGGTACAGATTCTGGGGTCATCCTTTGCTTTTTCTAATAGAGTTCTGGATAAGCTTAAGGTGAATGGCAATCAGTCATGGTCAGAGCTATCTTGTAGGGAATGACAAAGGCAGCAGTAAGTTAAATTTAAGATGCTTATAATCATTTCTAACCAGAAACTTTTTCTTGCTTATAACCAGGGCATTTTTCTTTGTGAGGAAAGACTCTAGGGTGATTCTAAAAGACAAAGATCATTAATGTCCATCTTCCTTCATATTTTTGTAGTGTGAGGTGGTCACTCCTAAGGGCCAAAGTGTTTTCCCTTCACCACAACAAAATCAGTGTGACCCATTCCAGTAGCTGTAATTTCACACCCCTCTCCCTAGGTCATCCCCTACTATATCCAGAAATTTTGTCCGGAAGTGCCAGTTACAAAATGGACAAAGGATTTTTATAAAAATCACAGATACCCGTTATATTCCCCACTTTGGCCCATGTGAGTCAATGTAAAAGGACTTGGTGAGCAGTGCATTCAATCCTTATGATGCAAAACCATGTCAATCCAATAAGAGAATCCAGGTGGCTGGATTAGAATGAGTACCCAAGGTTCCCTTTTGGCCAGTCTGCCACCTGGAAGATACACAAACTAGGCCAGTCTGGGGTTGCTGTTAGGGCAAGAAAGAAGTCAAAGCTGGATCTTAGATTTTCAAAAAAGGTTTACATAAACTCATACTTCTTTCATCCTGGTCATTACCCAGGAAGCAGAGATGATGATATCTTTCTGGAGACAGCCAAATCCAGTGACCAGGAGGAGGTGAGAAAGGTAGTCAGAGACTGTCTGAGCTGATTTTTATGAAGGTCGTTCCAGGCTCAACAAATCCAGCTTCCTGTGTGTGATAGAAGGGTGGCAGGTCCATCAAACACTTTGCTGAGTGGCTTTGGTGATAAAGGGCACACCATGGTCCAAAAAGCCAAAAACACAACACATATTAATTCTAAGGGTCATGGTGGTGTTGCCAGAGTCAGCTGACTTAACTGGCATAACAGATGATCATTTCTAGACAATCATGGGTTTGTTTCAGTCTAAACTGAAGTCCTGCTAACTTTTTCTGTAGAAGGTCAGCTAGTAAACATTACAGACTTTTGGACCATACAATCTCTGTTGTAACTGTTCAACTCTGTCCTGCTAAAATAGCCATAGATAACATGTAAATAGGTAGACAAGGCTGTGTTTCAACAAAACTTTATTTACATAAATAGCCAGTGAGTTGGATATTGCCCAAAGGCTATGATTTGCCCACTCTGGTCTAAGCTTAAGTAAATTCATACCTTCTTTGAGCCATATTCCCATTTCTTACTTATATTTATGCTATAACACAATCTTGTGTACTTATCTTTCCAAAAAATTATCATTATCAACAATGATAATTTAGAATTGCAGTGGCCACTTTGGGACCCTTCGATATGGACAAAATTGTTTATTTGAAAGATATCTTAGAATAAAAAGAGGGAAAACTCTAAAACATCCAATATTTTAATCTTTTTTGGTTGGTATGAAGAAGCACCAAAAGAAATTTAGATTCCAAATTGCTTCCCAAAAGAACTGCTTGGCCAAGGCATAAAACAAAACTGTGAAAAACATAAAGTAATCTCCCCAAATCACAACAAAACTTAATGTCCTTTATCATACTATTTTTGTTCCTTCATTTCCCATTGCCCTCATATCTCCTCACAAGTTCTTTTTTTGGTTTCTGGCCAGCCAGAAACCCAGCAAATATTAGTTACTTTATAACTTAGAACATGAAAAATCACTTGTGGTTCATTTTATTCCCTAGTCTCATTCTGAACTGAGAGCCACTGTAAAGACCTTTGAAAGTCTAGGTAAGATAGAGAGAACTTCCCAAAGAAATTTAATTATTGTTAGAATGTATAATAGGTCATATGTTAGAGGAAACCTCAAATGCAAAATAATTAGATGGAAAAGGTAGAATAGAAAGACACTGAAGTGACTTAAAAGATATTGGTTGCACAGGAAAGAAGAGAAATTTATAAAAGCTATAGACTGTTATTTTGGAAACTATCCTAAACTGTTCTCTGTGAGAATAGTTTGGGCTTGTTTTAGTCCTGTAAGCAAAGAAAAGATGACTCCAACTGAAGGTGTCGGGGATCAGCTCTTTAACTATTTAGACAGTATTTCACAATAGCTTCTAAAGCTTATGTGACCCTACTTTTCTCCTCTTTGTGAATGGTCTTAAGTCAGAAATAGGAGATTTAATATGCAACGTGACCCAGAATAGGAAATAGCTCCATTGCCAGATCTTGAACACTCTGCTGACCATATTGAAAAGAGTTTTCAAATAAAAAGAGAATAAGACTTAGAATAAATTGATAGCCTAACAGGTAAAACAGCCAGATGTACTCACCCAAGTCATTAACCACTGGAAGAGGAAAGCTCTTCAGAAATATACTTGTGATTTTTATAAACTGAAAAGACATTGGTAAAATAATTATCTGTGTTAACTAAAAATCAAGAGGGGAAAACAATGAAGTGAGAGATCAATGAAGTTGCTCCAAGGAAGAATCAACAATCCAATTTTTTGTTTTACCCTTAAGACCAAGAAGAAATTTCTCTAAACACAGGCACTACAATACCAACCATAAACCCTACCATTGTTATACAACCACTCCTCTAGGGTCAACAAACTGCTTAGTTAGTGGGCATCTCTAAAAATTCTCAGATATTCTCTATGACCCAGACCATAATTGTCACCCTGGGACCTTTAACCAAGAAACAGTCTTTCCTTCTTTGTGACATTATACCTACTAACTTAATAGAGAGGGTTTTACTATGCAAATAAAATTTCCAGTTTAAATGCTCACTTAACGGTCTCTTCCTTGAAATCTCTAGAGACTCCATTATTTATACTAAAGACATAGCCAATTTGGACATTGACTTACAGGTATCTTTGAGCCTAAATCAAACCAAAAATGAAGATATCAAGAGTGCCAACCAAAAAAAATTGTAGGATTTTGGAGTTGAACCCATCAAAGTTCAGATTGACTCACCCAAAACTCTACCAAAACTTACACAATACTCTCTAAAACCAGAAGCTTAAGAAAGACTAAAAACATGTATAGACTCAAATATGACTAGACAGCTTTAAGGAACTAGATTAACTTATGGAATTAAAAAAGGCCCTTGGTAAAACAGCATGGTATCTTGCTTACAGGGTTCCCAGCAACACTATCAGGTGAGTGAAGAAGGTCACTTCCTGGCAGATGCAGGAGCACAGAATATTTGGGGGAACCTCAAGAAGAGAGGAATTAACGCAAATCTAAATGTGCTACAGGCAAAGTCTGATGGTGAGTATTTAGCTTGGCCTCTTAGCCTCAAAAGGCTGTTAAAAGTTCAATCTGGATATTCCTTCTGAAAAATTCCAGCAAAGCAGATTTAAAAGAGCCTATATGATCTATTGCTATTTTTGTTGTACTTATAATCAGGGCAAGTTTTTTGAAACTAGACTTATTTTTCAAGTAAGTTAGTTTTAATTTTGCTATTTTTGGTAAGATTCAGAGTGATTTTAGAGAGGAATTTTATATTTCAGTAGAAACTAAAATATGTACTTATGTATATTAAATTCTAGTCCTATTAACTTCTTTCAGTTTTCTTATTTAGCTATGAACTGAACTGGATCCTGAATTCTTTTAGTTTCTTTAAATATTTGGTTGTATTTTCTAAACTAACGTTTTCGATTTTCTCCCATCCTTTGATTTGAAATCATTGAGAACTAAAATTGCCCTTTTTCCCAAAGTCCTGCAAACTGTGGTTAGATCACTTGATGTAAACTTCAGAGAAATTGCCACAATAGCTCAGGCTTAGATAATCTCCATGCCTAATATTGTGTAAAACATTAAAATTTTGCCTAAAGATCCAATGACAGCATCACAGACTTTTCAAACTGCAAAAGATGCTTTGAGTCTGACAGTTAGAAATCTTCTTGACTGGCTGCCCTCAAGGATCAGAAACTGGTTTATAATCTGCTTCAATCATTAACCCTGCCTGCCAACAACAGTGCTTCCTGAAATGAGACTCAATGGTTTAACTGAACTGACCTGTTACTCTTGGGACTGAGGAATTGGTTCAATGAAATATGAAGCAATCTCCCAATTTAGCTTCTGTAGTGTGAAATTTCTTATTCGAAGTTTCAAAAGCGGAACTGAAGGAAAAAGGGAAGCAGAGTTTGTTACCCTCAAATTTGCCTTTTAGGATTTTAATTATTTTCAACTGGTTATTTTTAAGAAACAAGACTGGGGGGCGGGGAAATAAAGCACAAAGCCTTTGACCCTCCCCCCTTTAACTGCCTAAAAGAATTCAAATACAAAAATCTGCTTAAGGAAGGAATCATCATCTTAGCATCATAATACAAACTAAATGTGGCAAACAGGAAGAAATCGAGCAAAGTCTCTTTGTTAGACTCCCCTGTATATCTCACTGTTTCTGGTGGCTCAGCAAGAATTTACTTATCAAATATTTGCTCCTGTCAATTCCTACTTTCTCTGTGAAGTCCCAGAGGCCCTCCTCCCTCTTCTTTGTCCAGAATGGTAAGTAAACCTCAATTTCCCAATGCATCCTCCAATCTCATAATCTTGTAACCCCCATATGTGCATACATAATAAATTTGAAATTTTCCCCTATTAAGCTGACTCATGTTAATTTGATTATTAGTCTGAAGAGGAATTTGCACTCAAAAAGCTAATCCCCTCTTTGTTCTGCTTCTGTGGATGTGCTAACTGCATAGGCCTTAGGTCAGAGTGATGTCCAGAGCAACTGAAGACACACCCTCCCCTGTGATTGTTCTGTCTAGATAAAAGACTTATTACCTAAATTCCTAAATCCTGTGCACAGTAACTGCCCATAGTCCATGCTAATGGTAACAGCGGGATATAAAAGCAAAATTGCCCCTGAGCTCAGAGCCCAGATCTTCAGAGCACTAGCTCTTCTGGGACCTCAGGCATAATAAACCTGAGTTCTCCAGCTCTCTGAGTGCTGCTTGATTTCTTGCTGGTCTTGTTTTGCAACATTTCTGCAAAATGTCCAGCCAGAAGAACTTAAGAGGGTAAAGAAAAATTTATTTTTTCCACTCCAGAAAGGTGTTCGAAGGGGACTGAGGTTTGGGCTCTTGTCCATATCCTACCTTCACAATTTTATCAGGATTATGCCAGTGACAAATGAGAATGAACCAGAACACCCACACCAATGTTCATTAAGTACAGTACCCAATTTATCCTTACTCTGTTGTATAGTTTCATGTAAAATTGTTAAAAGTTCTCATTTGATAACCTCTTGTGCTGTCAAGAACCATGGTGCCAAAGACTATTCTCATGTGATTGGCATCTGGAAGTCTCTCAGTATATTTTTCTGACTCTGAAATCAATCACTGCCATTCTATAATAGCCTTTTTAAACTTCTGCATATATTCAGTCTCTGGCTTTCATGGGTGATAAGATCTTAGCAAGGGCTGCCCATCGGGCATAATGATCAACAGAGGGTTTCTTACAGCTTCCATGTACTCACTTTTTGCATGAGCTTCTACCTTTATGATAGCTACCTCTTAAAGAAGTATTAGAACAGTCAAACGTTCTTTAAGCTTCTGACCACTTTTAATAGGATTTCCTACTAAAGTTAAAAACTTTTGTTGTATCCAAAGCATTCCAAAACCATGAACTTACCCAATATATGTATGTATTAACTCTCTTAACCCTAGCTAATTGACAAGCTCTGATGAGTGCAGTGAATTCTGCTGCCTGCAAAGATTTTTGCCTCTGGCAAGGGGGTCGAATATTGGAGATGAAGTGAGATCTGTTATAGTATATTCCTCCTGATATTTTCCTGTTTCAGTTTTAAGGTATAACCTGTCAACTAACAAGATCGTTTAAATTTTCTAAAGGGATTTTAGTAAGTCTCTTTTGGGCACAGGAAGTTCAAAAACAGAGGTTGGCCAGCCATGAATTTCTCCTTCATATAATGGAAGGATAGCATAATTTAAAGGACTACATGATGAATAGGAAAATATAGTAGGATTTTGTAAGTAGTAACCCTACTAGCTGAGAATGTTGCATATTTTTAGTGTATAGCAGATTATATAACATGAAGGAGCATTAGGTTTAAAGTAGACCCTAAAATCAGGTTAACAGAAACCTCCAATACTTACTTAATCTGCTGCAGCTGTTACCCTTAGACAAGGCCAGTAGGTTTTGCCACGGAGTCAAGAGACTGTAGTAAGTTACTAGTGTTTGATGAATTCCAAGAAGGTAAATCAGAACAACAAGGACTAGTCTTGATCTCTCAAGTATAAAAAAGTAGATTTTAAATTAGGCAAGCTCAACCCTTTTAATGTTTAGAGTCACAGGGAAGTGGTTGGTTGCCTGCGACTTAGTTAAGTCATATGATGGCATGGCAATTTCAGTTGCTAGTGAGATCCAGGAATCTTCTTAATTGTCTCTTATTATCAGTCTGGGAAATTTTTAAATTGTTTATAGTCTGTCAAGAGTAAGAGATTTACCTCTGGATAAACCCTGTCCTAGCTAATAACAAAACTATAACTTCTTTTTGGAAATCTCCCACTTTTCTAAGCTAAAATGGCAACCTAACTCACCTTTGGGATATAACAAAGAGGTCATCCAAATATTGCATGAGAACGGAATCACACTTCCTTGTAGAAAACTTGTGAAATCTAGAGAGTATCTCAATGAACTCTGAGGGCTAACAGTTCAGGTATATTATTGATTTTCCTAAGATATGCCAAACAAGTACTGATGATTTTGATCAAAAGAAATACTAAAGAAAACAAAATGCAGATCTACAACTATAAAATATACAGCTTCAGAGGCACCAAAGATGAAATAGTATTTGGGTTTGCTACTAGAGGGACAAAAATTCTGAAACTTTTGTTTGTTAAAAATAACCAGCTTAAAAAAAAAATCACTATCCTAGAAAAGCATGTTCTGTTCCCCCTCAGTCTGCCTTTGAAATTTTAAATTAAAAGTTTCACAGTCCAGATGCTAAGTTGGTCTATTGATCCATATTTCATTGAATCAATTACTCAGTTTTAAGAATAGGTCAGTTCAGTTAAATCATTGCGTCTCATTTCAGGAGATATTGATGCAGGTGAGCTCCCAGGGTTGGCCTGTATTGTGTAAGCAAATAGTCAGGTATTTAGTGAGAGGCATTTCTATGGAAATAAAAGATAAACAAAAGTTAATGATTGAAGCAGATTGTAAACCAGTTTCTGAGCCTGGAGAGCAGCCAGTCAAGAAGATTCTTATCAGGATCAAAGCATCTTTTGCAGTTTGAAATGTCTATGATGATGTCATTGAGTCTTCAAGCAAAATTTTAGTGTCTTACACAACATCAGGCATGGAGATTATCTAAGCATGAGCTATTGTGGCAGTTTCTCTGAAGTTTACAAGTGATCTAGCTGCGGTTTGCAGGACTTTGGGAAAAAGGGCAATTTTAATTCTCAATGATTTCAAATCAAAGGATGGGAGAAAATTGAAAACGTTATTTTAGCAAGTACAGTCAAATATTTGAGGAAACTAGAAGAATTCAAGATCCAGTTTAGTTTATTTACTTAGTAGTGAAGCTAAATATATTTTCACATCTTTAGTGACCAGTTTTGCGTGCACGTGCACCTCTGTGTGTGTGTGCGTGTATGTGTATGCTGCCTGTTCGTATCTTTGCCCATTAAAAATTTTTGTTGTTTATTCTGGTGAGTTTTGAAGTCTTTGTCTATTGAGGAAATTATTCTTTAATCTATTGTGTGTGTTGCAACATTTTCTCACATTTATTTATTTATTATTTATTATTTATTTATTTTTTATTATGGTAACATTGGTTAACAAAATCCAGTAAGTTTCAGGCCTTTAACTCAATGGTAAGTTATATATATTTTGCATTGTATGTTCACTGCCCGTAGTTAGATTTCTTTCTGTCACCTTGTATTTGACCACGTTTACTCCACCTACCTCCCTCCTCCCCCAACTCTCTGGTAGCCACTAGTCTTCTGTCTATGTCCCTGAGTCTCTGTTTGTTTGTCATGTTTGTTTGTTGCTTTTTGGTTTATATCCCACATATAAGTGGTATGTGGTTTTCAACTTTTTCTGTCTGGCTTATTTCGCTTAGCATGATTATCTCAAAGTCCCTTCATGTTTTTGAAAATGGCAGTATTTCATCCCTTCTTATAGTTGAATAATATTCCATTGTATATATGTATCACAGCTTCTTTATCCAATCCTCTATTGTTGGACACTTTGGTTGCTTTCATGTCCTGGCCACTGTGAATAATGCTCTTATGAACATCAGTATGCAAATACCTTTTTGGATATATGTTTTCAATTCTTTGGGGTAAATACTCAATAGAGGGATTGCAGGATCATATGATAGATCAATTTTCCATAGTGGCTGTACCAATTTGCAGTCCCACCAATAGTGTATGAGGGTTCCTTTTTCTCTGCATCCTCTTCAACACTTGTTATTACTTGTCCTATTGATAATAGCTACTCTACCAGGTATTCTCACACTTTTAAAACTTGGTTGGTGATAATTTCCTACAGAAGTTTAATATTTACATATAGTCAGATTGCTTTATTCCTTTATTGCTTCAGATTCCTTTTTTCCCTGTATCTTTTTAATTTCAATATTATACTTAGAAAGTCTTTTCTACTCCAGGGATATTGTTATTTTAAAAACCTTAATCATGTTCTGTTACTTTCGTGATCTCTTTTTTTGTGTTTGAATCTTTGATATATTTGAAAGTTGTTTTGATGTAATATGTGAGGTAGTGATTCGGTTTTATTTTTTCACTTTCTACTTGTTTAGTATTGAGTGTACTGGGATTGATTACTTACTTGTTCAAGATCTTCAACTTTGTTTTTCCAAGTGTTTGTTAATGAGAGTGCTTAAATTTCACTTTAGGGGTAGTCTTTAGCAATTCGTTTTGTATATTGTTTTCCCACAAATGCTGGCTGACGGCCAATGAGAAAAAAATTTTATTGAAACTAGAACAGACAGCAGCCACCTTCACATAGTAGGAGAGTGACATGAATCACAAGAGAAAAGATGGCCCTTTGTTTTAAAAAATATGGGCAGATTGTTTGGATGGGAAAGGTGAAGCCCCTCTTTCTTCATTTGCCTCACCCCAGAAGCTATGGGTAAATTGCTTTGCATGAGAAAAATAAAAGGTAACTGAGGGTCAGAGGCTGGCAGATAGGTGAAGCAGGGGCTGTGAAAAGAATGCTGGGAGAAAGATGGGAGGAGATGGAAATAGGCCAGAATACGGTGGGAGAGTATTGGGGGAAAATAAAGTGAGCAAGAACTGTGCACCAGGAAGAATGAATAGAGACTTTTTAGATCAGTAATTTTTAATATTCCATTTTAAGTTGCTGCTTACATTTCATTATGCTATGATCTTCTGTTACAAAAGCCTGTTATACACACCTGCTAGTATTAGTGGTGCTCTATGGGGAGGGAAGGAAGTGGGAGTGGTATTTCCCACCAGGGCAGAGAGCTACCAGAATACAAGGAACTACAGGGAAGTGGGCTTCAGAGTGGACCTGCCAGAACAGCCTACCCCCTTCTCAACTTCCCTACTCCAAACACACACACACAAAATGTGAGCTCCACGAATGCAGGCATTTTTCATGCTCTATCTCCGCTCTAGTTTTTAGTTCCAGAACAGAGCTTGACACACAGTAGTCACTCAGTAAAAGTTGTTGAAATGAATGAACAAAATCCCACTAGAGATTCTGAACTGCACATAGTACTTAGGATGGGAGTTTCAGACAGTGTATTTGGATGTTAAACAAAAGATGAACCCAGAAGGCTGGAGACTTGGGAATCTGGCTTTAATTTATCAGCCAAGAATTTTGGCTGCTTTAGCTCTGGTCTCACATGAGAGATGTCTGTGCATATGTTTGAATTTAGTCTCCATGGATAAACAATTTGGGACACTGCAGTGAAGAGGCCTTCAAAATCTTCTTTAATTACTTCTTAAATAGAATCTCAGCTGAAAATGGATCTTTCATTACATAATATCCTGATACTTTCTATGTAACTCAATGAAATCTATCCCTCAGGGGCATTATTTCTACCATAAGGTGGGTTTGGGTACTCAAAGGCAGTCTTTTAGTTAGAAGTTTATTCTCTCACATGGAAGGCATTTAACTTTTGGGAGAGGGACAATGCAGGAAGGGAGGGCCTTAGTTCAGGAGTCCTATTGTGACCATCATGAAGAGACATCAATCTCTATAAGGAATGGCCTTCGTGAGTCCAGCAAAATGAGAATTGAAGCTCTGATGAGGAAATCTTTCAGAATCTTGGATGTCTCACCACAGCTATGGTTCAGGTGATCCTCAGCAATCAGATAAACCTATGAATATTCTGCACCGAGGTGACAAAGTGTGAGATGCATCTGTTAGAGACGTTCTACTAAGGTTAGGAACTACTGGGGAACTTGATGGTTTGGGGCTTGGAGTTGGGGCTACCTATTCTACTATGTCTAAATATTTGAGGACAATTTTCTGACCTCATAGAGAAGAAAGAAGGTGACCTAGGCACTTGATCTCTAATTCTTTGAACATAGAAATCTTTAAGATCCTTTGAGGTTCAGTTTCTTCATGCATAACATGGAAGTAATAATACTACACTTCTGTGTTTTGGTGAGGTTTAGAGATAATCTATCTATAAATACCCAGCTGAGTGCTGAGTACAGAAGAAACACTGAATAAATGGTAGCTATTATGAGCATAAATATTTTTCAGATTTTCTTAGAAATAGTTATACAGTAGGCAATTTAGGTAAGTCCAAATAAAGGGCTTGTGGGAGGCCAGATTATTAACATATTAACATAGAAACAAAGTACATAATTGACACCTTTCTCCTCCTCCAATATAAGAAGGTAGGTAAAAGGACATATATTCAAACATTCACCAGAGTTGAAACATGACACAGAGCAAAGGGCATGACTCTGTTTTTCATTTGCTAGAAACTCATTCAAAAGGTAGATTTCTTTTTCTAGCAGCCTCTCATAATGACTAATCAAGATGAAAATAATAATTAGCACTTTGGAGGCATTTACTATGTGCCAGGCCCTGCGCTAAGCACTCTCCTGGCATTTCTCTCATCCAGTATTTATTCTCATGTGTTGGCCATGAGAGGTTCACACTTTCCAGTTCTGTTCCAGGAGATAGTAGATGAACTGAATCAAGGAACTTTATGTTAACATTCAGTCCGGTTAGATTTGGCCTGTTTGTGCACACTGTTGTGAACTTTTTGTGATCAAATTCATTTGCCATTATTGCTCTATTCCATCTTCAAGTTGTCTGAAAATTTGATCATTGGGCCACAAATACCCTCATTCAAGTAGTTTAGAAAAGCATGAACTAATTAGAGTAAGAATAAAACTGTGCTCAATGCTTATGGAAATCTCTGGGTCGACTGTGACTCATAACTCAGGATTCTTTGGGTTTAGCTCTACTTATACTTTTAAGAGGTCCACATTTATAATTCATCTTTTTCACAAAGACATTCCAATTGCTGAAATGTAGATTTATAATATCTATAGCAGCATTGTGATTCCTACCACACCACTAATCTTAGAAAAAAATTTTTTTTCATGAGTTCTTGAATTTAGGTTAGTTCCTAATGATCACAATTTCCTCTTTAATATCTTTTAAATCATCCACTCTAGATTTTTTTTTCTAGACTTAATGGTGGGCTTACCTACCATCCACTTTTGTTCTATAAAATCCATATCCTTCCCTTTGCTGAAAATCAGAAATAATAAAAAAAGGTATACTCCAGACTTCTGGCACCTCTTCTCTTTTCTGCGAGATGCTATTGATGATCTAGAAAAGTTTCAGAAAAGGGATAAAACTGGAAACCAGATTTTAAGGTGTTGAGTTAATTAGAGGTGCATAAAAGCCAAATCTTAAATTCATAATGCTTTCCCTTAATATGTTCAAAGCTCCATTCTGTTCTGAGTTCAGCCATGAGAATAAGAATTTCAGTCCATTAGGAAATTTATTTCTGGCACTTCTTTCTATCAGTTGGCTATTTTCTAACAGCACAGTTTATTAAACTTGGCACCATTCTTACCCTTTCTTATATACAAGTCACGCTTTTCAAATGTCTTTGATGATTAAAACTGCCTGGATATTTAAGATTATCAGAAAAGAAACATCATAAGAGTTTACCTAATGAAGAGTTTAAACTATTAGTATTTCAAAGCTTTTCATTTCTATCTTTCATTCTTAAAGAATAAGAGAGCTGTGAGAGGCTTAATTCCTAGCACTCAGTTTTGGTTTGCCCAAATGCATAACTAAGCTCCTCTTTATCATCCTGAGAATCAGCTGCAGAACACTAGAGTTTAAAGTCTTGGCCAAGTACCTCTACCCAGTACTGTATGTAATATTTTTAGACATATTCTGGTAAGGGGTGATTCTGGAACCTGCCGATTGGAGGCCAGGAATCAGGGACCTGAGATGGATTATGCAGCCTATTTCTAGGGCAATGTTAAAACAAATCACCCCAGCTCTGGAAGGATTAGGATTATCAAGGCTGCTTTTTTTGAATACTAAGATCAAAGTTCCTTACATCCTGCATTTTTGAAAACTTGATGGAAATTGAGCAGTAGATTGTATTATATATTAAAGATACTGTGCTGGCTTAATAGTTGAAAATATTTATTAAGCTCTTTCTTTTGTAGTGTAAAAAAAACACTAATATATCATCTGTGTAAATATGGATTTTTATTTGATAATTTTTCTTAAAATGGATTTTTAAAAAGCCTTATTCTGCTTCTTTAAGACAGACTGTGAAAATAATGGTTCATGCTAGAAGCCAGCATTTCAGGGCCAGATGCCCTGAAATTTGGCATTTGGCATCTATTACTGTTGATAGTATCTTTTTTGGGAGTACACTGCCTTATTTCTAAGAAAAATATAAATCATAATTATAATTGTCTAAAATAGTTACTGATCTTTTTTAATATTGTAGTTTGAGAACCATTAAGTAAACATTAACTAAAACTTTATTTTTAAAAAATTTTTTAGAAAACTTTATTTTAAAAGCTGTCAGAAATTTCTCTTTTAGCTGGGTTGTTTTTTTTTCTAGCTGAGTTTCGATAATATTTGCTGGATAAGGATATGATTTTATATAGGTAATTTAAAGAGTATAAATTATATATTTGAAAGTATCAACATTAATACAATCACAACTAATACTAAACTCCAATTATTTGGACCACACAAATTTGGATTTTAAGGTAATTTGACTATATAACACGTGATTGCTTAGAAATCAAGTGTTCCCAGCTATGGTTATGAATTAGAATTATTGAGGCGCTTTTAAAAACACTGATGCCTGGGCCTCATACCCAGAGACTCTGACTTAATTGGTCTGGGAAATAGACACTATGCTATCAAAGGTAATTTTTATATACAGTCAAGGCTGAGAACCCCTGTTATAAAACCTGTCGGCTTAAAGTGTGGTCTATGGACAGTATGGAACTTATAAAAATTCAGACTCTCAAGCTCCACCCTAGACTTCCTGAATCAGAATCTGCATTTTAACTAGATCTTGAAGAGATTGATTTGCAGCATAGTTTTCAAAGCATTTGAATTTAAAAGTGCTTTCTTTCATAGACATTCTTTTGTTTATGCATTCATGTATTTTTTTCTTGGTCCATTTATTAAATATCTGGTAGAGACAGACACTGCCCTAGATATTGGGAAACATAAAAGTATGAATAATATTAGGGTCTTCTTTTCAAGAAACTTGCAAAGGAGTGGGGCTGGGGGTGGGGTGGAGACAGACCTGGTGAGCTGATTCAGGACCAGAGCTGTAATACAGCTGTAATATAGAGCTTTCTACAGTTTTCTGGGAGGAGAAGAGAAAGGTGAAACCCCTCTGTTTTCCAACTCATTTTCACCCAGGAAATATGATTTAAGCTGGGTTTTTGAAATAGAAGTAAGTGTAGGACCAGTGGTTCTTAGAATATGGTTCATGGACCACCAGTGACAGCATCACCTGGGAACGTATTAGAAATGCCAATTCTTGGAAACTTTCCAGACTTAACTCTGAAGGTAGGGGACAGCAGTTTGTGTTTTAATAAGGCCTCCATGGGATTTGATACATACTCAAGTTTGAGAATAGTGGGTGTAAGTATTTTTCAGATGGAGGAGAGGGGAAAGAGCATTGCAGGAAAAACTGTGCCCAAATCAGAATAAAGCTCATTTGCAGTGTGCTGTAAAGTTCGCCATGGCTTGACCACAGCGTATTGACTATACTAGGAATTTCCTAAAGGTTTTGCTCAACATTTTGTTCCATGCATTTCATTGTCCTGTGAAGCATAGTCTTTTTTTTTTAGGTCTATTTTTGGTCATAAGTCATGCTATCAATCACATTTAAACCTGCTTTAAATGGTTTTTCTTAGTATGGAGTTGGACTTACATTGTCTACGACCTATGGAATAGTGTGAGTCTGTATAAATCAAAATCTCTGGGTCTAATCATTAATTCTAGTAATGTCAGTTTTCCCATTTTTATATTTTATCATAATATCTAGGAAAGAGCAAACACTTTTTTATTTTCCTTTCTCTTCTCCTCAAGTTGAAGCACTAATTGGTACCTTGGAGGCCAAGTTGAGATCACTGAAGAAAGGGAAAGGGCCTGAATAATGAACCATAAGATAGAACTAAAAAGAAAATTCTCATTCAAGAGCTAGATGAGTCATAAAGATCTAATGGTTTGGCTTTCTCATATCAGAAGCCTCTGAAAGCTTCAGTGTGCACTCAGAGTCACGCTGCTAATGGAGAAGGTAAAACCAGAAACCACATTTTCAAACTCCTTGTTTGTTTCTTGGTGTCTGTTACACAATGGACATACAATAGATTGTATCCCTATGGGAGAAAGCACAAACCATATTTGAGAGGCTATAGAAGATAATGATTGATTTTTCCCTTTGAAAAGGGCTACTAAATATACCATGTCACATTCAATTTGATAACTTTACCTATATATTGGTTGTTATCTCCAAAGTTCTCTTTGGAATGAATTAGAGTGAGTAAATGATAAAGAGTAAATTTAAAAAATCAGTCAATCCAATGCTGACTTCTCTACTGAGGCCTAGTTTGTTTTTTTTTTAAATTAATAATAATTTTTTATTTTTCAGTTATAGTTGGCATACAAAACTATATTAGTTTCAAATGTATAGGATAGTGATTAGACATCTATATAACTCAAAGTGATCATACCAATAAATCTAGCACCCCTTTGATACCATACATAGTTATTATAATATTATTGGCTATATTCTCTATGCTGTATTTTCTATCTCCATGACTATTTTGTAACTACCAATTTGTGCTTCGTAATTTCTTCCTCCTTTTTCACTGCCCTCCATCCCCCTGCAACCGCCCTCTCATCTGGTAACCCTGAAAATGTTCTCTGTATCTATGAGTTTGTTTCTGTTTTGTTTTTTTTTTTAATTTTGTTCTTTAGATTTCATGTATATGTGCAATCATATGGCATTTGTCTTCCTCTATCTGATTTACTCCACTCAGCACACTACCCTCTAGGTCCATCATGAAATATCTTTTTCCATTCCAGTACTTTAAGTCTGTGTCTGTCTCTTAATCTGAAGTATCTTGTAGGCAGCATATGTAAGGGTTTTGTTTTCTTAACCATTCAGCCACCTTATCTTTTGATTGGAGCATTTAATTCTTTTTCATCTGAAGTGCTCGTTGATAGATATGTAGTTATTGCCATTCTGTATTTAGACGTTTGATACATATTTTTTTCTTCTTCTTAAAGAAATCCCTTCAACATTTCCTGTAATACTAGCTTGGTGGTGATGAACTCCTTTAGCTTTTTCTTGTCTGGGAAGCTCTTTATCTGTCCTTCGATTCTAAATAATAACTTTGCTGGGTAAAGTAATCTTGGTTGTAGGTCCTGGGTTTTTATCACTTTGGATATTTTGTGTCAAGCTCTTCTGGCCCGCAAAGTTTCTGTTGAGAAATCGGCTAACAGTCTTATGGGCATTCCCTTGTATGTAACTACTTTTCTCTTGCTGCTTTTAAGATTCTCTCTTTGGCATTTTAATTATGATGTGTCTTGGTATGGGCCTCTTTGGGTTCATCTTGTTTGGGATTCTCTGAAATGCTGGGGTTGTATGTCTATTTCCCTCACCAGGTTAGGGAGGTTTTCCTTCATTATTTCTTCAGAATAGGTTTTCAATTTCTTGCTCTCTCTCTTCTCCTTCAGGTATCTCTATGATGCAAATGTTGTTATGTTTGATGTCCCAGAGGCTTCTTAAACTATCTTTTCTTTTTTTTTTTCAGATTATTTTTTTATTGCTGCTGTTCTAATTGGGTGTCCTCCACTACCCCATCCTCTATGTCGCTAATTAGATTCTGTGTTTCATAAACTTGGTTGATGCCCTCTAATGCACTCTTCATTTCAGATATTGTATTCTTCATCTCCTAGTGGCTCCCTATTATGTTTTCCATCTCCAATTTTATGTTTTTTTTTTTAATCTCTTTGTTAAAGTTGTCCCTGAGTTCATCTACTCTTCCCCTAAGTTCCTTGAACATTCTTATAACCAGTGTTTTGAACTCTGCATCTGGTAGATTGCTTGTCTCCATTTTGGTAAATTATTTTTCTGGAGCTTTGTTGTATTCTTTCATATGGGATATACTTTTTTGCCTCCCCATTTTGGCTGCCTCCCTGAGTCTGTTTCAATGTATTAGGTAGGGTTCCTAAGTCTCCCAGTCTTAGTAGAGTGGCTTTATGTAGCAGGTGTCCTGTGGGGCTCCTTGGCACAGACCTGGGAGGGGTCCAGCTGCAGGTCAAATTCAGCCACAGCCTGGGCACCTTCAGACCACCTGGTAAGAGTCACCAAGCAATCCACATATGGCTGCCACCTGTGCTGGGCTTATAGGTGTCTTGAGAGGCCACGCCAGAAACTAAGGCTGTCTGCCACTGGTGTGGGGTTTGGGGCTGCTCAGCAAGAGGTACAGGGCATGCTGAGGCCAGAGGCTGTTTCTTTGGGTTTTATGAGCTTTGAGAGATTTTATGAAAGTTCGCAGCAGGAGCCAAGACAGCTCGTTTTTATGGATTAATTCACTGGAAGAAGCTTGGATGCGCCCACGAGTTGGGAGAGGCAGGGTCTCAGGGAACCCTTGGGCAGAACAACTTGTGTTATCTAGACTCCTGCCTGCACCTGTGTCCAGAAGCCAACCACCCCTCTAGCCCTCTCCCTGAAGCCTGACAGCTCAGCACCTCCCCGTATGTCCCTGGCACCTCTTGAGCAGCTGCCCCAGTGTTGGAGCTCAGAGTGAGTGAGTCCATCAGCAAGTAAGGCCGGGTGTGGGCCCTTTCAAAAGGTCTCCGCTTCCCACAGCCCTCCGTCTCACTCAGCTGTAACTGCTGGTTTTCACAACCAGAGGTTGAGAACTCCTGTTTTTTTTCTTTTTTTTTTTTAATCTCAGCATTGGAACCCTGGGCTGAGGAGCCCAGTGTGGGGACACGACCCATTGCTCCTCAGGTTGGGGAGGGGTTTCTGAAGCCAGTATAGCTCTCCCAATTCTGGATCTCCATACACAACTGTGGGACCAGATGTTTCACATCTGTGCCCCTTCTACCATTTTGAGGTGACCTGTTATTTGAGCTGACCCAGTTTTAGGGCTACTATTCAGCCAGACCTCTGGTGACTCCATGTGCCGGTTGCTGTGTAGTTTTGTTATAATTTTGGTGTGGTCGCTAGAAGAAGCATGCATTGCCTCTACATTGTACGCCATCTTGAATCCCTATTGAGGCCTAGTTTTTATGTTCAGTAACCTCCTCAGGAGATCTACCTGGACATTCCATATATGCATTAAAAAAATAAACATTTATGCAATTGTATGCATATTCTCTCCTAAAACTTGCTCCCTACCCCACTCCTTATATTCTATCATTATTTACTCAGAAGCTTTAGGATCATCCTCAACTTTTTCTCTTTCTTTCACCCCATAATTTACTCTGTCAATCATCAATTCTGTCAATTTTATACTCTGTAAATATTACCTCTTAAATAATTTTCAAATCCAGTGCTTCCTCCCTGCCTACACTTCCATTGTCTTTATTCAGGCCACTCTTATTCCTTATCTGGGCTATTGGCAGCATTCATTCTGGGTTTCCTGTCTTCAGCCTTGCAGTTAGAAATTTCTCTTTCATACTATTTCCAGAGTGATCTTTCTAAAGTGCAAGGTGGATCACACCACAACCTACATTTAAAACCTACAATAACTCCCCATCACTAATAGGATAAGAATTTAACAATGTATGCAAAACTTTTTATGATTTGGCCTCTGCTTATCACTTTGTCCCTACTTCTGGTCACACTCTTCCTTACATACCCATGTCTCCAGCAAGACCAGACTACTTGTAGCCAGCCAAACATACTTATTCTCCAATTTGTTTGACTGCCTAATGAAATCCTGTTCATTTAGTACAACTCATACATCTCATTGACATTGTCTCTGATACCTCTCCATTCTTCTCCATAACTAGAGTGAAATATCTTCTCTGCATCTCTGAACCTTACATATCTCCCATACTCTTTTATAATTCCCCCCAACATTTTTACATGAAAATGTTCAAGCAGACAGAAAAGCTGAAAGAATTTTGCATTGATTTTACAATTAACAGTTTACTGTGCTTACATCTCTCTTTAGTCATTCATCAATCCATCTTTTAAATGCATTTCAAAGTAAGTCGAGGGTATCAATATATTTCTTTCCAAATAAAATACATATTACTCAGAGTTCATATGTAGCATGTAGAGTTTTATATTTGTTTGCAGTTTATTGTTTTTTAAATGTCAAGTAAAATTTACATACAATGAAATCCACAAATCTTAAGTGTTTCATGAGATCCACTGTATACATACACATGAACAACCTAAACTACTATTTACACACAAAATATTACCATCACCCTACAAAGTTCACTCATGCCCCTTTTCCCATGGTGGCAATGACTGTTCTGACTCTTTCCCAACTAGATTTGACTATTATAGAACTTTATATAAATGGAACCATATAGTGTGTACTCTTTCGTGTAAGACTTCCTTCACCTTGCATGTTTTTGATTCACACTTTTTAACTGTATGTCAGAAGTTCATTTTTTATATTACTAAATAATATTCCATTGCATGGATATACCACAGTTTAAAAAATTCATTGTCCAATTATTAATGCACACTTGGACTGTTTCCAGTTTTTGACTTCTATAAGTATTCCTTTATGGTCTTTTTGTGGATATATGTCTCCAATTCTTTTGGGTAAATGCTAGGATTGAAATTTCTGGGTCATAGAATATTTACATTTAGTTTTATAAGAAACTGCCAGATTTTCCTCAAGTGATTTTACCTTTACATTTTCACCAAAAATGTGTTGCTTGACATCTTCACCAGCATTTGGTGTTATGGGACTTTTTAATTTTACCCATTCTGATGGATGGGTAATGGTCTCTCACGTAAGTTTTGGCTGACTGGTCTGTCTATATGGACTTTGAGCTTCTTGAAGACAGGCACTTTACTCATCTCCCTATTTCTTCTGCCTAATAATGTATGACACAGGGCTCAATAAATGTTCATCGAATCAAAATGATCTAGATTAAATCCTCCTATACACAGGAAAATAATCACCTTCTTTCATAATTTTATCCCATTGGTCAAAGGGCAGAGTGAGTTCTTGTTACAAGCAGTAACATTTATATTAAGTTTAGTGTGCTGTCCACCTGAAGTGATCAGAGAGGACAAGCATTCCTTTCCCTAAATATTTTTCCAATTGCCCCTCATTGTATTTTAATAACTTCATTCTTTCGGGTTTTTTTAAATGGCTTTTTCATTTTAATAGAAACCTATTAAAGTGATAATCTATGCAGGAAGAAGATGGATTAATGCTTTAATTACAACAATAACAGACTAGACTATACCTTTGATTTTTGTCCCAAGGGATGAAAAGAGGATGTGGAGAGAGTGTAAAGAGAGGGCAGGAACAGTTCATGATCCAGGGAAGCCACCAAAGTCAAGTAGTTCTGGCAGAAAGACTTCTTTAGAACGTGCCAGAGGTCATACAAGAGAACTTTTATCCAGTTTCTTAGCTCAAATACACTATGGCCATCTATCTTCCTGCTTCCCTTCTCAGCTCCTTTCCTTTCTCCTCCCTCCCATCCTTATCCTAGTTTATGGCTGCATTCCTGGAATATAGAAAGGTCCCTGGCATAATCTAAGTGTTCAATAAATATTTTGTTGAGTAAATGTAGGCTTTTCCCCAGAGTCTTTAAACTTTCTAATAAAATAATTATAATTGATTTAGAGTCAATTAATAAGCTCATAGTAGTCTTTTGTACCTTCGAGATATTGCAAAACTGAAACTCTGTACCCATTAAATAATGACTTCTTTTTCCTCCCTTGCTCAGCCTCTGGGAACCACCATTCTACTTTCTGTCTTTATGAATTTGACACTTCCAGGTACTTTATGCAAGTGGAATCATACAGTATTTGTAATTTTGTGACTAGCTTATTTCACTTAGCATAATGTCTTTATGATTCATCCAGGTTTTAACATGTTAGATTTTCCTTTCTTTTTATGGCTGAATCATATTCTATTGTATAGACATAGTATCTTTTGTTTACCCATGCACCTATCAATGGACACTTAGATTTCTTCCACTTTTTGGCTATTGTATATAATAATGTTATGAATATAGGTATACAAATATCTGTTCAAGTCCCTGTTTTAAATTCTTTTAGTAATATACTCAGAAATGGGATTACTGGATTATTCTATTAATTTTTTGAGGAAACATCAGATTGTTTTCTATAATAACTGTACCATTTTGTATTTCTGCCAACAGTGCACAAGGATTCTAGTTTCTCTACATTCTCACAGGCATTTATTATTTTCTGTTTTGTTTTTTTTTTTGAAAGTAGGCATTCTAATGCATGTGAAGTGGTATCTCATTGTGGTTTTGATTTACATTTCCCTAATTAGTGGTGTTGAGCATATTTTTATGTGATTACTGGCCATATGGATATCATCTTTGGAGAAATGTCTCCTTAAGTCCTTTGCTCATTTTTAATCAGGTTTATTTGTTGTTGTTGGGTTGTAGGAGTTCTTTATATATTCTGAATATTAATCTCACATATGTGATTTGCCCAGCTAACTCTTTTTTTCTCTTTTTTTGTATTTTATTTTTAGTGATTTTATATTTAGAAGAGAGTAAACTGAAGGATGAAATCACTGAATCATCTTATCTAGAAGTTCTTACAACATTTTTGATTTAAAAAATCACTATATATATATATCTGTATATATATGTATATAAATATTTATATATGCTTGCCTATATTCTATAATTACAATTACTTTTAATATAATAGCAAAAAGATTGTATCTAAATACAATGAATTATTAATAGGGCATTTAACTATGAATGTTTTTTCCATTTGTATGTATTTTTATATAAAAATAATGAGAATGAATTTTTATTATGATGACATAAATAGGCATTATTTCAAAAATAAGTAGTTTTTGTATGGAGGGGAAAATGAGAGGGACAGGACAAAAGGTAAAATAGATTTCCTGGGTTGTAGGAGTGTTTTATTACAGGATTTGTTTTTTGCTTTGTTTTAGTTTTTCATTATTTTTTGTCACATGGGATCATTGAATGTGTTGATCAGTAAGCAGAAGGAATTAACAGAGAGACAGGTTGAAGAAGTGAGAAGGATAAGACAATGACAGCCAACTGCTGGAGCCACATTGTTTAGGAATCAGAAGATGAGAATCCAGAGCATTCGCAAGGGAACTGGCCTCAATCAGGAGGAAAAATATTGCTGGTGCAGAAGAGCGTGTAAGTAAACTGTAGGCTGGGAGGCCTTGAAGCTGAGAGATAGCCTTTTTTTTTGCTAAGTGGGAGAAGTGGCATTTGTTCAGAGAGTGTGTGGGAGGATGAGCAGCAGTGGGAGGTTATTTTGACAGTCAGAGTGTCAGTGGGAGAGTGAGAGAAACAGGGGCAGGGAAAAGGTTATTTCTGAGTGACACTTATGTGGCTGCAGTGGGAGATCATGCATTTATTTTGGCAGCAACCCACCTGGCTGCCACATGTAGAGCATATACAGTAGATAACTGAATTGATTTATGGGTGAAGAAAAAGGGGTCTGAATATTCTTTCAAGAGCACAACAGAACTAGAGAACCATTGGGTCTGTCTTGGCTAAATATGGAAATTGAGAACTGATAAATCAGATCAAAAGAGTGGAACTGTGGGATTGGAGCTCTTGTGGGGGTAGGAAGTAATGAGTTCAAAATAAAGTTGTGAAGAGCTGGAAAAATAGTGATCAGAGCAAGGGAGATAGAGGGATTTTATCAGAGGGGGATAAGAATTCTGAAATAACAAATCTTTTCAAGGTAATAATCAGAAATATCGGTGTTAGACTTTATAGGATAATTACTATCTTTCTTCATTTCTGCTTCCGTAGATAAACATATTAATTTCTTTCTGCTCAGAGATTTCCGTGTTTTGAATTGACAAAATTAAGAAGTGGCTATTTGTTTTCTAAGTCTAATGATGAAAATTGGAAGATACTAAATCCTACATTACTGAATTGAAATGTGAAATAAATTTCACATTATATTGCTAACACCAATTACGAATATGTTCTACTATCTACTTTCCACTTTATCATTAATACTTTATTCATTTTATCCTTCATAGCATTCTGATGTTTAGAGTGGCTTGTACCATTTTACATGATTATCAGCATTCTGATAATTAGACATACCATCTATTTTCATAAATCGGATTAACATTGACTAATGTACACATATTATAGAGGGGAATTTTGGCAAATATTTGACTGTCATAAAATTATCTGAATTTGGGTGTTTATCTTGATCAAATGACTTTGATTGTTCTGTTTTTCCTTTCATCCTGAGTTTTATGGATATGGACAGAGCCACGTTTCTTCACAAAAGTAGTCTGGGTTAAGTTCCCTGTAGCATTTGTGGGCAGACTTTCCATGTCTATACCCCATCTTTTCTCTCTATTAGCAATGAAGAGATGTTTATTCCATGGCTTGTCAACCAATGCAAGACTGGTTAGACTAGTTCAACCACAGCAACCTTTCAATCTCTCCGAGGCAATACCATTTAATACAAATTCTCTGTTCTATAACTACTTAGCAATTCCTTTCTCCTTACTTAAAAAGCTCCTGAAAACAAAGTTCATCCATGAAGCCTTCCCTGATGACCATGGAAGAGATGCCCCGATAGATCAAATGGGAATTTGACCTAGCAAAAGTATCTTGCTGTCCAGTTAAGTGTTGGCTTAATGTTCTTATTCTGCCTCTTGTGTGACATTTTGAGTTCCATGATGATAGGGACCAGGTCTATTTAACTTTTTAAGAAACGATAATCCTTAAGTATATTGACTTCTGCAATTAGGCACTTACTTTTTCATAAGATTGATGACAACAATAATGGTATCAGAAAAACAAATCCTTATTTGCTTCCTATTGCTCAACTCGTTCAATTACACCAGTAGACAATAAAACTAGAAATATATTTCTTGGGTTTAAAATTTGTATTTAGGATGCAATATAGATTCTTATATTATTCACTTTTGGAAGTGAGACACCATTACTTAACTTTCCCTTGAAAATGAAGAAGATGTAGAAAAAAATAGAGGCTGTTTTTATTTCAATTGTAGTGGTTTAACTTATGTACCTTTTATTCTAAGATGCCTCAGATTCATTTTAGAAAATATATATTTATATATTAAAAAGTTTAAATAAATTCATGAAGGAAACAGTATAAGTTTTCCCCCCCATGTCTCTGAGATTCTAATCCCTCATGTCTCAAGTCTCAGAAATCTTATATCTTGGTTCTTTCTCTTTTTCAGAATGAGCAACAGTTTAGACCAGGGGAGTAATAAAGCTTGCTAAATTATTTCACCTTATTATATTTGTATATCTCAAGAGGGTTATGAGTGAAGGGGGAAAACATATTTATAATAGTAGCTGATTATGCTGTACAGCTCAATCTGCAGCAGGATTTTCTTTTGAGATGATGAAAATGCCTGTGATGAAAAAGTGAATGAAAAAAATAGAACAAAAAAGTTTTTTCCTGAAAGTATTTAAGACATCTTTCACGAAGGGGAAAAAGTAATTTACTGGAATCAAAATAATTTCTATTCCACATACACAAAAAAATCTTATTTGGAAGCATTCAACAACTCCTTCTGTAGTGTCTTGAACTTGTCATTACTCTCTCTCTTCTTTTTGTGTAATTATAGACCTCTTCTATTTCTGTAGTTCTACTTACTCTCATTTCATGTATGTGGCCTTTGTTCTAAGAATCAAATAGATAAGAAAAAGAAAAAGAAAACCAATTACTTAATCTCAGTATACATGCATAAATAATTTAACCTTACTTTCTTGGAATTTTGTTTATAGCATTATAGGTTTTGAATCATGTTGAAGATCTTCCTGCTCAAAAAGGATTAGCAGAAAGGCCATTGATTTTAGACTTAGAACTACATTTGAATATCGCCTTATGATTTAGCAGTTGTATAAACTTCAGCCACGTCATTAAAACTCTGAATCTTAGTTCCTCATCTCTAAATTGGGCATATTTGTCTAACTGACTTCACAGGATTGTTGTATGTAAAAGAAACTTGTAACCATGAAATGCGCCGTGAATATGCTATTATCACCACCATCATTCTATATCTGAGAAAACCAAGACTAGTGAGAAAGGCCAACTATTTTCCCTAAGAACAGAAAGCCTTGTTAGTAATAGACCAGGAACTAAGAGCTGAGTGTCCAAATTCTTAGTTTGAATTCTTTCCCACTGACTCTTTCTGAAAAGTCAACTTGTCAGAGTTTTATTTTTCTCTCGCATTCTGTATGATTGGGTTTCATTGACCACTAAATAAGGTAAAAATTTAAATTGTGTCTTTCTACTTTACAATTTTAGACTTGGACTTGAGGTTCCTGCTAACTCTCTGAATTCAGAGGAAAGAGATAGAATTTATGTGTCATTTCCCTTTTGGAGACTATTTATTTGGTTGCAGGAGCCTGATTGCCCTTCTCAGGAATGGGACATGTTTTTGTATCTAAGGAATTCACCTTTGCCATGGCTTCTCCTATACAATAGGTGGTGGCAGAGGATGTGTAGAAGCTTGTTGCACAGTGTTTGATTGCATATCTCAAAAATACCCAACACAGTTCTTAATCTGAAAGATTATCACAGATGGGGCCCTCCAAAGCATCTCCTTGAGGTTAAGACATTGAATTTAAACAACAAAGTGTCCTTTTTTTTTCCCAATGAGCAAGATAACGTCCTTTCAAATGATGTTCTGGCCTCTCATGTGCTCCTTAAGTGGGAGTAAAAATTAAATGAGAGCAAAAGAGATCTGTGCCAGAGAGTCCTGTGACCAGAGGGGGCAGGGGGAGTTTGTTTTCTGTAGTTATAAAGTGAAAAAAAATGTGAAAAATGTGTTACATGGACACAAAGTGGGTAGGAATCTGAAGGTGATTTGGACAGTACAGACAGTATTTCAACTATGTACTTCTTGTCACCATTTTAGATTTCTATTGACTTGTTTCCTTTTTAAGCAAACAGCTAGAGGATATCAAATGGAGAATAAAGGGCTGCACTGGAGAAAGTGTAGTTTCAAAACCAAAGGTATATAGTGATATAATATGTCGAGTAAAGTAAAGGGTCAAGTACCATTTGTTGAACCTCACAAAACCAACTTATTTTTAACCCAGTCAGAAACAAGGCAAGAAAAAGATACATTTGGGGGTTACCACTCCTTTCTCAAACACCTGCATACAAGTTCGCTGTATTAAGAGCCACGGCAAGAAGGAATAATATTTATAGACATTTTGGAAATGTCTGCATCTGTCAAATTATGAGGAAAGTTGACAGGCATCTAAGAGTAACAAAGAGAGAGAAATGGATTCTGTTCGCTATGGCTACTAAAAGTGTGTGTGTGTGTGTGTGTGTGTGTGTGTGTGTGTGTGTGTGTGTGTGTTTATAATACGTATATGAAATAAATTGCAGGAAAAGCACAAGTTCTCTTTCTCCTTCATAACAACATCTTTGTGGGGAGCAAGGGAAGAATACCTTGATTTCATCTTAATGCTGGAGTAGAGAGTTCATGGACCTTAGGGCCAGAGCCATAGGTTCATATTTCAGTTCTGCTTCATACTAGCTGGCTATGAGGCCTGTAATGGAAGTATACGGAAGTATAAAGTATCATTTGGCAATATCTTTAGCTAAAAGTACAGAACACTCAATCAAATGTGTCTTAAGTAGCAAAGACATTGTTATATCATTTAAAAAGAAATCTGAAGGTAAGCCACTGTGGGACCAGTGCCACTGCTTGACAACATCATTAAGGATTCAAACTTTTTCTTTTTTTTCTTTGCCATCCTGAGTATATTGGCTTTTCATTATCAGTCTGGTTAAGTCATGGCCCTCACCTTAGCTCAGAATAATGCCTCGTAATTATAACTATAGCAGAAAAGCAAGGCATAGGGGGAGGGCAATAGGAATCTCTTCTTACAAGGTTTTATTTTTTTTTTTTATGTAGGAAGAAACCCTTTTCCAAAAGCTCCTTGACATCAGTCTTGTTATTGAATTTTTAGATCTGACTCCAAAAAGCAAAGGCAACTGAAGCAAAAATAAAAAAGTGGGACTACATCAAACTAAAAAGCTTCTACACAGCAAAGAAAACCATCAACAAATAAAAGGGCAACCTACTAAATGATAGAAAATATTTGCAAATAAGATATCACATAAGGAGTTAAGATCCAAAATAAATGCAAAACTCAAAGGACTCAATAACAAAAACAAACAAATAAAAACAAAACAAAATCCCCCAAACAATCTGATTAAAAATGGATAGAAGACCTAAATAGACATTTTTTTCCCCCAAAGATATACAGATGGCCAACAGGTACATGAAAAAATGTTCAATATCAACTAATTATCAGATAAATGCAAATCAAAACTACAATGAGATATCATCACACACATGTTAGAATGGCTATTATCCAAAAGACAAGAAATAACAAGTGC
Source organism: Eidolon dupreanum (assembly GCA_028627145.1). Taxonomy (NCBI): domain Eukaryota; kingdom Metazoa; phylum Chordata; class Mammalia; order Chiroptera; family Pteropodidae; genus Eidolon; species Eidolon dupreanum. The sequence continues at coordinate 32,276,243 of CM053509.1, read as the reverse complement.
TGGAGAGGATGTGCAGGAAAGAGAGCTTTGTGCCCTACTGGTGAGAATATAACTTGGTATAGCCACTGTGGAAAAGAGTAGGGAGATACCTCAAAAAATGAAAATAGAAATACCATATGATCCAGATACTCCACTTCTGAGTATTTGTCTGAAGAAAATGAAAACACGAATTCAAAAAGATATATATATACCCTTATGTTCATTGCAGCATTATTTACAATAGCCAAGATATAGAAACAATTTGAGCATATATCGATGGATGAATGGAAAAAGATGTTATGTGTGTGTATGTGTATCTGTATATCTATATATATTAAATAAAATAAATAAATCAGACAGAGGAAGACAAATTTCATATGATTTCAGTTATACATGGAATCTAGGAAACAAAAAAATGAACAAACAAAACAAAAGAAAACCAAACCAAATTCAATGATACAGAGAACAGTTTGGTGGTTATCAGAAGGGAACGGGGTTCAGGGCTGAGTGAAGTGGGTGAAGGAGGTCAATTGTATGGTGACTGATGATAACTAGACTTACTGTGGTGATCACTTTGTAATGTATACAAAGATCAAGTTAATACGTTGTGTACCTGAAATTAATATATATATATCAATTTTACATCAATAAAAAAGGAATATGCATACAGGAAGAAAGTAAACTCACAATTGTGATTTGTTTAGAATGATCCATTATTAATGTTAGTATAAATCAATTAATAGAAAGTATTAATAATTTCTGAGCAATGCATATAGTCAATCATTTTAGTTTGAGGCTCTCAATTAAATAATAAATTAATAAATTACTTTTAAATCCTGATGAGTGTTTCTTATTTGAAACACTGTAGTGCTCCATGTCTGGGGCACATTATAGCCATGTGGGTGGGCAGTCCAGGACATATGAGGACATTTAATAACCCAGATCTGAATCCCCAGAGCTAACACCCTGAAGTTGTAGTTCAGACCCATTCCAGCAAAAAACATTGCTTTAATCCAGACCCTTGGGTAATCTGGAGGGCTCCAGAGAGACTGGTTTGATTTTGGGTCCATTAGGCAGCAAGGAGGAGAAATAGTGGCAGAGGCTGATACATTGACTTTTCTTCCCTGTGGGAGGCATAACCTGAGAAGAACAGCTGGAGAGACTCAGGAAACTCATTTTGGGAGGTGAGGGTTGCCTCAGTTTTTTGGCATGTAATTAATTAATTGTGCTTAATAGCTCTGAGCCAGCCACGTATTTCCCAACCATTTAAGGAGGAAACATAGAACAATGTGTAACTGCATGCCTGGAGCATAGTAAGCACCATTATGTTAATGGTTAATAACCAGGCCACAGGACTTCTCAGGTGACTTCGACTTTCTACTTCTGGTAGCAGGGAGTCAAACCTGAGTTTAAGTTGTGTTCCCTGCTGGGGCAGGTCTGATGGGCCCTGCGCTTGTACCAACAAGGGACTGAGAAGATAGCTGAGGAAATTATGGGATGAGAATCAGGCATTTGAGTTTGGTGCAGGATCAGTGTTTCCCAAGGATGTGAATTGCAGATCTATCTGTTTTGGGAAAAACATCTAATACAACTTAACTCTCTTTTTCTAGGGTGCTAGTTAAATAAGTTGTTATATTAAATGGAATATTATTTGGTAGGTAGAAAGAGTGAGGGAGATCCATGTACTGACTTGGAATATCTCTGGGATATGACCTCAAGTAAAATAAGCAAATTTCAAGCAATATATAAAGCAAGATAATAATTTATGAAAAAATTGAGATTAAGGAAAAAAACCTCAACTCAATCAACTTAGTCTAATGTAATAACTTAAAGTCTCCACCTGCCTCCTTTTCTTAAAAAATAAATTACTTGTCTTTCAGATTTCTTCTCCTTTCCCTTCTCCCTCCCAAGGTGGTGATTGTGTATACTGGGGCACTTGACAGGTCCTTGTGATGAGGAGGGCCAGTGGTCCCTGAGTCCACATGGTGCCCATGGACCTTTCCTTAGTCCTTGCTGGTCTATGTAGAGATAATGTCCCTTGTATTTCTGGCCATTGCTCATCCTAATTGGCATTCGTGACCAAACTTGACAACTTGTGAACTCTTTCTCTCTTCTTGCTTTCACAGTGCCCTTCGGTCCACCCTGGTGTGTTGAGTGCTGAACGCCTCCTTGAAATCTGGCTGTGACTCCTAATTGGTCCCCAGTTAGGCATATCTACCCTTCTGCTCTAAGCTACAGGGTCACTTGTTCCTGTTAAGACAATTATCATAGGCTTGCTAGCCAGCACCATTTACTTTTCAAGGGCAGATGAAAACTTTTGAACTTTTGAGTAGCTTCCATATCACATATCTGCAGAGGAAGACCTTAAACTCAGAACTTCCTTTGACTTTAATGGCACTGCAACCACTAAGGGGGTTTCCTTTCACAGCCCTGTTTTAGGAAGTAGGAAAAAGTTCCTCATACTCGACCCTTAGCTTCCTTCTTAAGCTAATACATTTCTTTCTCTAGGATTTTTACTAGGAGTGGAATGGTCATTATATACACTTTTATCACCTATTTTTCCTATAGCTACATCTTCTTCCTTTTTTTAGTTCTTTGGCAAGAAGGGACAGACTTTCTATTTCCTCTATATTGTGAGATCATTTTAGCAAAGCATGTGAAAAGCTCATGATCTTGTTGGGCAGCAGAAACCCTAGAAGTTAACATCTCGAAAAAAAGACTAAAGAAGAGAAGAGGAAAACCAAGGGCATTCACATGTAGCTGCCTGGGCCACTCTCACTTCTGTCTTCCTTTAAGGCTCAGCCTGAATGCTCTGTCCACGTGAAAACTTTCCCCAATTCAGTAGAGATTAGGTTAGGTCTTGTGTTATAGTCTTCTTTTATTATAATACTTAGTATTGTTTTAAAAGAAAAGAATGACTGATGTGCCTTCTTACTAGAAAGGAAACTCTAAGAAGGTCTCTCTTGTTCACCATTGGATCTCTCTGCCTAGCGCAGTGCCTGGTATGTGGTAGACATTTAGTATATATATATTGAAAGGAAAGAAGAAGGAAAGAAGAAAAAAGAAAAGGAAAGAAATAATGTAATTATTGAAGGTGCCAATAAATGATTGATTGGGGTTAGAGATATAGAACGAAACTTTTTGGGTTCTGGAGTCCTGCAATAGCAGAGAAGGGCTAAAATCTTTGTCTTGGAGTTTTTGGATACCGACTGTGTCCAGATGAAAAACCAGAATCACTCAGGCTCTCTAACAATATGTTTATACTGGAACAGTTGTGCTTGTCTCTATGACTCATTAGTGTGTTTAGAAGATCTTTTTGGTTGGAATGACAGAATTAGGAAGGGACAGACTTGGCTTTGACAGAGGTGTGATTAAACATTTGTCTTCCTGCCAGGGTGGATTGTTGATGTTTCCCTGCATATACTAGTCTAAACAGATATCCAAAACAGATAAATGCACAAGTAAAGGTTGTTCATGTATTCTTATACTCTATGCTTATCAAATCAATTAATAAGAATTAACAAGGATACTGCGAAAATTCTTATATAATTGTAGTAGGCAGAATAACGGGGAAGGCCCCCCCAAAAGTGTCTATGTCCTAATCTTCAGAACCTGTGACTATGTTACCTTACATGGAAAAAAGGCCCTTGCAGATGTGATTAAGGTTAAGGACCTTGAGATGAAATATTGTCCTGGATTATCCAGGTGGGCCTAATCTACTCACACTGGTCCTTAAAAGAGGAGAATCTTTCCTGGCTGTAGTCAGGAGACTTGACTACAGAAGAATGGTCAGAGGGATGCAACATTGCCGGCTTTAAAGATAGAGAAAAGGAGCCTCAAGATAAGGCTTGTGGACAGTTTTCAGAAGCTGGAAAAGACAAAGAAAGGATTTTTTTCTATGGAACCTCCAGAAAAGAATGCATCCTTGTTGACACATTGATTTTAGCCTGGTGAGACCTGTGTTGGACTTATAATCTACAGATCTATAAGATAATAGATTTGTGTTATTTAATCAGTAAATTTGCAGTAATAGAATACAAACATGATAATGATCTATAATTAATCATTTTATTCCGAGGTACTCTATGAAGACACAGATGTTTCAGCAATCTTGTATTAGCTGTCTTTCCTGTTAAAGACCAAAAATTCTGTAGGGTCATTCAAGAGCTAACTCCTAGACCTGGTATAATATAGCTACTTTGGCAAGTTAATATCCCAAATGGTGACTCTTCACCAAATGAGAATGGGAATGGGTAGATTAAAGCCTCAACTTTCCTGTCCTCTGCTGGGATACTTTGAGGCATGTTTTATATGGTTTCTCAAAGGGTCCTTGGTAGAGTCAAGCTCCAGTTGCCCACAGCTGTAAGCCTTCCTTATTTTTCCTATTCCCTCCCTTGCTTTCCCCTTCTCTTTCTCCTTTATTGCTTTCCATTGTTTTTTTTTCGTTATCTTTTTACCCTCCCTCCCTTCCTCTCTTCTTCCCTTTCTGTCTTGGATTGACTCAGTACTAACTTCTTGATCTTTTTTTTTTTAGCTGTACTTTTTTTTTAGCTGTACTCTCTCTCTTTTTTTTTTTTTTTTTTTAGCTGTACTTACTCCCCTGGTTATCTCCACCTATTTCATAGTTCTAAATTCTATCTATGTATTATAACCAAAATTTATATCTGCAGCCCAAATCTCTCTTCCAAACTCTAGACTTATATACTAAATTCTCTGCTTAATATCTATACTTGGATGTAAAATAGGCACCTCAAACTTTACATATCCAAAGATGAGCTCCTCATTTTCTTCCCGGACCTGTATCACTCACAGATTTTTCCATCTGAGTTTAAGATATTTTCACTATTCCTGTGTTTTGGGCCAAAAGTCTCAGTCATTCTCCCTACTCCTTTCAGTTAATTAGTAATTTTTAAAAAGAGCTTTATTAAGAAAAATTTGCATTCTATAAAGCTCACCTGTTTAAAGTGTACAATTTAATGGTTTTTAGTATATTTATAGTGTTGTATAATCATCACCACAATCTAATTTTAGGACATTTTTATCAGCCCTCCAAAATCTTGCATCCCTTAGCACAGTGACTCCCCATTCTCTGTACCTCTCCCACCCAGTCTATTTCATTTATCTGGTTTTTTTTCCTTCTTGGGTTTCAATTATGTTATATTTTTGTATGCTTTTAAGAATATAAAAGTTAAAAATTGTACATTAACACTCACTAAAGGTAATTTCAGTTCTATGTAATGATATCTTATTATAGAGAGAATTTACTTTTGTTTCTGTCTTTCAGCTACCCATAGCACTAGTAATCAAAGCCAGTTACCACACTCTAATTAGGACTGAATAATTCAAATCTGGTTTTCAGTTCTTGTGAGGACTGGTCTATTTACTGTTCATTCTTATCCTAGAGTATAGTTCTTTGGTGTCACTCATGAAAATCTTTTGTACTTACCAGGATCTCTCTTCTTTGTGGACCCTGACCCCTCTTTTGTCCTCCTGCCCTGTTAGTTTATTTAAATTGTGGTGGAAGGAAAAAAATACTTTTCCTCTGCCCTGTTAGGTTAAGTTCCTGGGGGCCTGTGAATTAAACTGACAAAAGACAGCTTAGTAGGAGAAAAAGTATATTAACATGTGCAAAGCACACACATTCAGGAGTGTTTGGTAAGTACCTTAAAGGGGCAGTTAGAATTTGGGGCATATATACCTAACATAGTAGAAGAAAGGAAAGTGGGAGAAAAGGCTTCTATAGAAAGAACGAATAAGTATTTAGGAGAACAAATGGAAGATATGTTTATGGTATTTGTTTATGTAGGTGCAAGTGGTCTTTCTGTCTTCTTCATAGCCATTAAACTCTTCTGGAAAGAGGATTTATGGTAGGTTTACTCTTGGGCTTTTTCCCAGGAATATACCCACCCTGAAAAAGGAATTTATTGCAGCCTCATTTCTCAGAGGTTTCTGTTTTCAGTCAGACATGTGAAGCTCCAAGAAGGTTTCTTTCTCTATCTGTTGAATCTCAAATGTATTCATCTTAAAATAATCTTTATACCAATTCTGGGGTTCTGAGCCAGTCCCAAAGAGCCTTTCTTCAGCTACTCAGAATCTCAGATGCTACTTTTGGAATCAGAAAATTTGAAAAATCATCCCTAAATGCTCTACTACTCTCTCTTGAATTTTCTTTTCTCTTGGATTTTGATTTTATAATTCTCATTGTCTAGAGAAGTCTCCAATGCCTGTCAGCAGATTAAAAAAAAAATTTCATCTAGCTTTTCTAGTTGTTCTTTGCAAGAGAGTTGGTTTAAAAATGACCTGCATTGCCAGTGCAAAAAGCAAAATATTTTAGGTATTATTTAAAAAACTCAAAAAATGAAATATGAAATAGTCCTGCTGTGCCTCTTTACACCTCCAATTGTTAGCAGTCCCTCAAAGTCTACAACCTCTAGTGGCTAAATATGTTGGTTGAGTTCTGACTGGAGTTAGTTTCAAGCTCTATCACCTGGAGGTAAAATAAATATATCTATTTTTTTTTTTTTGTAGGAACTAATCAGGAAATTCTCCTTTGGTTACACTTCCAGGTAGGGTTAGGACTTGTGAAACTTCTTTGTCATACTTATTGCAGGTGAACAAGCCAGTCAGACAGTAAGATGAAGATTAGAATGTGGGAAGTTATCACATATTTTTTTCCATCTTCTTACAAGACAACATATGCTCCACTTGTATCTCTGCTTTCTTCCTATTTTTTTTTTGATTGCTGTGGTCTATGAGGCGTTGGATGCTTAATATATTTGAGTTTTACATACTCTTATTTTAATCTTACTTTCTTAAAATCTTCTTTCCTCTTAAATGTGGACTACTTACCATGGACCTATTTTGTATATTATTAAGTCATTTTAGAAGTTATTGTTTATCATAAGAAGATCTATTTTATGATGATTCCATTTGTTACTTTTTTTATATCTGTGAGAAACTGATTGCTTTGAAAAAAAAATCTATCTTTTCTCCCTATTACTTTGCTTTTTTTAAATGTCATTTGTCCAGGAAATCTAATTCCATTTTAATTACTCAGAAGACTTATCTTTGGATATTGTCAGATAATTGTTTAAAATTAAGTAGGACAATATAATTATCTAAGTAGTTCTGACCTTTTCAATACCTATTCCATCAGATTTTGTAATCTGGTCTGCCTTCTTTTCTACACATCACACAAATAATTTCACATTTCAAAGTTATATATCTAATAACTGCTAAATGTTAAACAATTTATGTTATAACATATTCCCTTGAAGGAAAATGTGAAGTCTTCTAGTATATTGCAAAAAAAAAAAAAGTCTTTATTTCAAGAAACAATAATAACTACCATCTATGGCTGACCATCTTCCACTTTTTACCCTTGGTTATGCCTCTGGTTTCAACTCATTCTTGTGGGTTGAGTGTCCTCTAGGACCTAAAATGATCCTGTGCATGTGCGTCCATAGGTTTAACAATGCTTCATACAAGGTTATGTGTTAAATGTGTTCTGTTCATTAATGACTTTTTCCTTTAAGTTTATAATCAATTTATTTAAATTTAGCACTGTGTTAAATGTTTTACCTACATTATCCTGTTTCATTCTAATTATTATTTACTTCATTTTACAAATGAAGAAACTGAGATTTAGAGATGCATATTGCTTCAACAAGATAAAAGGTTATAACTGGAAAATAGTGGGAGAGGGATTAAAACCTGGGTCTTTTCATCTCTAGAGACTTAACATCTCTGCTATATTGCAAATGTTTAAAAATAGTACTTTGCCTTCATGTTTTCCTATCATTGGCCTCATTGTACATCCCTCTCCCCACGGTAAGTGACAAATAAAACACGGATCCAAACCAGAAGTAAAATAACATCCAAGGGCAAAGAGAACTGGCAGAAAGATTGAGAATATATATACAATTTCAGAAAGTCCAAAAGAATCTGAAGATTTCAATAAGGTTATTGCCGACTTCAAAAAAAAAAAAAACTTAAGTAGTTACTATGTATATACCTCAATGAAGCTGGACAGAAAAAGTAGTTCCTATGAGAAATGTATATACTATAATGCTCGAAAGCTCTTCAAAGCTTGAAAGCATAATAGAGAAATAAAAATGTCATTGGAAGCTATAAAGAACATAATTTATTTACAACAAAGATGGTTATAATAAAAATATATCTATAAAGGAATATCAGGTCACAACTAAGGTGTACACAGATAATGCAAAGAAATCGATTTATTCATCTAAAACTCTTTATTGAGTACTTACTATACTAAGTTCTGGGTGCTGAGGATATTACAGTGAACAAAACAGCTAAAGCTGTTTCTCTTATGGAGCTTGTATCTTAGAGATGGTAGATAACAATTAATTTAAATATACATATATCAAATGTTAGGTGATAAATGAAGGATTTGAGCAACAAGATCATGATAAGGGAAACATTATCTTTGGGATGGGGATGAGATTATATTTTATATAGATTGGTCAGGAAAGGACTTGTTGATAATGTGACTTTTGAGCAGAGAGCTGAAGTAAGGGAGAAAGCAATGTGGTTAGTGAGGAAAGAACATTTTAGCCAAAATGATCAGTAAGTGCAAAGCTTGTGAGGTGGGAGTATGCATGGCCCTTTTCCAGAAAAACAAGGGGAACTAACTCCTCTCAAATAGGGGGATAATTATAGGAAGTGGGATCAGGTACCAGCAACACATCATATTGGACCTTGAGGTCAGTGTAAGGCTTTTACTATGAGGAAGATGGGAAGCCTTCAAAGGGTTTTAAGCAGAGGAATGTCATAGTCTGATTTATGCTTTTACAGCATCATTCTGGCTGCTATACTGAAGACCAAAAGTAGAGGGCAAGAGAGGAAGCAGGGAGATCATCTAAGAAGTTATTCTAAAACTTAAGGGAGATGGTGGTTTGTGAAGGATGGTAGTGGTGGAAACTGTTGCAAGTAGTGGCATTTTAGAAATACTTGGAATAGAATAGACAGATTGCATATGGGGTGTGAAAACAAGTGAAGGTTAAAGTGTATTCCAAGTCTTTAAACTAGATTAACTGAAAGAACAGATTTTCCATTTATCAAGATGGAGAAGACAATGGGAAGAGCAGGTTTGGGTGTTAAATGCCCAAAGATAAGATGGCTTTGTACGGTGGGAACCCAAGGTAAAAGCCAGGAACTGAGAAATGTGAGAATTGTCAACATGCACATACTGTAAGGTTATGTAACTATATGAGATTATTTAGGGATATGTATAAACAGAGACGGAAGGAGGTCCAAAGGCTAAGTCTGGGGAATGATAACCTCTTTAGGTCAAAGAGAAAAAGTTTCCAGCAAAAGAAACTGATATATAGGCCATCAGAGAGGTAGGAAGAGAACTGAGAGAGTGATGTCTTAGAAACTAAGAGGAGAAAACGGCTATAGAAGGAAGAGGTAATCAATGGGTCAGATGTAGCGAGGATGAATAAAATGAAGTCTGAGAATTGACAGTTTGACTTGCAATTACTGATGACTGACAACAGCAGTTGCAGAGGAGGTGGAGAAAAATTGCAGCAGGAATGGTTTCAAAAGAGAATGGTAGGAGATGAGATGGGGACAGTGAGAATAGATAACTTCTTCAAGAAGTTTTCATGTGTAGGAGAGCATAGAAATGGGGTGGAAACTGGAGGGGAAAGTGGGGCTAATTCTTTTCTTTTTATAATGGGAGATGTTATAGCAGGTTTATGGGAGCAACCCAGTAATGAGGAAACATTCAGTGATTTAGGAGTGATAGGGGACATTTCCTAGCATGATATCCTTGAATAGGTGAAAGGGAATTTGGTGTGGTACACAAGTTAGGCTGAGCTAGGAGCTAAGGAGAGGCTAGCTTAGGAGCTAAGGAAAATCAGTGTACAGCAATGGGGAGATGTGGTGGGGAAATCACAAGGAAATTCTCACAGTGAAGTTCCTCACTGAAATAGGTAGCAAGGTCATGAACTGATTATGAAGAGAGGGAAATAAGTCTAAGGTAATAGGATTAAGGTGTGACCACTAGTAGGGAGATGCACTATGGTTGCCCAGAAGCACTAGCAACCTACTTGAGACTAACATATTTATGTGTTCTTCTCAGCCCATATTTAGCTGCAGGTGCAGAGTGGGTGGAGAGTTAGATTTTAGTAGGCGTGGTGGTTAATTCTGTGTGTCAACTTGAATGGGCTAAGGGAAACACAGATAGCTGTTAAAATATTATTTCTGGGTGTGCCTTTGAGGGTGTTTTCAGAAAAGACTAGCATATGAATTGGTGAACCCCAACATTAGTAGGCATCATTCAATCTGTTGAGAGTCTGAATAGAATAAAAAGGCAGAGGAAAGGTGCATTCACACATTCTCTGCTTGAGCTGAGAGATCCATCTTCTTCTGCTCTCAGACAGCAATGCTCCTGGTTCTTGGGCTTTTGGACTTAGATGGGAACTTTAGCCCCTTGATTCTCAGGCCTTTGGACTAAAACTGAATTACACCACCAGCTTTCATGATTCTCCAGCTTGCAGATGGCAGATCATGGGACTTGTTGGCCTCCATAACTGCGTGAGCAAATTCCTATAATAAATCTCTTATATCTACCTACCTACCTACCTACCTACCTACATACCTACCTACCTATCTATATCCTATTGGTTCTGCTTCTCTAAAGAACCCTGACTAATACACTAGGGAAGTGTAATAAAGGGAGACAGAGACAAGGAGGTTGAAGGTATATGATAGGAAATGATTATAATAATAGTCCATGACAGCTAAGCTAGAAAAGGGGTAGGTGAAGCAAAGAAGTTATGATAAAAACATGGTCTAGGGTGTGTTTACAGGAGCATGTGTCTGAGGTGGAGTGGAGAATAAGATTGGAAAGTGGAAGCTAAGGAATTGAAAAGCTAGAAATTAGAGAAATTAACATGGATATTGAAATTGCCAAATAATATATCAGAAATAGCACAGGCGAAAGTGATAGTGACCAGGTACTAATATTCTTCAAGGCATGTGAGGGATGATCCAGGGGTCTGTAGACAGCTACAACAATGAAGAAATGGAAATATGGAGCCTGATATATTTTCAAGGATATAATTTTCAAGACAAGCTTTTTATAGGAGGAAAGTAAGGACAATGTTATAGAAGTGGCACTAAGGAGCCAGCGGTGATCCTCTGTCTGTACTCCAGTCCAGATCTAGACTACCTGCACTCCAGTATGGTTAGTGCCCTACCTACACTCCAGACTCAGGTACAAGGGCTATAGGAAAGAAAACAACCACCATTTGAGAGGGCTGAAGGGCAAAAAGTGTCCTTAGGAAAGAGCCAGTTTCAATTAGAGCCGTAAGATGAAAGGATTATTCAGAGAAGAGACTGTGTTTATGGGTAGTCCAGTTGATTGTGAACTGAGTTCCAGAGCGCACAGTCAAAGGTTTTTAAAAGTTGAAGAAGGATGGGAAATGAATTCATTTAAGGAATGTACAGAGCTGTGTGGAGGTGAGGGTGATGGGAGATGATCTTGGGCTTTGGGTAGCAACTAACATAAACAGGTATATTGGGAATGATGGCATGGGTCCTTGTGGTCAGTCTCAAAGCAGAGTATGATGGTGGGGATCAGAGCATCAAGGTGAAAGGAGGGTAAAAAATGTGACAGAGTTGTGTTGAGCTTGGGAGCATTTGGAAAATTCACAAGCAAAGCTATTGAATCTTGGAGTTTTTTTTGTTACAAAAGTTTTAATTATAGATTCAGTTTCAACAGGATTTAATAGATACAGGACTATTCAGATTTTTAAAATTTCTTGTGTCGATTTTGGTAAGTTGTATTTTTCAGGGGCTATTTCTATTTCATCTGATTTATTGATTGTTATTTGATATTGGCATAAATTATTCATAATAGTCTCTTGTTATATTTTTAGTGATTTTCCTTTTTTATTTCTTCTATTGGTAATTTGTGCTTTTCCTTGATCAGTCTTGTAGGCAGTTTATCTATTTGATTAATCTTTTCAAAGAACCAACTTTTGTCTTTGTTCATGGTCTCTATTACATGTTCTTTTCTCTTTCACTGAGTTTTTCTTTTTGATTATTTCCTTTGTTTGGGTTTAATTTGTTATTCTTTTGGGGGGGGACGGAGGAGCTATATTACAGATTTTTTACTGTCCTTTTCTTATAAATGTGTTTAGAGCAATACATTTTCTCTTAAGCACTGAGTTAGCCATATTCTATAAGTATGGATATATTGTGTTTTCATTGTTTTTATAAAAATATTTTATAATTTTACTCATGATTTCTTGCTTAACTCATTGTTATTTAGAAGTACATTACTTAATATCTTAACATTTGGATATTTTCTAAGTATCTTTCTATTATTGAGCTCTATTTTAATTTAACGAAGTAAGAAAACATATTCTGTATGATATAAATCCTTTGGTTATTTTTGCATGATATCTTTTCATGAACTGATTGGAGATATATCTTATAAATAAAACCATAAGATTTAGTGATGGTTAGTGGAGGGTGAGGCAAATGAAGAAGTTAACTTTATAAAAGTCATGTTTTTTTGGTTTTTATGGTCCTTGGCACTTTATATCGTATATTAGAATTATTTATGACTTTATGGGTCAGAGTCAGTGTTTCCAAAACTCATCTGGCTATGGAATTTTCACAATAATTTGGAAAGCTATACTAGATCCTCTCTTTTACATATAGGGATACTATCCTATATTAAGAGTAGTTTATATATTAAATTCCATAGTTATAAAAACCTTTTTTTTTAAATTTGCTTTTTCATTTAGAGTTTATATCTGTGTGTTTTTAAAAATAATTCTACACTTATATATAGTGCCTACGTAAGGTCAGAAAGATATTTAAACTGCCAGTAAGTAGAGTTTAATGTTTAGAATTTAGGTTTATCTTATAAAATTGCTTAGATCTATAAAAAAGCAAACATGGAACATAAAATATGGATTTTAGTTTCTATTTAATGTAACAGAATTTGTATTTCTTAATATCTACTAATTTGTTTACATATTTCAGTTGTATAAAATAAATATAGAAAACCCTTAGTATTTAAAGATTCAATATCTTTAAATGGAATTTTCAGAAAATATTTTGGGAAATTCTGTCCTTGAATTTAAGGAGAGTATCCTACGTTTAGAATAGGTCAAAAGTAAATATCACAGTGTGGAAACTTCCCTTTAAGGCAATTTACTGTTTCCTTCAGCTGTTGCCTTTACATTTTATCTAAATTACTTTCCTGAAGTCTTACGTTTTAAATAAAATTTTAAGAAGTGGTCTCTTGCTGCCAAATAACATTTTTTCTCACCTACAAGCTGGAACATCATAATTAACAGAATATACATGTGTATTTCTAATGCTGTAATTATGGTGCTTATTTTTGGGGAAGAGCCACTGATCCTGCAATAAAATTTTACAGCAGTAGCTATTTTTCAGTAGATAATGGACTGACATTCTTTTTATGTTTCAAGATCAAAATATCCCTGCTTCCTTGAAGTAAATTTCCTTTTTTATTTTAATGACATGATCCAATTATTTTGATAATAAAGTACTATTTGGTATATATCTTATCAAATGCAAACTATCAAGTGTAATGCCACCATTAGATTTTTCTGTTAAACCATTCAAGTACACAAGCTAATAAAAAACACAACAGTTAGCTACATAGTATAAGCAGTCTCAGGCAGTTGAATTAGAAATCAATTGTTTTTGTAAATTCCTTCTTTATCAAATAAATTTTTATAGTTCTCATATATCCAGTAGTGAGAAGACATAGGGAAGCACCCTGAGCTCTCTGAAAGACAGGAGGTTCTATATAAATATTTACAATAACATAAAATATGGTTCTGTTGTTATACATTGCATGATTTAATTTTATTACCTAATATGTGACAATGGTCTTATTGTGGCCTGGCTTTTTCTGGGCACTTACTTTATACTTAATAGATGCCAGAATTAGATTCTAAAGGCACCACATAGGGCAAAATAAAAACGGTAGAAAGAAATCCCCTAAAACAGTTCTCAAAATGTGATTTGCTGACAGGCAGCATCAGCATCACCTGAGAGCTTGTTTGTAATGCAAATTCTTGAGACTGCTGAATCAGAATTTGTGATGGTAGGGCCTAGGAATCTGGTTTTAATAAGTTTTCTGTGCTATTCTGATGTACACTGAAGTATGAGACTCTTTGCAGCATTCTCCATCTACCCTTTCTCTCCTTGAATGGGGTTGATGATTATCTTTATGGCAAAGTGGTTTGCAGGCCCAGAAATCCAGACATTCCTATTGTTCCAAGGCTTAAGTTTGAGTGAGCATAAGAATTAGTATGAAGATAAGATTATGTTTATGAAACCATGCTTATTGTATTTTATGGGCAGTTTAAGGGTTTTTCTTCAGTGGTTCATTGCCTTTGCCATCCGTGTTGCTTTTGCAATCTAATCCTAATGTAATCTATAATCTCTATGTTATTCTTATAGCAACATCATGATTTACTAAATGATTAAAGCTTCTGGTACACTGAAATATTTCTAGTTAAACTAAGGAGTGGACTGAAGATGCTTTAAATGTCAACCGTAATTGTTGAACATTTCCAAAATGTATATTTTCTCCTGGTTTATTCAGTAGACTGTAACAAAAAAAGCCAATTTGAGATCTTAAAATGTTTTAAGATGATCATATGGATTTCATTGTGCACTGTGATTGATAAAGAATATTACATTAATGAACTGAATCTGTATGAATTAGGAAATATTTCAAAGTTTCAGCAAATGACTTAACAAGGCAGAGACTAGGAGTGGTGAGAGCTCTTTGCTTAGCTGGGAAGAGTGTTTTATTAGTGATATTGTTAGTTATAATTGCTAGCTGAAGGGGACATTAAAAACCAGAATGACTTCTAATTCATTTATTATTGTTTTTTAATTCTCTATAGAAAATACACCCTCTTTTTGCCCATACCTATAACAGAGTACTCCCATTGTCTCACTGTGGTACACCACTGTGATACAGAATAGTAGACAGAATAATACAACAGATATCTCTCTAATATTCAGCTTTGTCAAATCTTAATATTTTATGATATTCACTTCAGATTGCTTTTATTATGTGAAATACTTTACAGATATAACTGAAGTCACTTGCATGCTCTCTTTCCTCTGTTCTCTTCCCAGAGGCAGATACTATGTTAAACTTTGTTTTCCTCATTCCTATGCGTATTTTTAATCTTTTACTACATGTATACCCCAAAACAGTATGATCCGTATATACCCATAAACAACATAATATTATTTTGCATGTTTAAAAAATTAATGTAAATGGTATTATAATGTTCATATCTATCTGTAACTTGTTTTTTCCCATTCAGATTTATGTTGTGATATTTGTCTATCTGGATAGAAGTAACTCTACTTCATCAATATTCACTGCTATATAGTATTTTATTGTTTAAATACACCACAGTTTCTCCTGTTGAGACATGTAGGTTGCTTTTAATTTTTTTATCACAACATTTTTGTTCATGTATTTTTGATATAATGAGCAAGAGTTTCTCAATCGAGTGTATACCAAGAAAATTAAATATATCTATATCTTTGACACAATAGCTCCCTTTCTAGGAACCTTGTGGGGAGATTATTAGGCCAATGGGCCAACCACTCCTATGATTTCTGAGACTTTTAATGTTAGAATCATGCTTAGAAATGGGAGTGCTGACTAAATCAGAACTATATGAGATCATCACAGCATGACCTCTGTGGAGATATCTTCCTGACATTATCAATTTATTGCTTACAACTGATGTTAATTAGAAGTTTATTTGCCTAATGTCTTAACTAGTTGGCATTCTCTCTGGTTGTCCTGTTGGTCAACAGGGTTAGGTCTAGTGCATGACCCCACATCTACCTGAGATTTATGTTCCTTGAGTTGCTGTAATGTTCAGTGTGTATTTTAACCATTGAAATAATCATAAGTTTGTTTATTCCTCTGGAAAACAATCATTTGTTAGAATTCAAAAACTGTAAGAGGAAAAATCCGTTTAAATGGCGGAAACAGGCACGGACAAAAGAAAGTGGCATAGCTTGCTTGTGATTTTTGTCCCACTGTGCCCATGCTACTGTGCTGCTGACCATTGAACTGATCCATGAAGACTGTACAGGTGAGCACTGAGTGAGGTATTCATGATTTACTCAACTGATTTTCAGGAGATAATATACAACTCCATTAGCTATGTATACATGTGCCAAGTTATTCAAACCATCTCTGGTTTTAATTGGGAAGTCTTACCTACCCTTGTCATTTTTGCTCCTGCCCTTCTTCAGTTTAACTAGCAGGCCTTGAACCCAGATGCAGCACCCTAAAGTGAGCTGCCTTCTTGGTGCCAGCAGTGGCAGCCTGTGCTGAGGTGCTCCTACTTTTCACAAGCCCCAGAACCTGGATTTGAACTGCTCAGGTCCACTTAATTGGCCCTTGACCCTTCCTATCTGCAGGTTTATATCCAGAGCTTCAACCAACCACTGCTGAAAATGTGTTTCCACATTTGCATCCATGGATTACTACCAGGCATCCAAAGTACTGTTTTCATCTGTGATTGATTGAATCTGCCCATGCTAACCTGCTGAATGTAGTTAAGTTTCTGGAGAGTCACAAGATAGATATATGTGGATTTTTGACTGTGTGCGGGTCGGACCTCCTGACCCCCATGCTGTTCAAGAGTCAACTGCAGTTGTAGAGATGCCAAACTTGGAATGTTAATCAGCGACTTGAAGATCTGGAATTTCAGAACCAGTATTAGATTTCTCCAGGGGGCATTTTGAGTGTGGGTGTTTGGCTATTCTCTCATTTTGTACCAAGTGAAGGTAAGTGTCAGATGTTGTCCATGCTTTGCCTTAAGCCCAGTGCCCCTTTCCACTGTTCCGTGTGGCTTCACCCCACCTACATTAGCTGGGACTGAGGAGCAGTGGCCCTTGCTAGACAGGACATGCACTCCTAGTTCATTGTAGGTACCACTCAGCTCACATTGCTCATTTAGGATACTAGTTTGGCCCATAGGCATTTAAGTTTGCAGCTTGAACAATCTCATTAGCCTCCACCAGCATGCCTACAGGCTGTCTATTGTATTTTCCAGGTCCCCAGGACTATTTCACATTTGCTGAACTGTGGCTGTCCTTGTTTTGCCACTCTGAGCTAGGTGCTGCTTACTGTGTGATCCTGAGCCGATCAATTAACTTTCTTATTGTTAGCTTCCTAATATTTAAACTGGTAGATAATAATGCCAACTTGATAGTGTTATTGCGAGGATTAACTGAGGTAATATAGGTAAAGAATGTATGCTTTTGGCCTATAATAAACATTCAATACACACAAGTATGTATTGCTGCTAAAGTGATAATAATAGCAATTGTTGACACCACAAAATGATATACAAAGCATTATTTTATTCCCTTTATGTATTTCTTTCACTTATTCCTTAAATCAAGTTTATGACATGGTTGAGAAAACTGAGCCCTAGGGAATTACTGGCCCAAGATAAAGAAACTGGTAAGAAAAAAAAACCTTGAGCTGAGATTTTGAACTAATATCAATCTGATCTGAATATTTCCTCTAGTATCTTAATATTCCACAGGATTAATGATTGATAAAGTATTATTGATTATAATGATTTATTTTTGGTAATTACCAATGATATAATTTGACTAGGTTCTCAGCCTAGGTAACTATGGTTGAAAAAATATTACTCTTACCACCAGGTGGCGCTTGACCAAAGTTCTCCAATTATACTCACCGCTCAGAACCCCTCACGTAGCTACATACTAAAGTGAAATAATTTGCCAGGTTCCATGTAGGTGAAATAGCAAAAGGCAGCAGTCCATAAAATGTAGTAAATGCGTTTATTTTTGAAGTGGTTCCTATTTTATGTATTCTATTTGGAAAAATATGAGAATAACGCTTTGGACTATTTCGGGACTTCTGTCATTAGCTACACAATTTATTCAATGAACGTAATCTACTTTGATATGTATTGACTTAGCATCTAGTTAATAATTTTGGCGGTAACTTTCAGTTTAATATAATTTCCATGTACTTAGCTGTAATACTTGAAACTTGAGATTCGTGGTAGAAATGAATATAAATGTTTATTTTGCTTTTGTCTTACCATTATTTCTTTTTATATTATCTGAGTACTCTGCCAAAAGGTGGTCAGAGAAAATAATGAGAGGAATTTGAATAAACATCATTTTTTCCCCTTGTTGATAGCTCTTGTATAAAGGTTAAGAGAAGTTATGTAAAAGCCAATATGAAATTTGGAAGTCATTTGTTAATTGTAACCTTTTGTGTATTCCCTGATCCTTATTGTTAGCAGAGATAATAGAGTTGGATAAGAGGAAAGTGTACTGTAATGGCTACTAATAGGAAGACTATATATTCTTTGCATCGAGGACCACATTGGATTTTGGAGAAGAGATAACTGATTCATTTGGCAGAAAGTACTGGATGAGTACAGCCAATTCAAATACTTTTCTGGGCCCTGAACAACAGCCCTCAATCTTTAATGGTGATCTGGCTGAAAAGAGAGTCTCAAATCTCAGGTAGGTAGGCTGGATTTCTTTTGTAGTCATAGGACAAACCTCTGAAGACATTTCCAGAATGTCTCATCAGCAGAATGCTTTTAAGGGATGAACTAAAATCTAGAGCAAGTGGCTGAGAAATGCTATGTTATTGGTATCCAAATGATAAGAATGGGCTTTGTTCTCAGGATTTCAAATGACTTGGGAATTCATTTATGGACATGTGTGGTATTACTTGAGGTACTCATGGCACAACTTGCCTCTCAGAATTCCTTGAAGGGAAGGGAAGAGAGCAAAGTAATGCATGCTTTGGTTTGGAATCTTAGAGTGTTGCAGAAAACATGCTGATGATTTGCATGAAGACTCAAGGTGAGATTTAAGATAAAGTGTTCTGCCAAGGAAACTTGGAGCGTCAAGCAGACCTGTGGATCTAGTCTACTCTATTCTAAGCTGTATCCCCTTATGCACACAGACTGTGGGTGAGAACAGCCCCCAAAGCTTTTGGCTCTCCTTCCCCTTGTTCTGCGGGGATTTAAGCCACTTTATCTTCACAAATGATTGTGAAAGCCCTTGAAGGAGTATATCACTAGTGTATCATTTTTATAGTAGCATCATAACAAATTACCACACACTTAATGCCTTTAGATCATATTCATTAATTATATTATAGTTCTTGAGGTCAGAAGTCTAAGATGCGTTGGCAGAGGTCTAGGGGAGAACCTATTTCCTTGCCTTTTCTTGGTTTGTAAAGGCCACCTGAGTTCTCCATCTTCAAAGCCAGCAGTATAACACCTTCAAATCTCTCCCTATGACCTCTGCTTCTGTTGTCACATTTCCTTCTCTGATTATGATTCTCATGCCTTCCTCTTAGAAGTACCCTTGTGGTTACATTGTACCACCCCAACAGTCCAGGGTAATCTTCCCATCTCAAGATCTTTTACTTAATGACATCTGTAAGATCCCTTTTGCCATGTAAGGTAAGGCATTCACAGGTTCTGGGGGTTGGGATGTGGACATCTTTAGTGGGTCATTGTTTAGCCTACCACAATCAATTCTTTGAGAACTAGTCTCTTGGTTACATCATGATGTCTGTTATTTTCTTCTTCCTACATTGAGTCACTGGAATGTGCCTTCACTTGCTGCTGATTCCTCTTTGCTACCAATGACAAAGGTACCACAGATGTCTCTCTACTCCCTAAGGTACCGTGTCTCTGTGAGTCTTGGAAGCAGGGCTATATGATAAGCTGAGTAACAGGCACTGTATCCTATCAACAATCACGCCCCCCCATTTGTCTTGAACCAGCTTCTTTCTTTCTCCTTCGGGTCAGTCTGTCCCGGGAGGCTCCTCTATCCCTCCTGCCAGTTCTCCTGCCAGGCCCAGATATTTTGGAATCTTAGTATAAACACAGCTGGGACTCAGGCTGCTACATAACACACGCTTCTCTTAGGCTACCTTCCCAAGTGTTTACATTCCATGTTTGAAGAACTCTGGCTCCTTCAGGAAACTCAGGGAAAAATCAGTACAGTTCTTAATTTTTCACACTTTCTGCCTAGTCTAGGGTTAACCATCTGGATCCCATTGGAAGCCATTTGTACTAATTTAGCACTTCCTATTAACTTTGTAAGGGATTACTATTGTAATACATAATTTAGTAACTTCAGATTTTACAAGCCATGTCAAGTGCCATACCAAATAGGGTTTGACTGGATTTATTACTGTTGAAAAAGAAATCTTTGATTTCGCTCCTCACAGCTACTATTGATTCATTTCATAATAGAGTGTGTAAAATTAGAGCTATAGAAAACATTTTTTTCCCCTCCTTGATCTGGTTGGAATAAATGTTTTCACTTCATGAAATAAACAGTGACTTTTTATGAATTTCTATGTATTTTAATGAACTTTGTTTCTCATGATAGACTGCATTAATATATATATTTTTTATATATTGTCCTCTCAGGAAATGGAAGAATCTGAAATCTTACACCAGCTTCAATTTGTCCAACAGGAATCAACAAGGAATGTGTGTACAAGTCTTTAAGGACCGGAAGTTGAAGGATAGGTGTATTGGAAGAACTGAGGCTCATGGAAGCCATGAAAAGTACATGAACAGCGTGCAAGTCCTCGGGCTGTTCTATCGCCTTTTCATCCATAGCCAAGATTCATTTTTTAATTCTTATCACTTCCTCCCTCAAAAAGTGATTGCCAGATGAGGTTTGGCTTATCCATGTTTGAATATAATTTATGATATCTTGAAAACGTATATTTATATTCCTATTTATAGTTATCCCCAGATATATTCACTCATATTAATTTTGGGGGCGGAGCTGTATCTGCGTCTCATAAATTGAAGCAAAGAACGCTTCTGCCATCTCCTGGACACTCTGAGGAACTCAAAGGATTTTTCCACAGGAAGGGGGAAGTTTGATGAATTTCGTTTCAAATTTACTTCAACAGTTGAGAATTTAGCCAAGTATTAAACAGATTAATTTTTGCCTTTGTGAAGGCTTGCACGCCTTTGATCATTCAGTCGTTTTAATGAGCTCAATGTGGTTGTTTCCGATTTGGCCTTGAAATCTTGGCGCATCGCCGCGGTCTGAGTGGTGGAGCCTTCTGCCTCCAGCTTGGGTTCCTCGGTTTTGGCAGGGCTTGCCTTCCCGCTGAGGGAAGGTTTTACAAAGAAAAAAAAAAAAGATTATATCTGAAATTCTGCCAGGACACATCAGCCTATTTCCAGCCTGCCATCTATCGTGTAACTCTCTGAAGACTTAATATTAAAAAAATAATTGCAATGCACCTGCTCCTAAAGAAACTACCTCGTCATATGACAGCATGCTTTTATTAAATCAGCAGATTTTAGATTTTATTTATTAGATTTACAACGTGGGTTTCTTCTCTTAGGCTTCCTGATCTCGGTGTTAAATACAACTTGCTTGCAAGGTCACTCTCCCACCCTCCGTAATTAGCACAGAGATTTACCAGGGTCTTCTGATAGAAGCATTACCCAACAGGCTGAGTGCAGCACTATTTGTGGTCATATCCTAAGTGATTTAGCAGCTCTTCTATCTTTAGAGTCTTGTCTCATGCCACACAAAGCTCTTTTCAGACCCAGTTTGACATTATAATATTGTACCATGGCCCCACAGGGTCAGCGAGTATAATGTGATTCATTATCTGTCTCACAGCAGAAAAAAGGCATTCAATGTTCAGCTAAAGGACAGGCCAAACAACAAGGAGCATGCAAAGGCAACATGCAGTGGATTCTGCCACTTTGGGTTAAAGAATGAAACATCTCACCCTGAAAAAAAAAAATAGGCTCCAGAAGCACATGAATTTTTTCTTTTTCTTTTTAGATTTTGGCATCGGGACCTCAGACCTAAGTTGGTTTGGTATGGCTGTAGGAGGGGCCTTCTCTGTAGCATGCCTCCCTTGGTGTACTGTTTTATGGCAAGTCAGCTGAAGCAGGATTTGTTTAAGTCAATTTAAGTCATTGAGAAGGTCTGCTTAAGTTGTTGAATATTAAAGTTTTGGTGGTGTGCTTGGAAGCTAAAATCTATGACAGGCTTTTCCAAATTTTATCCTCTACTCTTGTTTTCTTTGACTAGCTCCTGTACCTGGTCCAGTTTCAAAAAGCTATTTGTGGCCATCCCAGAAGTGAGAATAATAGAGCACTCAAAAGTGGGATATTGGGTTTGCTCCATGGAATATTTTATACCTGGAGCAGCCATTCATTTCAGAGCTATTTTAAAGCTGGGTCCTCACTTAGAGAGCAAACTGATGTGACTATGAAAAACGAAGTTCTTGTGGACATGATTTTTGTTAATAATAATTTACTTTTTAGGGTGAAAACAAATGACAGCCATAATTTGTCCATTGATGATTAACATGTCATTTCTCACTAATCGACAAGCAACACCAACACAATAATAAATCCCATCTCTTACCATGTTTCCCAGACCTGGGAAACTGGTATTAAATAAAACTTTCTTCCAGCTTGACTGTCCTATCCTGGACAACTTGAATGGAGGATGATGTCTGCATTGGCTGGGTTTTATTAATTCTAAAATTGTGATTATTTGCTTGAGGAAGATTGAGAGGAAGTTTATCTTTGCACCATTTATGAAAATCTTGTTTGCCAAAGCATTTAATATTATCAAGGGAGGTGGGATTGTATTGTGGAGAAGTGCTTTCCTGGATGTCAGGACATTTGAGATCTAGTTTAATTCTCACCAGTTCATGATCCTGCCTAAGAAATCTCTAGAGCCTAAATTCCCTCATTTGGAAAGTGATTGATATAATAATTTCTGGAGTCTCTTCCACTTTTAGAGTTCTATAATCTGCCTTTGCAGAAAATGAGTCATTTTTGAGGTACTTAAAGCATATAGATAACATTCTAATGTATTAATCTCCTACCTGCATTTAAGTAGGCTTTAGGATATTATGTGAGCAGTTAAAAGATATCCTCTATTCATTTATGTATCTTTCATTTATTTATCATTCTATTCTAACATCCACCACATATACACACACTTTGGTGGGTTATATAGCTGTTCTTGAGCAGTGGTACCAAAAGTGTTTCAGAAAGAATTTGATATCTGATATATGAAAAATCTGATTAAAATTATTCTGAGAAAAATTAGCTTTAATAGATTTTCTTACACTTATGTTATGGGTTAATATTGTATATATTGGAAGTAGTAGTCCTATAACTTTTTAGTTTTTAGGGCTTCTATTGGTCTTAAATTAGAGATTATATTCCTATTTTGAGTTCTGTCTCTAGACCTCTGGTCACACACACACAAACACACACACACACACACACACACACATTTATTTGACATTTATCTGCCAGGCACCTACTGAGCATTTTATATACATTGAGTCCTCAGATTAACTTTAGGATATGATATGATGGATTTGGGGATTGTGGTTGTCTTCTCAGTATCTCCTCTGCCCCTCTCCCATTATGTTTTGCTCTGATTCTCAGATCTATCTCTCTTGCCAAAGTTACTGGTGACATATGAACAAAGATGGTCCAATTAAAGGGCAGTCCAGAAGTTTTGTTATATGGCTAGGGAAGATACACCCTTGTTTATTGAAAATGAATGAGAAAACATGACATTCCAGAAGCTCCTGGAAGCCATCTTGCCATCATAGTGCAGCCAACCTTCAAATGATGTTGATGTTCCAAAGCATGGAGCAGACAACGGGAAGAAGCTGGGTGTGCCATGAAATTGTTGAGCCACTGAAGCCTTCCCTACCACTGGACTTTTAAATTACATAAGACATAAAATTCCCTTATTTATTTATGTTTTAAGCATCTTAACCGACACAGGTAAACATTCTCCCCATTTTACTGATGAAGACACTGAAGCTCAGAAAGGTTGAGTGTGGCTAGATACACTGATCCTTAGAAAACATGCAAGGTCACACAGCTAATGAGGACAAAACTGGGATTGGTGCCCAGACTGTCTAATTCCAAAGCCCTTGCACTGAACTGCTACATTATTATTATTTTTTTACTTCAAGAAAACCATTGTATAATTCAGATATCAGCCATTTAACATTGGTTTACTTTTTACTTTGGGACTAAATCTAGAGTCTTAAAAGCGAAGCCATTATTTGAGAAATAATGAGATGTGGGTTGCTTGGTGTAGGGGTTACTTTTTCTGCCTGCCAAACTCCTCTTCTATCCCCTTTTTCTGCTGACAACTCTCCCATCCACCATCCTCCCTGCACCACCTATGCTTGGCCATTTAGACCAGCTGCCAGTCCTGCTCCAAACTTTCTGGAATCTTGAGTCTCTCTATAGCAGAGAGTGAATGGAATAGTCATCTGTGGGGAGTACCTCAGAGGGGATACCCATAAGCTTCTGTAGGAGCTTCCAGGTGCCTGTTCTTCCTGAGGCCTGGTTGTTCATCTGTTCTTACAATTCTGTGATCTCCTGCCATATCTGCTTGACAAATCTTTTTTGGCTTTAAGTTAGTTAGATTTGGTTTCTGTTGCTTGTAACAAAACGCTCTAGCTTATACTTACAGCAATATTCAAGGCTTCATTCCTAAGGCCACCTATACATTTTGTGTTTAGATAACTGGTGGGCAAAAGGGGCACGTGGTTTTTTCTATGCACCCACCAAGAAGAAGATGGTCTCAGATGGTCAGTTCAGCTTGACTATTTTGGAGGTTTCCATTTTAGCAACATTCTAAAGGATTATTTTAAGAGAGATTATGAAAAGTTCCAATTTATTGAAAAGATACCAAATTACAATGAGTAAATTATGTACTTAATCAACATAGGTGTACTATAACTAGTTATAGTGTTAGGAGTATTATTACTTAATTATCTGTTCCCAAGCCCACTCAATTAATCCTACAGCTGATTAAATACAAAGAATTCTAATCTGTATCCTGATCTTGGACTCTTCTTTCACATGGCTCTCTCCTTGAGTTTCATGGTGAAGATATTAATGATTCCTCTGCTTTCTGCTCTAAGAATGCTTGGAGGGACCATTTATCCTGCTCCCGGAGTTGAGATCAAAAGAACCATTTCTGGGTAAAGCATGATCATGTATGCTGAGCCTTTGTAAAATAGCAGGACTCTTTCTCTAAGATACTTTCCTTACTTCTCTCCCCCACCTTTTGTTCATATTTCCCCCTTAACCCAAATTTAAGATGGGTATCAAGTTGCCTTAGTCATTCTCAGATGTCCGTAGTGTGATTTACTGATGCTCAGTTCTTGAGAAGTTCAGGAAGTGTAGAAGAGTGTCAGCTGTCCCAAGAGAAGAGGGTAAGGATTCAGATGAATGTGTGCTGCCACCAGACTGATATTCAGTGAGCAGGGATGAGCTCTGAGAGCCGCTTAGCTTTCTTATTCAGAGCATTACTTTGCTGTCTTTGTTCAATCTGTTCTAACCCCCTGCTTGCATAGAGGATTTTTTTCCAGGAAGCTCAGTGTTCTTTATTGCCATCTAGCTTTAGTTAGGGGCCACCCTCATCCCCTAGAGAGATTTTAACCACTTTAAACCTCAGAGTGACTAGATTGGAATCTCTGCTTTCTTTTTCTTTTTCTTTTTCTTTTTTTTAAATTCTTTCTCCATGTCCCTCTATTTCAATATAAAATCCTTAGATGCAACTGAAACTAGGTGGCGCAGCTGTTAAACTTACCCCAGTAGCATCCATGCTCTAAGCTGGATCAAAAAGTCCTTTTATACAAACACCTTACAGGTGAACAAACCACCATTCTTTACTATAAACATGTAATGATATAATTTCCTATAACACACTTGCCTAGTCTCACATAAAAGAGCCAAATCTTTTTTTTTTTTTAAATATAAGTAGGTCAGTAAATGAGATCTGAAATTGAAATATCAGGAACTATTAGTATAATATTAGAATATGGAGGTAACTATTATGAAAAATAGCTAGAGGAGGTGACTATGTTTGCTTCTGAAGAATTACTTTCATGTATCTTATATAGAATTATTTTAGCTTTTAAACATAAACTTTATAACTTTGAGGAAAATTAACTTTTTTAAAAATAGCATCTTTTATTTCTTGGATGGATACAAAATTTGCTTTGTCTTCCTGGATTATGTATGTGGTCTTAATGTCCTAATTTCTTTTCGTTTGTTTTGGTCTCACTCGCTCTTGTTAGTACCTCTCCTTGAACGTATGATACTCATGGCTGTTGGTTCATACTGAATTGTGTGAAACTGAGTAAAAAAAAAAAAGCTTCATGTAAGCTCTGTATGTGGCAGAAGGGTTTACTGAAAGGCAGCCTGAATTGTTGAGTAACTGGAACAGGCTTCTTCATTAAGGTCCTCGAAATGGTAATATCTGTAGGTTTTATTTCTCTTTTAGGCTGGTTAGTTGTTTCAGAGAGGTTTTCTTTACTGTCTTTCCTGAGGGATATGAGCCTAGCTGCTAGCATTCTGGAAACTGAGAGGAAGAAGGGGCTGAGGGTTCCACTGTTCATCATATAAACTTTGCTTAATTTCTGTCTTCAGCACAGCACTTCCACTTGCAGCTGAGTCTGCTATCCATGAATGCAAAGACCCTCTCCAGAGAGTATCCATCCTTTTCTTGGGTGAATGACAGGTAGTTACCTCGCTGTGGAGGAGGGGTCTAACTCCCTGTGGCATATGGTCTTTTCCAAAGATTGCCTCACCATATTTCTCATTTCACATGCTGCGCATTGTATGTTGGGTATGTTTAGGGGGCCTATTACTTATCTCTTTAGTTTGCACATCTTCAGATCAAGGGGAACTGAGCTTGAGGAGATGTATATGAGGAATTGTGCCCGAAGAATCATGCACCTGGACCTTCATTTAGATGATTAGATCCTAGATTTGAGCTAATGCCATAATGGGATGGGACTTTGGTATCTTGGGTATGGAGTGAATGTATTTTGCATGTGAAAGGTATATGAACTACTGCTGCTTAGAGGGAAACCATGGTACACTGCATTTTCCAAAGATGGTCACGACTGTATCCCCATTTTCACCTATCCTTCTTCCACTGTGACCTTGCCCTCTCTCATCAGGAGGTGAGTCTATTTCTCCACTACCCTGAATCTGATGGGTCCTGGGACTGCTTTAACCAATAAAATACAATGGAAGTGGTACTGGGCCAGTTCCAGGCTTAGTTTTTAACTAGTTTGGCAGCTTCTGCTTTCTGAATCTTGAAAGCCGGTTTCCATGTAAGAAGAACAATTATCCTGAGACTGCTCCTCTGTGAGGAACTTAAGCCACATGGAGAGGCTCTGGAGAATGGAGACTCCCTGGAGAAAAAGAGAGAAGAAGAGCAAGAATGAGAGTGAGGGTGAGGCCAAGGATCACTTAGGCGCCCAAATATGAGTGGTGAAGCCATCTTGGAAGTGGCTCTTCCTGCTTCAACTGCCCCAGCTGATGCTTTAAGGATCAGACCTGATCTGGCCAACTGAGCCCTTCCTTAATTCCTGACCCATAAAATTGTGAGCAAAACAAAATGGTTGTTTTTAACCATTTTGGGGTAGGTTTTTATGCAGTAGCAGATAATAGAAACACCATGTTCTATAAACTTTTAAAAAAAGCCTTTGGTTTTCAGGCTTTTAAAGACTCCTTCTTTTTAAGAGGTGCCAGGTGTCTTCAGTTCTTTTGCCTTTTGTAGTCCAGATCAGCTTGCTTCTGGCTTTTCCTTACCGATAGCTTAGGTTTTATTTTTGTTGGGTCTACTAAGTCAGTTATCACTATGCTATTTGCCTTTCAGCTTCAAAATTTAATAACTCTAATTTTTCTTACTGTTCTCTTCCTTATGGGTTTATGTATTTTATTCCCTCCTTACTATAATTTTTGTAACATTTGGCAGGCCATGGAGATCAATAAAAGCATTCAATCTGCCACATATAACTGACTGTCCCTTATAAGTTTTGTTGACTACTTAGAATGGCAATGGTGATTTGGGGGCTTTGGGCACAGAGAAATAATGGTTTCTGTGAGTTTTTTTTTTTTTTTGCCTAGGGAAAATTTTCTCTGATTTCTCCACAAAGGTGGGAACTGAGTAGGGCTGATTCAGGGACCAAGCCTGATTCTGATTCTGGTCAGGAACTTTCCTAGGTGGGGAGTGGGGGGATGGTGTTATTATGAGAACATACTAGATGCTTTAGCTGGCTCTGGGAAATAGTCTCTTGATCATCAAGGAAAGAAAGGATGCATACTCCCATACAGGTACATTTCATTATGATTTTGCAATTGAGTAGGTTCATGAAGATTCTTGAGGAAGAAAGCAGTGTGATGAGACTATCTAGCACCCAAATCACTTACCATTCAAGTGTTAACTTTCTAAAGGGGAGGGTGACATGGCCCATGAAATTTTTCCATAAGAAAGAAGAAGAAAGGCTATTCTCCATTAAAAGAGGGGGGAAAAGAAGAACCAAAGTAAAATGAGATTTTTAGATCATAGAAAAAACTTGAAACAAAAGCTCTGTCACCTGGAGAGAGTTCCAAATTCGCAGATGAGGATATGAGAACTTCTCTGGCAATATAGGTTAGTTCTGAGGGGAAAAAAATGAGTCAGGCGTTTGTTATTATAATAAACAACCAAAGACCTGAAATTAGCCCCCTCCCCCTTTTAACACTCCAGAAAATGAGACTGAAACTTTCTTTGAATTGATATTAGAAAGAACTTGACATTGGCTAGCTGAATTACTCCACAGTAAAAAAACAAATCTGCCAAGCTGAAGACATTTGCAACCCCCACTGTTATTAATTTTCTGATTTGACCCTAGCCTCATCTCCAACATGGAAGCTCTCTGGCCCTTACTTCTTGGACCAGAGTGATTTTAAAACCTAAGTATTAGGTTTTGAAGGTGTCATTTCTCAAGGGAGGAACAAAAGTAATAGATTGCAAAATGAAGCCTAAACAGAGTTTGAGGAAAACAGTGAGTAGGAGAAATTTGTGACATCTGAGGGTTGGGAGGACTATGAAAAGCAAGTAACAGTCTGTTTTTGAAGAAATGTCCTGTTAGAAGAGATTCAAAAGCAACAAAAAGTACATTCAATGACTTGAGGCAAATTCATTAGGAAAGACTTGGGTGTGAGAAACAACCCTGGGGCTGTGCATTCAAGAAATGAGAGAGCCCAGTTCAAGAAGATTTTGGTGAGTGGGAGATCCAGGGATCACTAAATAAAAAAGAAGAATTAGCTTCAAGGTACAAAGGAATTTATAGATCTAGACAATTTCCTAATTCATGGGGGAGTTCCTAGTTTTGTGGTGAGTAGGAACTTCTCTGGCAATAAGATAAACAACTCAAAGAGGGAAAAAACTAATCAAATAACTATAGCCAAACTTAAGGGAAATAGTATGGGGGCAGTACCAAAGAACATAATTTACTTTATGGTCAGATATTCTGAGATTTCTGTCCTAGTTTCTCCCTGGTCAGTCATGTGATTTTGGATAAGTAACATTTTTGCTGAGTCTCAGCTTTCTTATCTTTAAAAGCAGATTAATAAAGTATATTTCATAGAGTTGTCAAGGATTCAATGAGAAACTATTTGTTAAGCACTTCACAGGGGCCTAGTTTAAATGACAACTACCACCATTATCGCCTTCAATATAGCAGAGCTGGGTTGCTGTCAACAAATGATTCATGCTCCTCTTCCGAAGAAAACTGTTTCTGAGAAATGGCTGCCCAAACAGGGATTATATTTCTCAACCACCCTGGTATTCAGTTGGGACCATGTGACTGAGTTCCAGCCAATGGAATGCCAGGCCTGACCCATAACCACTTCATAGGCAATCTGCCTTCACTCTTTCCCCTTCTGCTGTCTGTATGTCCAGTGCCCAAGATGACCTTGGAAACTGTGTTGAAACTGTGGCAGAGCCTTTGTTAGTCTGGTTCCCGAATGACAGTGTGGAACAAAGATTTCAGGGTATATCTGTTACAGTAGTTAGTGTTACCTAAGCAACACAAATAACATTGTCGTGTCTCAGGATACCAGTAGCCTGGTCAAGTCTCAGAGAAAGCAGCCAGGAAGAATCCTACCTTACCAGTGACTATGGTGGAAAAGAAGGGGCTGTGGTTCATATCGTATCGGAAGATAAACTATGGCTGATCTGTGTATGTGTAAATTACTCATTGCATTCAATGTTTCATCATGGAATTTATTTACATTTTATCCTATACTGCTAACTGGACATTTGTCTGGTGGATCTGGCACTATAGACAAACCCCAGAGGGTAGTGAGAGGAGAGGCCAAGGCCTTTTCAGAAGAAAGCCCAATATACTTGAGTGTTGGTGCACACATTGCTAGTGATTAATGCCAGGGAGACTTTGATTTTTGAACTCCTCTTTGGCTAGTTTAATCCCAGGGTATTGCAGTTCTTTCTGCTACTCTGTTGAGGGTTCAACTTCTCTCAAAAATTGAGCAACTCTTAAAAGTTGTTGAGTGTGCAAATTCCATATAGGATCTAGCTAGGTCAGATTATCTCAAGGAAAACATAGTGGCTGGGAAGACCAAGCCATTCAAAGTATTGTATTGCTTTTTCCTCTTGTTATTTCTAACAGCTGTTCTCTCCTCATTACTTTCTGAGAAAAAGGCCAAAAAAACAACAAAATACAGGCCACTTCATAGAGTCAAGTGCCCAATTATCCTCTTGCTTAGTCTGATCTATGTAGCAGAACAATCTGAAATTGTTCTCTAGGTGGGAGTGGGTGGCATTCCCTAGCTTTTATTTGAGGAATGGTGGTGAGGATGTGGGGAGTAGATGGTAAGACAGGGAATACCTGAAACTGTGCCAAACAATTATGGCATGGCTGAAAGTCTTGGAGTGTTTTCAGACGTTGTTACTTGTTCCTCATCTTTCTATCACTTTCCCCTAGAGCTACTCCACCTTTCTGTTCTCTCATTGGGCTCATGTGATGCTGGTCTCAATGGCAAGGCGGTAGAGCTGGGTGGCAGGGGAGCAATGGCATGGAAATCGTGTGCAAGGGGTCACACTAGCTGGGTCTAAACTTAATCAATTAGAAGGGGGCAGAATGTTCCAGGAGTGGTGGTCAAGATCTTGGAAGATTGACGAATCAGGAAGTTAGCCTGTAATGCCCTGACTCAAGACTCCAGAGGCATGAACATCAGAAGAGCCAACTCAATCCTTTGATCTAACCCAGAGTCAAGGGTTATTTTTACAGATGTGAGTCCTGCACCACAGTCTTCACCAGAACCTGAACGTTTAACTGGGTTGGTAGTTGGGAGTCAGCAATTTTAGGTGTCTGGTAGAAGAAAACTCTTTTAAAACCCATTTCTCTTATTGATCATCTTTTCTCAAGGTCACCGTTAATGTAGGCTTTACTTACAGACTCTGAGAGAAGATGGTGAGGAAGAAAAACCATTTTACTCCTTTTAGAAAACAATTATAGCCAGCTCATTTGATTTACATGACCAGGAAGATGGTAAAAGTACTGGGGACTATTTGGGAAATAACCAGAAGTACAAGTCTCTGGAATGCTGTTTTGTGTCATGGTTGAATAACAAGAACAAAATGGTACTGCTTTGGATTTCTTTCCTCTAGTCAGTCATATTGACTCAGTGTGAGACTCACAGCCTGGCAGGTCTAAGCAGTCAAGGTAGCTGGTTCTGTGCGGAAAGCAAAATGCTAAGATGACCACTAATGGCCTCCACCTGGTATAACACCCGCTCTTTGAGTGTGTGAGAGACCTGTGAGCATGATGGGATATCACCCTTGTGATTAGGCTTCTAATCAGTTGGCTTTGAGTTAATCAAAAAGGAGATTATCCTGTGTGGGTCTGACCTAATTAGATGCACCCTTAAAGGAGGATAAAGCATCAAAAAGCAGACTGCCAACTACCTATGGAAGGCTGGATGGTTAGGACCTAGACGACCTCCTAGAGAGCAGCCTCTAGGACCTAAGAGTGATTCCTGGCCTGCAGCCAGTAAGAAAATGGGGAACTTCCTACAATAGCTTGGATAAGCTTGAAAGAGTACCTTGAACTCCAGATGAGCATGTAGATACAGTTACACCTTGAATTCAGCCTCCTGAAATTCTGAGCAGAGACTCCACTTATACTCTGCCCAGATCTTTGATTCATAGAAACTGTAAGATAATAAATGTTGTTTTAAGCCAATAAGTTTGTGGTAATTTTTACATAGCAATAGAAAACTTGTACACTTTATTATTAGCATATTTTTTTTTAAAGTCTGAAAAATTAGCATTTGATTCATATAGGGCATATGTCATTTCACTGCTAATACTACACTTTGTGACATAACAAAACAATGATATACTTTAAAAAAAGAATAGCATCTTGCTTATCTTTGAAGAACTCACCAAAGTCTGCATGTCCTACTTAATTTCACACACACACACACACACACACACACGGAATTTCCTTATGCAACTTTGGGAGCTGGGAAAGAAAGTGTGAAGGGCCATTCTGATGGACAACCAACTGGGAAGGAAATGTGAGAAGCAGGATGGACACCAGTGGGAATGGACTGAAGCTTTGTGTCCACAGGCTGCAGTCAGGAAGGAAGATTCAGTGGAAAGGGTGGACGTTATAGGGCAGGTGTTGCTTTTATCAGGGGAAGCTTGAGCCCTCTCTCTTTTTTTAATTAATAAACTTTATTTTTTAGAGTATTTTTAGGTTCACAGCAATATTGTGCAGAAGGTACAGAGTTTCCGTGTTTCCTGGCCCCATATATGAACAACCCCTACTATCAACATCCGGTGTTAGAGTGGTTCATCTGTTACAGCTGATGACTAGACATCTGTACATCATTATAAACCCAAGCTCATAGTTTACATTGGGGTTCACTCTTTTTCTTGTATATTCTATAGGTTTGAACAAATGTATGATGATATATATCCATCATCATAATATTGTATACAATAGTTTTACTGCCCTAAAAATTCTCTGTGCTCTGCCTACTCATCTCTTCCCACCCCCCACCCCTATTCATGGCAACCACTGATCCTTTTACTGTCTCCATAATTTTGTTTTTTCCAGAATGTCATATATAGTCATGCACCTTATAATGATGTTTTGCTCAACAATATACTATAGTGGTCCCATAAGATTATAACGGTGTCAAAAAACTTCTACAGCCTAGTGATGTCATAGCTGTCATGATATCATGGAACAATGCATTATTCACATGTCTGTGATGATGCTGGTGTAAACAAACCTACTGCTCTGCCAGTCGTGTAAAAGTATAACACATACAACTTATATAGTACATAATACTTGACAATAAACTATTTTACTGGTTTATATATTAGCTATATCATACTGTTTATCATTAGTTTAGAGTGTACTTTTAACTACTTGTTAATAAAAGTTTGCTGTGAAACAGTATGCCGTGTTATACCAGCAGTGGCCTCATACATTTTGTGTTTATTGAGTCTTTTTGACTGCATCATTTTCTCTTCTGCTTGATTTAATCTCACGTTATTTTTACAGCAATGTGCTATACAGACATGTAGACTAGGAACAGTAGGTTGTCTATCCCGTATAGCCTAGGAATGTAGTTGGTTTGTGTAAGTGCATGCTATGATGTTCACACAATGACAAAATTGCCTAACGATGCATTTCTCAGAAAGTATCCCTGTTGTTAAGTGGTGCATGACCATAGTTGAAATCATACAATAAATAGCGTTTTCAGCTTGGCTTCTTTCACTTAGTACTATCCTAAGCCTTCATTTAAGAGCCTTCCAAATGATTAAGTGAGGTTGTCCCAGCATAATCTCCTTTATGATGAACTTAACGTCAACTGACTAGGAACTTTAATCACAGTTACAAAATTTCTTCACAGCAGCATTCTCAATATAAGCAATCTCCTCAGTATGAACAATCTCTGCACACTCCATTTGCCTCCACTTGCTGTCTCCTCCTCATTGTCTTGCTTCTTAGGCTGCTGGGCAAGCTGCTGCTCCTCAATTCCTCTTCCTTGGGTGCTGAAATCTTTGCACACAGAAGGGAAGGAGGAGAAATGACAAATGTTATAGGAAGAAAGGACAGAAAGGAAAAGAATGGAGAGAGAAGGAAAGATGTTAGTTTTGAAATTTTTAAAGTTATTTTCTTTTTTCACACTTCCTTGTGTTTGATCTCACTCTTATTCAACCAGAGGCATCCATTGCCTTAGGGAGATTTTACATTGTTAAAACAGGATTGCCAAGAAACAAAGAAAGTCCAGATTTAACTTCCAATAAAAAGAGTTTTGAATAACACTAGTCCTGAAACCTGGGCTTTACCAAGAGAGAACGTTTTCTAAATTCTAGGTACTCTCTTAAAATATTGAGCCCGGCTTGGTGAACTATGTCAAAGTGTAGAAGAGACAGCTGATATATAAGGGATGCTCCTGCCAAATGGAGAAAGCAGAAAGCTCTCTTCTGCAGGAAGGAAGGAGTCATAAAAGGATGAAGAATGGGGAGAATATACTTTCTTAGGCCATAGCCTGGGGTGTTGGTAGTGGGCAAGAAAGCAGAAACATCAGGTAGTTGAGAGAATAGCTAGAAGCAGAGGTGAACTGCCCCCTGCTTCCCATTTATAACTTTAAGAGAAGACTACATTTTGGGGTTCCCCCTGCATCTTCATAGACAAGTGCTGTAGAACAATAATGGCAACATGGCATGCTTAGGCAGGAGGCCTGAGACTGAACCCCATGTTCCCCATGGCTTATGTGTGGCACATAAGGGTACAGATGTTCTTATGTTCCCTCACTGTGTCCCCCATATCCTCTATGAGGCATGTGGGAAGTAACTAAAAGTGCTTTCTGGTAACCTTGCCAACCGGATGGCTGAAACAAAGGAAGCATGAACTGCGTAGATGAGGATAGCATGTGGCCTTCCTAGGGAGGGGACTAAGTGAGACTGGCAGCCATGTCTCAGGGATGCCATGGCACCAGGTAGAGCTGAGAAGGGGCCTATAAGCACCCTATGAGCAATCACCACTTACTGCCTCTGCTGAGAGTCCAGGTCCCGAATGACACCAGCTGGGGCTGTCTGCACAGGGCAAGAGTGCAGACAGAGACCTAGGCCCAGAGACATTTGGGCTAAGCTACTTTGAACATTGAGAGGGTAATGTGTATTATCAGGGATCCTTTAACCAGCACCATGAGGATGTTTAAGCTTAGCCCTGTTCCAAGGTATCTATCATCCAGGTGTGAATGAGACAGGCTGAGGGAAATCCTTTTAAGGCACAGAGAATTTACTCTGTTAGGGGGGTTAGGCTTGGAAAGGCCATTGGGCTAAAAAGGATTGAGTTGACCAGGGTCCTTTAAAAGAGAAAAGTTTATTACTTTAATGGGTAATTTAAAAATCCCCTCTTTGACCTGAACAGACACTTCTACCTAGAGGACATACAAATGGCCAACAAATATATGAAAAGATGCTCAACATCACTAGCTATTAGGGAAACACAAATCAAAACCACAATGAGATACCATCTCACACCTGTTAGAATCAGCTATAATCAACAGGACAAGTAATAAATGTTGGAGAGGATGTGGAGAAAAAGAAACCCTCACACACTGCTGGTGGGACCGCAAATTAGTATAGCCACTATGGAAGACAGTATGGAGTTTCCTCAAAAAACTAAGAATTGATTTACCATATGATTCAGCAATCCCTTTACTGGGTATTTACCCCAAAGACTTGAAAACTCATACCCCAAAAGATAATTGCACACCGATGTTCATAGCAGCATTATTCACAGTGGCCAGGACATGGAAACAACCGAAGTGTCCTATGATAGATGATTGGCTAAAGAAGTTGTGATACATATATACAATGGAATATTACTCAGCTGTAAGAAGAGAT
>CM053509.1:32200400-32240293 GCA_028627145.1 Eidolon dupreanum | reverse complement strand
ACAATAGAATATACAGATGTCAAATTATAAAGTACACTTGAAAATTATATAATTGTATTAATCAATGTTACCCCAATAAACTTAATTAAAAAAATAAAAATAAAAATAAAAATCCCCTCTTTGCTATCTCCTTTCCTCAACACCAGCACCACTCCACCCTCATCCTAAGGAATGGAATCACAGGAGCACTTTGAGATTGGTAACAGAAGATAAAGAAAGGCCCATTTTAGTTGTGATGTGTACCTTTGGATCACGACACGTTGCTAAATAGCTCCTTACCCCAGACGCTGCCTCAGGTGGTGAGGGCCATATGGACACCATGTTGTTCTGTGCTGGAACCATATGCTTAAGTGCACCAATTGAAATTTTTTGGCTTGCCTTTCGTTGATTCAGCAAATTACTTAGGAGAGGATGATCCATTGTCAAAGAGATGATTCTTGCAGGGAATGCGTGTCTGGCAAACATAGCCTTCAATTTGCAGATTGTTGCGGTACCTGTGGTAATGAGGATTCTGTATCTTTTTCCAATTTAAGAAGATTTCTTGCAGTTCTCTGTGATGATGATGTGTGGCTCTTGACATTCAAATAAACTGATATAATTCTAACAGTATGTTGCATATTCCTGTGGTGCCGGTGGATGTTTTGTACTACATTGCTTTACAGTTTTCAAGATGAACTTGACATCAGGGTTGCTAGTAAATCTGTTTTACATATCAGGCAACTTTTCCTAACACAGGTGAAAGTTTTTGTTACTTCCTGGTTGTTCCTACAATGGCAATTTACATGCACAGAATCTGAACCATCCCTCCAGGGGTGGTACTTCCAGCAACCATCCATATCTTGTGGTGGTCTGTGAAGAATGCCTTCCTTACTATGAGCATCTTGATAAATCCTGTGGACATTTTCTTACCGTTCCCAAGGTCACAGAGAGCAGGAATTTTGTAATAACAGAAAGTCTAATACATTATGAATGCCTAACAATAAGAAAAAACAATGAGAGAGGTGAATTTTGCCCTGTACTTAAGAAAACTCAGTTCTGCTGCCCAATCAAATCAACTGCCTAAGTCTAAATGGAAGACGTAGAAAAATTTAAGGAGAAATTATTACGGAGTCCTTCTCTCCCAGGCTTACAATGGAAATGCTTCTTAAGGATTTGTTTTTTAATTAATCACTAAAATACTGTAGGCTTAACCTCTAAATAAAGTAGGCACAATTACGGGGAGAAGTCGTAGTAGATGCATCACCTGAAACTTAAATTGTACTTCTGAGATTAATAAAAAAGCGGTAAATAGGTTTCTTAACTTCTGTCATGTTTGTTTCTTGGCAAGTCCAAGCCCTCTTACCAATCTAGTTTCAATGAATATGAGCTCATTTTCCTTGAAAGCTTTAATTTTAATAGTTGAAACCATTTTGAAGAAGATAAAGGACATATTGGATAAAAAAAGACAGTGAAGGTTTTAAGACAGAGGGGGAAATCTTTGTTGCCCTGGAGCAGACGTTATGATTCAGAGTGTTTATGAAGGAACAGTAAACACCATGGCAATAAAACAAATAATGATTCGTACTCCAAAGGCTGTTCCATGTAGTCACGTATTAAACCATAAAAAAAAAAAATCAACTAAATTTTTCATTGGAAAAGCTTAAGAGGCAGAGGGAGTAAGGTCACAATCTGTGATATAGCTCAAAAGAAAAATACAGAATGTATGAAAAATTCTGAATTTTACTACATATCATTAAATCCACAGCAGCGTTGTAAAGAGGAGAGAACAGAGTGAGGGCTTTCACGTGCCTCAGTGTCTGGGTCAGTGAGGAAGGGGTGGTAAGTGCGAGTCCACGGTGGGCAAGGTCATGCTTAGTTGGAAGGAGTTAGATTCACTCTGCAGGAGGGTGAGAAATTTGTGGTCTCAGAGGGTTATGGTTACTGGGTCCTACTCTTCATTCTCCTATAGGCTTTTACACCTCAAATTTTCACTGGTGACTAGAGAAAAATAATAACTACTTTTTATGGAGTGTTTAACATTCATTGGACACTGTTCTAAAAAGTGTTTTACATGTTTTTCTTACATAGCATTCGACTATTAGGATGTGGACATGTTGAATAGTAATTGAGGACAAACTTTGGATTCATATAGGGTCTTTTCTCCATTCGTTAGCACATGAAGAAAATGGGCTATCAATGTGATTAAGCATCAGGTCTTGAATTATTTAAATATGAGATTATCAACTGTATTTCCCAAGAGACTTGAACTCCAAGGCTTATGACTTATTTGCGTGATAAAATCATTTTACAGAGGGCAAGAAAGGAAATATCTGAATGTATGACTATAACCACCATTGAGAAGGTGAAACAAAGATAGCTAGCTGTCCACGGTTGCTGGGAGCAGCTGCTCAGCCAGAGTCTAGCTACATTTCCTAGGCCATTCTGTGTCTGGTTGGTACCATGTGTCCAATAGAACGTGACTGCAAGTGACATGTGTTACTTTTGGATTGATGTGGTTAAAAAGCTTATGTATTTTCTTTACCCTGTCTCTTCCTGTCTGCCTTTCTTCTCCCTATTTGCCAGCTGGATCTTGATGCTGAAGCTGACTTTGGAGCCCTGTGTTAAAAATGACAAAAGTTCTGGAGCCCAAGTTTCCGAAATACTATAGAGCAAAGACCCCCTTCCCATCTCCTATTGCTCCATACATACCCTTGCACACTGAACAGGAATACCTGATTTGTTTTATACATGAAAAAAACTCACATAAATAAACAAATGTATTAAGCAACTGAGATTTCTGGGTTTGCCTCTTATAGCAGCTAGGGCTACTCTCACTAATAAAGTTGCACAGTTGAAATTATAAAGGTTTATGTTAGTTTCCTAAACAGTGGAAAATTTGGTTGCAAAACAGACAAGTTGGAAAGAGTTCCTTTTTAGATGAATATAAGGCAAATTTTAGAAATCACAGCCAAAAAACAAACAAACAAACAAAGAACAAAAACCAAGAGTGATCTTCATTTTTTTCCTTGGAAAACAAGCATTAAAATTTTTAATCATTTCAAAGAAAAGCGGTGTGGTATTGAATGGTAGAATTTGAGAGTGAAAACTAATGAACAGAAAAATGACTTTCATTTCTATAGTGCTTTATAATTTTAAAGCATTTTTCTGTTCCTTATTTTATTTAATCCTCACAATAATTCCAGAGAGTTACGTGGCACTAATAATAGTTGTAAAAAATAACGATGAAAGTTTTTGAGTGCTACCTGTGTTCCAGGCTCTGGGTTAAGAGTTTTACATGTATAGTTTATTTAATTATGACAATGTCATTTTTATATTTCAAAAATGAGAATGTTGGACGTAGCGATGTTGAAGAACTGTTTAGTATCACATCCTGGTAGGTGGTCAAGTCAGGAATCAAGCCTTAGGTTGACTGTTAGACCCGTGCTCTTCACCGAGCTGCCATATGGCCTTTTGTTTCACGCACTGCATCATTGCCACTTGCGGGTGAAGCTTTCGGGATCCAGCAAGTTGACATGAGTAGCTCAGGTTCAAACTGCCAAGATTTGTCAAAGTCAGATTTTCTGACTCTGACTTCAGTACTCTTTCAACTTGGAATACCATAAATTAAAGCAAACATTAACTTGGTTATGGGGCAGACAGTCAATATTTTTAGAGTGTTTATAGAAAGGAAGTAATTTTGGCCTGGCAAAAGAGCAAACTGAAGGTAGTTTTACATTCCTATTTCAAAAGGAATCATTCAAATTGGGAAAATTCCCATGGTGCTGGATCACTCTGTGGGATATTCAGGAGAGCAAACCCCTTCTGCTCCAGTTCCAGCCCATTTAAAAGCAAATTTTATAGATTATCTCACTGGGCTTGTTGCCTTCTGAGTCTGATGCACAAAACTGCTTGGTGTTTGGCAAGAATTTGACTGGCATGAAAGTGTCTGTGTGGTTAGCTTTTGGGACTGACCCTTGCTGGGAGGTTAAGGCCAGTTTTTATGTCAATACCCCACATCTCATTTACCTCCATTCTCCTTGGTGTATCAGGAAATGTAGCTATGAGGAAAGGAACCAAGATGGGTAGGACTGCACAATGGTTAGAAGAGCTCCAGGTTCAAGGCCCATCTACATCATGCTCTGGTAAGTGACCTTGGACCTTATGCTTACTTTCCTCATCTGTAAAATGGGTTTCTTAGTTTAGGTGGCTATAACAAAGTACCATAGACTGGGTAGCTTATAATAATGGAAATTTATTTCTCAAAGTTCTAGAGACTAGAAGCCCTAATATCTGGGTGCTAGCATGGTCAGGTACTGGTGAGGACCCTCCTTCGGGTTGCAGATTGCCATCTTCCTGTTGTATCCTCACATGGTAGAAAGAGGGTGAGAGCATTCTCAGGAGTCTCTTTAATAAGGATACTGATCCCATTCTTGAGGACTCTACCTTCATGACTGAATTACTTCTCTAAGGCTCCATCTCCTAATACCACCACATTGAAGGTTAAGATTTCAACATACAGATTTCTGGGGGATGCAAACATTCATCAATGGGGCAAAAGGGTTTTGCTTTTACGGACATAGCATTAGAAGCGACTTACAGTAGGTGCTCAATAGAATTTAGCTATAGTTATCAAAGAAAATGTCTGAAGGTTGGAGTGTCTAAGTGTCTAAGTAAAGAAGAGAAACATAGTCTTCTTGTTGGTTGTGAATTGTTTAGTCATATTTTCACCAGTGCTTGCTAAGACTGAATTTGGCCTAGCAATAGTGGTTTGAAGAAAACCAGTCAGCAATAAGGTCCTGAAGAACTAGGTCCAAGTCTAAGATGCAGACTTTGGCTTCAGAGTTCTCGGAAGCAGCAGAATCCTTGGATGGCACAGCACATTAAAAGTGTAGTTATAACCACCCCTCCCTCATTGTTGGGAAAAGCTGACAGGAGGCTCTAGGGGAATGTTTCACACCAACCTGTTTTTTCTCTCCCTCACCCCCACTTTCATGTTTTTCCACTAATAATTAAAGAGAAAAAAATTTGCTGCAATTATTTTGATTTCACCACATGTTTTTTTGGGGGGGCGGGGGGGAGGTGAGGGTTAGGTGGGGAGGGGGTGGCTGGAAGGTGGGTGGAGTGGTAGCGTCAGGCTAGTTCATTCAATACTGTTCTTGGTAAGAAGCCAGCTGCTTCTCCAGGGAAGGGGAGCCATCTCAAGGCTCTGTGTCCATCTCCCTCTCCTCTCAATTATATATTATCTTATCCCATGACTGCCCTGGAGGAATGTGGCTGCAGGCCGTGAGAGCTTCCAGAAATCGGGGTGCTCAGGAGGCCTGAGAAACTGATGGCAGGAACTAGTAGGTGAGACAAGGCTGAGAAGGCTGGTATGAAAAGCGGGGTGGAGGGAAATGAGTGATGGGACCTCAGGGTTTTGTTGGAGAGGTGGGCGAAAGGCCAGGCTACTCACGTGTCTAGGGGAGCACTTCTTTCAGGAAAGGACTGGCAAGAGTAACATGGTAAAGAGTCAGCCCTGAAGCTTTACTAGGCAGAATGTGGCTGCATTTCAACAGGTCTTCTCTTATTCCCTCTTCTCCTTCCCACATCTATTTCTGGAAATGCAAGTCCTTGTGCCTTCTTTCAATTTCCTCTTGGCTGATGAGTTTTAATAGCAGTTTAGTGTCTCTGAGCCCTCTTCTCTGGCTCCTTTCTAAGGTCATCATCGTGGTTCAACCCAATCCATTATTTTTGCTTTTCAAATGTGTAAATTATAAACAATCTTCCTGAGAAAAGAGCACTGGACTGGGAGGTTGGAACTCTGGCATTGTCCCCAATTGTGTGATCTTGTAATCACTTGTAGTGGAAGCTGTGGTGTATCACCCAGACACCACCCCCCAAACCATCCCTCACAAAAAAAACCCCAAAAAACTAAGGCCCTCTTCCCCCAACTGTTGGGAGTATTGGATGTTGATGGCTTACAGCTGAATTCATCTGTATCACCCTTGGCTGAAGCTAGTAGTCCTCAATGGAGGAGATTTTGCCCTACAGGGACATTTGGCAATGTCTGGAGATATTTTTGATTGTCACAACTGAGGAGTAGCATACAACTGGCATCTAGTAGGTAGAGGCCAGGGATGCTGCTAAATATTCTACTGTGCACAGGAAAGTGTCCTACAATAAAGAATTAACTAGCCCAGAATGTCACTAGTGCCCAGGTTAAAAAATGCTGCCCTAAGGGAGCCACTTACCCAAGATTAAACACCCTCCCCAGAGGCAGCCTGCATCTTGTAACATGTCTCTGGTACAAAATTCTGGCCCCTTGTTTCAATTTACGGCCAGTTCAAAAAGGCCATCCCAGCTCCGGAGCTCAGTATGGGACTGGCTGAGGTTTCTGCTGTGACTGCCTTATAGTTCATCTCACTCTGTCTAGACTTGCTGGTTCCCTCATGGCTATAAACTAAATATTTATGCCCCTCCCCTCAACTATTCCTATGTTGAAACCTAAGGGCCAAAATGATAGTATTAGGAGGTGGGGCCTTTGGGAGACGATTGGGTTATGATGGCAGAGCCCTTGTAAATGGGATTAGTGTGCTGATATGTGGGATATAAACCTAAAAGCAACAAATGGATAGGACAAACAAACAGACTCATGGGCATGGATCATAGACGAGTGGTTACCAGAGGGTGGGGGAAGGAAGGAGGAAGAGGGAGGTGGATGGGATAAAAGGGGTCAAATATGTGGTGACAGAAAGAAATCTAACTATGGGAGGTGAACACACAATATATATATATATATATACCTTACTGTTGAATTGTATACCTGCAACTTACTGGATTTTGTTTACCAATGTCACACACAAAAAAAAAAAGTTAAAAAAATGCAAGTCATATATATTTAAAAAAAATTTAATGAACTAACCAAAAAAAAAAAAAAAAAAGAAAGAAAAAAAGAAAAAAGAAAGAAAAGAAAAGAGACCCACAGTGCTCCTTAGTTCCTCCCACAGAATTCAGTGTTAGGACTCCACTGCTGTTTCACTGTATTGAGGCCCAGGACGCCTCAAATTGCAGCTAAAGGGAAGGAAAAAAAATCTTTTCCTCTACCTTTTTAGGTTCAGTGGCTGGGGCCCTGCATTTTAAATTGACAAAAGACAGATCAACAGGAGAAAAGAAGAGAATTTTTTACATGTGCAGCATGCATACAGGTGCGAGAAACTCAGTGATGAATAATCCAGGGGGTGTGGTTAGACTCCCATGGGGGCATACACCAGTTTAACAGAGAGCAATAAAATTGTAGAGAAAGGAATGGGGGTTTAGGCTCTCAGGGGAGGCAGATTATGGGAATGTAAATATGTGGGGAAACTAATGGAAGATTTTAGTAAGATTTGCTATGTAGATTACTCTCAGTGCTGTCTCTGGGAGGATGAATCTAGACTCTCCTATAACTAAGAGTACTAGAGATGGAACATCAGAGTGCTGTGTGTGTGTGTGTGTGTGTGTGTGTGTGTGTGTGTCTGCTGTTTTTCAACTGCCCTCAGTTCAAAATAATCCCCATGCCAAAGTGGCACATTTTGGGGTGGCATATTCTGATCCTCATCATAGCCTAGGGGGTATGAGATGGATAGGAGCCCAGGACTTTGAATTTGTCCTTTGTGCTAATGCTCTCTTCCTCTTCTTAACTTCATGCTGCTTATTTCTTAGGCTTTTTCATGATTCTACTGGATCATCTAGACTCTCTGTTACTCATTAATATTTAGCTTCATCTTCTCTTGCTAAAAGCCCACATATTTCATTATTAGGTTAAGTCAAAATCTTAAGAGAAGGAAATTGTCTCATCTTGTGTTCCAGGAGAAGTCAGAGAATACTCACGAACATCACCATGAATTAACTGCCCTTGTGTCAGCAATACCTTGCTAAGGATTGCACTTTCTCTCCCATCCTGCCTGCTATTTCCCAG
This sequence comes from Eidolon dupreanum, assembly GCA_028627145.1. Taxonomy (NCBI): domain Eukaryota; kingdom Metazoa; phylum Chordata; class Mammalia; order Chiroptera; family Pteropodidae; genus Eidolon; species Eidolon dupreanum. The sequence continues at coordinate 32,232,378 of CM053509.1, read as the reverse complement.
AGCATAGACCAAAGGAAGGAGAGTATTAGCTCAGAAGAAGAAGCTGTGCACTTCTAATGATATGTGCAGTTTCCACAGAAAGGCATCCCTATTTTTCAGAAATCAAATTCCTTTGTGTCATGAAGAAAACTTTTTATTAAAGAGCCTGCCTTGAAAGTTAGATACAGTTCTGTAAGAGGTCTGTAAAAGTTGTTCTTTTACTTGAAGATATTCTTTGTTAATTTTGCATATACTTGTTGACTTCAGAGGAGATTTAGATATAAATTCCAGACCTCTGTTATGTATGAAAAAATTCCATGAAGGAAAGCAAGGCTGATCAGCCTTTAGTATTTTAAGAATGTGGAATGTTGAATGGGAAAGGTATCAGAGCTAAGAAATTCCACATTTTAGGGATAGTAACAGTAGTCTCATGGGGTTATTGTGGTGATTAAATGAGGTAATCCATTTAATACACCTGGCATTTAATAGATGATCCATGTGTGGTGGTGATTATTATTCCTTGTGGGAACAAAAGTCTTGAAATTTTAAATACATTTATTCTTGAGTGACTTGGTTTTTTTGTTTTCATTGTTTCACCTGGTCAGTTTCCACCATGAAAAAGTACAATTTCTCTTATTGTTGAGACATACATATCTAATATCCAAATCTAATATCCAAAAGAAGGCTGAGCATTCCAAAGACTTTAAGGTTGCCCTTAAGTGCTTTGCCTTTACTGCTAGAAGCTTCCACCAGACAATTAGTAATGCCTCATTAAATTACTTTAAGCACAGATAGTATGTGCAAACTCGAATAGTAGGAATAAACACACTTAAACGTTTTATCAAAAAATTAAGTGGGCATAAATCAATCTCACTTCTGCTTTGAAACTTCAAAATGCATAATACCACATGGCCATTTAAAGGAACGAAGTTGTAGGAGAAGAAAAAAATATTTCTTTTACCCTCTTAGGTTCCATAACTGAGGCCTGTGAATTAAACTGACGAAAAACAAATTAACAGGAGAAAAGTCACACAAAGATTTAAAAAATTTTTATATGCACAGGGTCGCCACAGAAAAGTGAAACCCAAAGAGGTGGTTTGATTTGAGGATTTATTTTAACAAAGATCAATACATTGTGGAGAAGTTACTTTGCAAAGGAAAAGGGGTTTGGGCTCCTAGAGGCTGTACATTGTGAGAAGATAAATATATGGTGGAAACTGATGATAGGTAAGGATTCTTTAGTAATGTTTGTTTATACAGACATACCTCAGTGCCATCTCCATCCTTTTGGTAAGAGAGAGGACACCTTCAAAGGGAAATTTATGTTACTTTTACAAAGGGAAATTTATGCCCTGCTTATAGGTAGATAGAGGGAGGGCAGGAAGCGTCTCCTTTGCCTGCAATTTCTTAAATGCCTTCAGACCAAAATTATCCTTATTCCAAAGTGGCATATTTTGGGGTGGCATATTCTGATTCCTTTCAAGATGTGACTGCTATATATTGACATGAAAAGATGTCCATGAAGCATTGTTAAGTTAAAAAGCAAATTCTATAACAGTTTTATAGTTATTTTTATGAAATTGTAATAAGTATAATAAAGTACCTTATTTGTATAATATAGAAAAACAATCAGAAAAATACGTAAACTTCATGGTGATTTTCTCTGAGGGCATTATGTGAGAACTTCACTTTGTACTAAAATATTTGAGTATGATTTAATTTTTACAATGAGAAGATGCAATTTTTGAAATTGTAAAAATGACAAATATTAAAAAGTAAATGACAAACATGGAAAACAATCTATTTGAAGCAAATCTTATAAAGTATATAAAGTGACTCAGCACAAATAGGGTGTTTTTTTGGTTACTGACTTAAGTTTAAGTTATCTCTTCTACGACCTAGTTTAGTGTTTCCAATATTTTGGCTATTTCAGGCAATTTTTATTGCTTATTGCCAGATTTTCTGTTCCTTTTTATCTTTAGTTTCTAGAATATGAGTGTTAAATACCACATTATTGCTCTTTTGGCTACTCATTCTCCACATGAGTGCATTTTTTGTCAGGTGTCCAGTATCGAAGCAAGTACATGATAAATCATGTGGCCTCTGAAGTTAGATGCCTGGGTTTGAAGCCTGGCTTCTCTTACCACCTAGGAGACTTTGGGAAGGTTGCTTAACCTTGCTTGCTTCAGTTTTCTTTTCTATAAAATGGGGATGATATAATAATAATACCTGCCTCATTGAGTGCTTAAGAAATAAATAAATTATTACATAAAAAACACTTAGAACATTTCTGGCACACAGTAAATACACTATAAGTTTTCAGTTCAGTATTTTTTCTTAGCTGCTGCTATCTCATCCAAAATTTACTTTTGTAGTGACTATGAGTGTAAAGCACATAAGTGAAGACCTTGAAATAAGAATCATGTCTGCATATAAAATAGATGGGTCAATCAATGAATAACTGAGACAACTGGTTAAAGCACTGAAGATTTGCTGCTGTGTACAAGGCAGAATAGCCTCTGTGAATGCTATCTCTTTGTACAAAGACAAACACAGGGTTTATAAAAAGCCAAACCCTGAACATTTCACAAGAAAAAGGGATCAGTTGATTTAGGCAAGTCTAGTTCAGGATGGGTTAGTATGCAAAGAAACAGGCTGATTATTGCCTATTATGTTGTGGTTTCTCTAGGAATTATGTATTCTCACTAAAGCTCATCCTCTTTATTCAGGCTCTCTCCCAGAACTAATTTTCTTTTATTTTAGACATTCTTTAGTCACTCACTTATCTGTACTTCACTGTATGAATAATTATTATCTCATATTTAACTGTAATTTTATTTTTGCAGTTTTAACTCAATAGGATCTGAACTACCCACCGCTAACACTGTGTCTCATTCACCTTTGTCTCTAAGGTGCCTTGATCAGGTTCTTGCATACACCAAGAACCCAACAAATGTTCCAGTGAATGAAGTAATTTCCCAGCCTATATAAAAGTTAGAGACCGGGGTCTTTTAAAGAGGCACAGTAAGCTGACTACTGGCAATTAAGTGATTTTAATTCATCCAACCTCTTTGGATCTCTCTTTCCTCATCTTAAATAGAAGAATTTGAGCCATATCAATGGTTTCCACCCTGGTTGCACATTAGAACCACCAGCAGAACTTAACACTAATGCCCAGGCCCCACCTACACTAATTAGATTAGAATCTCTGGTATGCTGGCACTGGTATTTTTACCCCCTCATCTTCCCACCCCCTGTAATTGTATTATACAGCCAGGTTAAGATTCATGGTGCCAAGTGTTCTCTCACATTTCTGACTATGAGAGACATCTGGTAATCTTAAAGAGAGGGAGAAGCAAATGAACAATCTCTAGTCACCTGGGATCATCTTGTGTAGTAGCAAATATTCACACCCACTTCGATAGTCATTGAGAGGACATCATTAGGTTATATAGTCCAGAATATAACCACACTCTACAATATAATTTAGCAAGTAGAGAATTAGTTAGTGTATTTTAGAACAATTTACACAAAAATGCGTACAAAAAAAAGATTTGATGCTTAATAGGATAAATTGGCAAAGCCATGTATGTGGAATACTTCATGTTTCATGGATGCCTGGTCATTAAGGCTTACTGTGATTGTTTTCATATTTTAAGTAGTCTGGTTTGTTGTGAGGCTTTGTGATTTCTTGTTAAAGGATGGAGATCAGAAAAACCAAACTGGAGGTCCCCAAGATGGCAAATAGGTTATTCTAGGTCATTCCTGACTGTGCTCCCCCTCACAAGAAGAATAATTAACAATTACTCAAGACTAAGACACCTCTGAGAGAATCTTAGAATGCGGAGGTGAGGCTGAAGCTCCCTCTGCACCATGAGATCAAGACAGACCACGTCAGAAGGGTAAGAGAAGTGGCTACATGTTGACTGCATTACCTCTCCTCCAGGCCAGCACTGCACTGCACGGCGAGGTCTCCCCTGAGCCCCTGGTTCCTCCAGAGGGAAAAGATAACCCAGGAACGACAGCTAGTCCCCACCTCCGCCCCAGCATTAGAGTTGCTTTATGGGGGCCTCTATTCTGATCAGGCATCACAGAGATTGCAGGAATGTCTGTGGGGCTCAACCATTGGGAATCTGACTGTGATGAAGAAGAGCAGAGGGGCTTGCAACAATCATCATACAATGTTGGCAGACCAAGTTTACATCTGCAGTGTGCAAATAGTTCTCCTGATTGGCAGATTTACTAACCTGCAGAACCAAGCTAGGGGTGTATTCTGGCTAGGGAACTTGGTGGCTTGCAGATCTGCCTGATTCTGATCCTCAAAAGAGTAGTTTTGCTGGCCTGAGAGCCCAGTTTGTCCATAACCAGGTAAGAAATGGGGTCACAGCTTCATCCACTGTGGAGAGTGCCTTCTGGCCCCATCTGACCAGATGAGCTTGTGACAACCCCAGGAAGTCGTGCAGCCCAGTTGTGCTTGAGTCTAGGGAAGGATGAGAAAAGCTGATAGTTTGACAAGCCAAGCCAGTGGCCTTGTTTGACCAGGGAACTTGGGGTGTGGGTTAGCTTAAGTTAAGACAATAAAAGTCTTTACCAGCTTTAGAGTTGCTTCTCCTGCTATGCCAGGTGCAGGGAATCTAATTTGTAGCTCCATTCATTGTTGAATACAGCCCTCAGTTTGTCTAACTGGGAAACCTAACCAGAACATATAGGAAGCTGTGTAGCCCATTCAGCAGCCCTATGTACAATGTCACTTGAACAGAGAGTATAGCCTGTGGCTAACCCCAATACAGACCAAAACCAGTGCCCTCACCTGACTAGGGAATTTAGTGCATACTCTGGCCTGATTTGGGTTATCAAACAATACTCTGTACAAGACCTCTATCCCGTCCTACTGCCCTGTCAGGGCAGGGAAGTTAATTCATAGCCTTATTACTGAGCATAGTACCCAGTCCTTACCACCTAGTAAACCTGACCAGAGAATCCAGACATCTGCAAAGCCTATCCTGCAGTCTCACCTGGGTAAGGAAACAAGTCATCAGTACTATCCAACTGTTCTTAGCCAGAGGCATTCCCCCCTCCTCAGAGCCCAAACAGTTGTCTCACTCCAAAATAGACCATAATAGCAGGTACCACCAGCCCAGGGACATGACCGGCAGGCAAACCCAAACTGAGCTGACTGATGAAGATGGATCTGCACCAAAGCAAACATGTAAAGTCTAGAAAAGGAGCCCGATTACTCGAATGCATAGGTAGCAATGTAAAGAATCAAGAATCACAAAAAAATAAGGTATATATGACACCACCAAAGGAAATGAATAAAGCTCCAATAACTGACCCTAGAGAAATGGAGATCTAGGAACTATTAAAGAATTCCAAATAATCCTCTAAAGGAAGTTGAGTGAACTGCAAGAAAACATGAACAGACAACTAAACAAAATTAGGAAAACAATGCATAAATAAAATGAGAAGTTCAACAAGGAAATAACAACTATTAAAAAAGACCCAAATGGAAATCCTACAGTTAAAAAATAAAATAACTGAACCAATGACTTCAAAGGAGAGTTTTAAAAGGAGATTCAACAAAGCAAAAGAATCAGTGACTTGGCGGATAGGACATTAGAAATTACCCAGTCAGGGGAGTAAAAAAGAAAAAAAAAAGAACAAAAAAGGGTGAAGAAAGCTTCTAGGGATTATGGCACACAATAAAAAAATTGCATTATGGGTATTCCAGAAGCAGAAGTGAAAGTGAAAGGAGCAGAAAGTATGTTTAAAGCAATAATGGGTGAAAACTTCCTGAACCTGGGGAGAGAAATGGACATCTAGATGCATGAGGCCCAAAAGACCCAAATAGGTTGAACCTGAATAGGGCTGCACACATTATAATTAAATTGTCAAAGTCAAAGACAAAGAAAGAATTTTAAGAGCAGCAAGAGAAGAGAGAAGTTACGTGCAAGTGAACCCCTGTAAGATTATTAGTGGATTTCTCAAAGAAACTTTTTAGGCCAGGAGAGAATGGGACAACATATTCAAAATTTGGAAAAAAACCCCCTATCAACTAAGAATTCACAACTGGTGAATCTATCTTTCAAAAATGAAAGACATGTAAAAACTTTCCCAAACAAACAAAAGTTGAGGGTGTTCATTACCACAAATATGTCCAACAAGAAATGCTAAGGGGAATTCTTTGACTGGAAGTAAAAATCATTAATTAACATCACAATGACTTCCTCTATCTGTGGCTCCATTTCATTTTCCCCTTAACAGAAAAACATCTTGACTGAGATTACTGCCCTTCCAATTTTCCACTCACTGTTTCACTCACTTTAATCTGGCTTCTTTCCTACCATTAGATGGAAACTGCACTTGCAAGGTCATTACCAGTGACTTCCAAACCAGTGGATACTTTTAGTCAGCTTATCTGACCTTTCAGCAACTTTTAACTTTCTCTAACACTCTTCTCTTTTCTGGTTTTCCTCCCACCTCTGACTGCTCCTCTATTTTTTGACTTCTCTTTCTCAACCTAATGACTAAATATTGGAGTGCTTTGGGACATCACCTTGGGTGTTGGTTCTCTGAATTTTTGTTAGCAATGGGGGCTGAGTGTCCTAACTCACCCTGCTACATAGCAGTTTGATGGCATAGCAGTGGCATAGCTTTATCATGATTTTTCAAATAGCAATTGAAATTTTTCTGCATTAGAAGCAGTGTCTTCAATTATTATTGAACATTAAATGGCTTTGGAAATTTCTTTGTGGACACAATAATGTTTGTTAATTAATTCAACCTAAAATTACAATACAAAACAGCACTTACATGTGAAATTTATATGCGAAATAGTCATTCTGATGACAACTAACGTTGTTTGAATCACAAGTAATATCAAGCTCAAATACACTTCCCATTTTGTCAAATGCTAAAACAAGACGCCAAATCTCCATTTCTATGTAAATTTGCAGGAGATACATTTTCTGAACTCAAACTGCAGTTCCAGTAGCATTTTTCAGACCTCAATGTAAATGTGAAGGAAATTTCTGTTTTCTGATATCCACTTAACTGTGCAATTGAGGAGCTTCCACCTAACCTTCAATTGGAAATGATTAATCTAAAATGCAATGACATGCCAAAAAACAAATATCAAGAGAATAAAATTCCATAAATGCCTTTCGAGTGATGAATATGCTCAATGAAAATCATATGCTCATGAATCGATGTCAGTATTTGTCAGTATCTATCTTTGTAAAAGACATTTTCAAAGATGAAATACATGAAATCTTTTCACAGGTGAACATAAACATTTCAACTAATTTTGATAAAGAACATAAATTTTGAACTCCAATTAAATGAAATGTTATCTTCCCCCAAAATACTGTTATTCTTATTAGATCTATATTACAAAGATTATTTTAAATTATTTTTATATTTTGAATTTTATCAATACAAAATTTGTGGAACTTTTCTCTCTCTTGTTATATGAGTATCTACTTAATATTCCTTGATTTTGCCTCTTGGTCCTTTACAAAAAAAAGTTTGCCTAACCCATCATCACCTCTTCTAAGCACAACTCAAAAGATTCCAGGCCATGAACGATCTGGCTTCTGTCTACTTCTTCAATCACCCTTGCCTGTATTTCTCAAACACATCAGAGCCTTTCCCTCCTCAGGACTTTTATACTTGCTGCATCCTTTGCCTGGAATGACTTTAAAGGTTTATTCATTTGGGATTGAGCTCTTAACCTGTAGGGTCTGCACTAACTCCAGGCAGTTAGTGTCAGAATTGATTACTGTGGAAAACCTACATATCTGGTGTCAGAAGTGTTGTGAGTGTGGTAGTAGTGTGTGTAAAGGAAAACTGAGTGCATTTTTCCCATACAAACCTTGCCACAGTCTAGCAATTAAGCATTAAAAGATGGTCATTTTCACACTCTTCTCTGTTTTTGAGATGGTTAGATATTTCTAAGTGTAGATATGCCCATTGTTCACTAGCTTGAGGTTGAATACTTCTTACCATACTATTTGTTCTCTAAAGTATAGCAAGTTCAAGCTAATTGTTTTCCTACTCAATAAGGACCCTAGGTAGTCTTCCTCTGGGGCCCTCATCTCTAGATATAAATAATAGTCTTGGATGTGCTTACTGGTGGCTTATTTTCAGTCTTGGTTGTCCTGCTTGCTGATGGAGCAATTTCTCAGACTTGTGCCTCAAGGTGAAAAGGCTAGACTTTTGTTACTTATAGGTATGATGTGGGGACTAGCAGCATTGTCATCCTCTGGGAGCTTGCTAGGAATACAGAATCTTGGATGCTGCCCTAGACCTACTCAATCAGAACCTGCTGCTTAATAAGATCCTCAGGTGAATCTTATGTCACATCCAGGCCTACGTGCTGATTGTAGTTGCTGCCACCATCATGTCTGAGGATCCTCCAGAGATCATTGTCTATGTACCATAGCTGACTTCTGATGGTGACTGCTGCATCACTAGCAGATGAAAATCTGAGACAATGTCACATCTCTTTCTAATCTAAGTCATTCCACAGGTGCAATGTAGATCATAGGGTCCAAATGGTAACCTTTAGCAAAATGTTGATTTGTGAATATTAGAATATCATTGAACCTTACTGCCCCTCTCTTGATCTGCCTCTACTGTGACCTGTGATGGTTGGATGCCTATTACTGGAACAGCTTCAGGCAACTCCCTGCCCGAGTCGTGATCAAACCGACTTCTGGATGCAGAGAGAGAAGAAAGTTTTTCCTGACTTCATTCTTAGGACTGCTTCTCAAATCCTCATCTCTTGACCCAGTATTCACCCTTCTCCAGGATGACTGACAGTGGGAACATCCATTCCCTTTGGGGGAAACCCCATCCCCACCCTCAGGAGTGTGGTCTGACTATAATAGTTTGACATAAGCACATTCCCCAAAGGCCAGGTTATTTGGTCTTAAATAACACCACATGTGAAATATCAGTAGTCCTAGAAACTTTCTTTTCAGTTTCTTCTCATCAAGGTTCTGAAACCTCAGAGTCTAGCCTCATCCTGAGTTACCTGGTTATATAAAGTTTCACTTGATATGTTGTTTAAAGCCAGTTATTGAGAACAGTTTATACATTCACAAAGATCTAAGTCGGAAAAGTTGTGATCAAGGAGAACTGGCTGAGATATGAAGAATAGTAAGTGTGGTGAAAATTTCCTCTGACCTCTCTAAATAAAAAGTATTAGAAAGTATTAAAAAAACTACCTGCCATATTTGAATTACATATATCCTGACTCTAAAAAGAGTGGCTATTATTGGTATATCTGAACAGAATTTCTAGAATGACTTTGGATTGCTGAGTGTTATCTTGGAAACCCCACTAAATGGCAAGTTTTAGCTTTTTTTTTTTCCATTTTATAGCTTTTGTATGAGCTTTAAAAATAACCCAATTATGGCTATAGCCAAGCAACCCTGAACAAGCCTGATCTCGTCTGATCCTGGAAGCTAAGCAGGGTTGGGCCTGGTTAGTACTTGGATGGGAGACCACCTAGGAAGACCAGGTACTATAGATGTAAAAAAAAATTAATAAATAAAATTAAAAAATAAGGGATTGTAAGCTGACAAGTTCCTTGCAATCTGTGAGGTCAACTAAGAGTTGCCTCGCCTAAAAAAAAAATAACCCAGTTTTTCTGGCTGGAAGGTGGTTTTTCTATGAAAGATGTTTTAGGGATTGGAAAGCAGAAAGAACAATGAATAAGAAACACTTACTGTTTATTGAATTGAATAAGCGCACCTTATATTTGGATAAGCTCAAAGGCATATACACTATCTCATTTTATGCTGATATCAGCCCCAGAATTATACAGAACAGTGTTATTACCCCCCTTTTAAGGATTTGGAAAACTGAAGCCTAGAGAATTTAAGTGCCTAGAAAGTGTGAAATCAGGTCTCAAACCTGACTTATGACTCTAAATTCCATCCTCTATGTTTGGTTAAAAAAAGTCTGAGTTCAAGTTAAGGGCATAGGTGAATCAAACAGGTAATGTGCCTGAGTTGCCTACATGGTCTACGGACCCACCAGTTTATTATAATAGGTCATATCTGACTGTCTTCATAAGACACTAAAGAAAAGTATCTCAGTGATACTCAGTGATACCAGACTAGATCTCCTACCCAAACCTCTTCTCTTTTTTCCACTTGCTCTTTTTCTTCTTTCTCGCCTCTTTCATTTATTCCTCAAGTAATAGATTTCTTTCTAATTCACTCTCTCTGGCTTAACTTGATTTTTAAAGGACTTTACTATTACATCCCAGAGTGACTCAGTGTGAAGAAAACCACAGCAGATGCAGAGAAGGGAGCGGAGGAGGGGATGTGGAAGGAAGGGGGAGCTAAGGGTGATGGCAGGTGTGGAGAGCGGTTTAGCGCAGATACACCAATTTCTACTTCCAGACTGGTATTCTGAGATGTTCCCTGCTGCTCTGGAATCTCTGTAAACACAGAGATTTGTCTGGAATGACTTTACAGCTCAGCAGGAAGCTTGCTGAGCTGCCAAGACTCTCAAACTGTGAGTGCTGCTCAGAAATGGAGGGAGGAGGTGCTCTCAGCCTGGCATGCACCCCTTCCCCCGGCCTGCCGGTGCCCACGTAAGCTGGGAGATGGCCATGGAGCTTGTGCATGCTCCGGCTCTGCTGTGTTGCCTGCTCCACTAGCAGGGCGGTAAGGCCGAAATGAACCTTGCAAAGACATCAACTGCATCTTTGTGCTGTTGTGGTGAGCCACACCTAAAATGTCCCAGAAAGCCATTAAAAAAACAGCCCTGTTCTTACTTTTTTTTTTTTCAGGGTAAGAACATTCATGATTTTACTCTGCAATACTTTTTTTCTCAAACTCCTCTTTATGAGAAGAATCTAAATCTTTCCTGCTATACTTTAATTCTCTTTCCTTTTTTCTCTTAATGGCACATGTTTTCCCAGAGACTGCTGCGATTGAGACCTGGGGCTTTTGAGTAAGGGCAGCTAAGGAGAAGGCAAGAGAAGGAAAATGGGGATGACTGGGGTCTTGGGGAAACGACATGGAGAGAGTGCCACTTAGTATGTATTCATTGTAAAACAGGGCACTGGAAATGGATTAGAAACCCAGGGTAAAGCCACAAGGAAGCACTGTTGTGCCGAGGGAAGCACAGGGAAGGCCATGCTGAGCTTTCTGCTGTTCAGTCATGCCCACAGCGTGCTGGCCTGTCCTTTTTTTTTTTTTTTTCTTTTCACCAGATGGCTGCTCTGTAGACAAACTCTTAGATACATACAGCTTAGTAATTTATCTTGTTTTTGTAATGGTTATGAGCAGTGGCTTTACAGAATTCAAATCTTGGTAACATTAATTACTAGGTGTATTAGGCTTTCTTAGAGAAACAGATCTGGTAGGTTATCTTTGTCTCTATCTCTATATCCATACCTAATCAGAATACAGTCTGTATATCTAATGTAGGGAGGAGGCAAGAGAACGAAAATATTAAATCTAGCTACATTCAGAGACTGCAATATGCTGGTCAGCCCTGCACCCAGACCACAAGGAAACCTGAAGAACAAAGGAAGATTTCTGCTGGAATTGCTAACAACCCCATTTCTCCACACTCTGAAGAGAAGACAGGAAAAAGTCTTTAAGTGGCACCCTACACAAAATAAAATCATTCTTTCTGTATGGCTAAAACCATGAAGAACCTATGGACCAAAGTCTCAAAAATGCCAGCAGGCCTTTCACACTACATATTCTTATCTTTTCTCACTACATGTGCCTCTCCTTCCTCACTGTATGTCCATATCAAAGGAAAATGAGTAAATAAAGTCTTTGAACTGTAACTCACAGGAACTAAGGAATGATATATAAACTGAATTCTCTGAACACTCAGGATCCCTCTCAGTGCCTTTACTCTGTCTCTCTCACTGTCCTCGTTTCTCTCTATTGTCTCTGTCCCTGAGTCTTTCTTGGGCTCTCACTCTGCCTCTGAGAGAAGACAATGTTCTATCTAATGAACTTTCTTTTAGGCTCTAACTTTAGCGTGTGTTTGAATGCTTTCTTACACTCTGCCAAGAATCCTCTCCTCTCTCAGTGTAGGGCTTGAGTTCCCCCTCCCCCATTTGGGGGAATTAGCCCTGTTCTACATTCTCTCTCTCTCTCTCTCTCTCTCTCTCTCTCTCTCTCTCTCTCTCCCCCCTCTCTCTCTTATCTATCTATCTATCTATCTATCTATCTATCTATCTATCTATCTATTTATCATCTGTCTATCATCTACCAATTGACGAATCAATCAATTTATTTTATTTTAAGAAATGTAATTGTGGGGGTTGGCAAGTTTAAAATCTGTTGGGTAAGCTGACAGGCTGGAGATTCAGGTAAGAGTTGATGCTGCTGTCATGAGTCTGAAGGCTGGAAACGTAGGCAGAATTTCTGAGTTCTAGTCTAGAGGCAGTATTCTTTTTTCTTTGGGAAACTTCAGTTTTTGCTCTGAAGGCCTTCCGCTGATTGGATGAGGCCCACGCATGTTATGGAGGTGTAATCTGCTTTACTTAAAGTCAACGATTATAAATGTTAATCACATTAAAAAAAAAAAAACTTTACAGCAATATCCAGACTAGGATTTGACTGAACAACTGGTGGCCACAGTCTAGCCAGACTGACAAAATCAACCATCACTCTAGCTTTTAACTTACTAACAAGTTTACTTAATCTCTTTAAACAGTTTTTTCTTTTGTAAAATGTAGATAATAAGATGAAGCTTAAATAAAAGGGTCTAGACATACTAAGTGATCAGTACATGTTGCCTATATTATTAAGATTATTGCAAGTTCACAAGGAAATTTACATTAGTCTTATGGGAGCTCTATCTATGCATTAGAAATCAAAAAGAGCAATCAACTTCATTTATTATGTTTATTGATTTGCCATCAGACCCAATATTTAATTTGATATATAGACATCAACTGCCTAATGTGAAAAATATATATGAATGATCACAAACAATAGTAAGATAACAATAAAGATAAAATAACAAAATGTTAAAAATTATCTATGGCCCTATCACTCTGACAGAGCCACTGTGTTCATTTTTTCATTTTCTCTGTCAGTTCATTCTTACCATTCATACATAAACATATTATTTACAGAGCTATGTTCAGGATGGCTCAGTTTTTGCATTTTGCTATTTTTTTTTCCAATGAACATGATAGAGTCTAGTCAAATAAATTGTATGCTGGTTAAAAAGTACAGTTATCCTCTCTCATCCTACCAGGAAGCCAGAGCTGTTGGGCCAGTGTGTTTTCTCTTGGTGTGCCAGCTTGGCAGACAAACTGTCTACATGTTTGCATCCCACTGTTTTCCTACTAAAAGGACAGTTGGAGGACAAAAGCTCATTAATGGATGTAGGTGTGATGTATTAAACTGGAGAAAAAGTTAATCCAGCTCTGCATTATTGTGGTTTTTATTTTTGTCATTATTTTATCTGTTCAAAATGTGTGGAGTTCCTTCAATATGTTGTGGGCCACACACTAGGGATATATATATTCAAGTGCAAAGCAGACCAAGGATCTAGTTGCAGACTAGATGGTGAGACAGGTGACAAGGAGACACAGAGGGCCACAGTGGGGTGAAATATCTAACCTAGGCTTGGGGCTGGGGATGGGAGAGATAGGGGGTGGCATCCTGAGGGACGTTTTTAGCTGATCTCTGCAGATTGAGTAGGAGTTCACCAGGTGAAGAGGGGAGAAGGGGTTTATGTCATTCCTTTAAAAGATTTGATTTTCCAAAAAACTGAGTTCAGATGTGTTTTTTTTTAAATTTATTGAGGCAAACCTCTGAAACTTAGGTAAGGGTGTGGGAACAGCATGTGTGAAGACCCACTGGCTGCACACTATGGTTTATGGGATTGAAGGTAATCTATTTTGGCTGTAGGAAGAGTATGAAGGTGAAAGGGGTTCATATTAAAGAGATGAACTTTGCTCTGTGATTGGAGTGAGTCACTGGGGAGCCACTGAAATGTTTTATGGAGGGGAGTGATACGACATGATTTATCCTTCAGGAAGACCACTGGGTTACAGCATAGAGAATCAATGGTTAGGGCAATACTGGTTGCATGGAGACCATTGTATCACCACTGAGGTGATCCAGATAGGAGATGATGGGTAATAGCCGTGCAGATACAGAGAAATGGATGAAATTGAAAGGTATTTAGAAGACTGAAGGGCTATAACTTGATTATCAGTCCAGGTGTGTGGGAGAGAGAGTAATAAAGAATGAAGCCTAGGGTTCTTGTATTATATGTTTCCATGTTCTTGAAAATGAAGATTTTTAAATCTGAAATTATTTTGCCTTCAAGGGCAATTGCTGTCAAACATTCTGTCATCACATGGAAGGCACCATGTATGGGGGAAAGAGCATTTGCCTGGATGGCAGGTACAGGTCTACCATAAACCCCAAGTGTGATCCTGGTCAATTATCTCCTTGCAGAAAGTGTGAATAGTTGCAATATGTGACAATGTGAGTACTGGGGTAGGAATCTGAGTTATAGCACATATGCAAAATAAACACATTTACATGGCACTTAGGGTAAACTGCTGAGGCTACTTGTGTCTCGTCGAAGAGATTGGCCTGAGGTTCTGCTTGCTCTAGGTTCTGACTGATTATATCGTACACTGGAGAACACTTTTAGGGAAGCTCTGGCATAGTGGTTAAACTCTTGAGTCAGATAGTCTGAACTAGAGTCTTCATTCCACCATTTACTAACTATGTGACTTTGAGAGAATGGTTTAATAATTCTAAGCCTCAGTTTTCTCATTTGTAAAATGGGAATAATAGTACCTATCCAAAAGGGTTGTTGTGAAGATTAAATAAGAGAATGTGCATAAATACTTTATTGGAGCTCTTGAATACAGAGTAAATACTTAATACATGTTAGGCATTATTGTTTTTATATAATCTTTTTCTTAAACTGTGCAATTCAGTGGTATTTAAAGTAAATTTACAGATTTAGGCAAGTGTTACCCAAATCCAAATTTGGAATATTTTTATCACCTCGAAAAGATATGCTCATTTGTAGTCATACCCTGTTCCCTCTCAACCTTCAGTCAACTGTGAATCTACTTTTTGTTTCTATAGATTTGTCTTTTCTAAACATTTTATATAGTAGGGTCATGCGGTGTGCAGTCTTTTGTGTCAGGCTTCTTTCATTGAGATAATGTTTCTGAGGTTCCTCCATGTTAAGGTGTAGATCAGTACTTTTGTTTCCTTTCATTGTTGAATAGTAGTGCATCATATAGGCATACCACATATTGTCTGTCCATTTACCAGTTGGTGGACATTTGGTTTGTTTCTATTTTTTGGCTATTATGAATAATGCAACTATGAACATTTATGTATGTCTTTATGTAAACATATTGACATATAATCTTCCATTTTTAAAAGCCTAAAATTCTAAGAAACATTGAACTGGTGAGGAGGATGACTATTATAACAGGCTTGGTTCTTGTCCTGTAGCAATAACTATATTTTTGCTAGGATAGTTTGAAGAAGCACAGTTATTTATATCCATCATGGAAATTTAACTTTTCAGTTAAGAAAGAAAAATTTAAAAAGTTTATTTTAATAAAATAGTCAAAAGCAGTTCAGTTTTCAGATTAAGTTTGTCATTCTTCAATTTTAATTAAAATTTCAAGAACAGTTAGATATTGTCATGCTGCACAACTGTAGGGGGCATCCTTTCATTGGAGTTTTGTGTCTGGGTGTGCCAGTCACATGGGATATAATGGGAATGGTGCTGCCTTGAGCTGTGTTGTAACAAGTGGCTGTAGTCTCCTGAGTCTGGATCATCCGTACTCTGTCCTGGAGGTGGGGCTTGTTCTGCTTACGGAGGGCAATGCCGAGTAGGAAATGGAGCTAAGGCCCAGGATGTCACTCTACAGACTCTAGGGAGTCCTAGGAAGAGGGCTTGTTTGAAGCACAGAAAATTTCAGACTAGAATTACCAATAATATCCTTGAATTGTTGATGGGAGAGACTAAAAGCTCTGACAGACTCATAGCAGAAGCAGTATCCCACACACTCCCGTCTGGAGAGACCTTGAGCTAAATGCTCTCAGGTTAGTCGAGACCTCAAAAGTTTGCTTTTAAATGGTTTAGACCTGTGAATAAAGTTTGGGGGTAAAGGAAGCCAACTGGGACATATGTCTTACTGGGATACATGCTTTGTCCTGTCCTTCCCCTAAAAGTATTGGGCTGAACCCTCTCAGCAGAGAGTTGTGGAAAATTAGAGACGTTCTGTGGAAAGACCAAGTTAACGTTCAAGTCTCAGAATCTGATCTTAGGTCAAATATCTCTTGCTTTTGCCAGTAAAAAGAGCCCAGATGTTTTTCTATTTACTTAGGCAAACCCTTGAAACACAAGTTAGTGATATAAAACTTTACATTTGCAATGTTAAGAACCCATATTTGTAAAGTCACAAGCATAAAATATATGCTGTGAAATGGGAGGTCAGAATGGTGAACTCATTTTAGAACCATAGTTTTGACTCAAGAATTTTGATGGGGTCTTCACGTTGGTTGAGCTTCTTGGTCCTAATATCATTGAGCGAATTAAATCATGATATTAAAACATTGGAACACTAATGTTTTGTTTTTATTGGCAAGAACCAAAATGATCTAATACTAATGCCATGAAACATCAGTCACTTTTTTCCTGATGAATAAGATGAACTTTGGCTGCTTATGATAGTAAATTTAATAATGTCAGTGATTTGAACTGTTTCAGTTCTAAATGTGCAGAAATGTGTTTTATTGTATATCTCTCCCCCCGCCCCTCTTTCTTTCTCGTACTACTACCTTCAGGAACTTTTGTGGCAAATAAACCCAAATACAGGGATTAAAGCCTATCATTCACATGTGCCATGTGTGTGCCAAAGTATGAGTACCCACGGCAAGGCTTCCTCTCACAGGTGGTCTGAATTTGCTTCTAGCTGGTTCTGTAAGCAGATTCAATATTTCATAAGCACTGCTCCATCTCATGCCTCCATTATTGACACCACATGGAAGTCAGGAAATTGGTTCTTTCTGGGAACAGTTTGCAGAAATATGCAGCCTGTCAGCCCCTTTCTCATGGGTGCATTAACAGAGCAGCTCACGATTACAAGTAACGAACCTTCTCCAGATGTGTGTAGCAACTCAGCTCCAACTTTATCTTCAGTCCCGAAGATGGACTTGACAAGATGGATTATTTGTGGCTGTATTGTAATAACTTTGTGAAATTGGAATTCCCAACGATTGTAATGGAGGGCGAGGAATCAGCAGCAGAGAAACAGAATTTCTCCCTGCAATAAACAATGCAAAAGGACAACAACAATAAAAAGAGCAAATCAGCTGTGGCATTTTCCTGCCTTAGACACTGACTCTTCCAGACTGTTCTAATTCTTTCCCTTTTATGATTCTGTTTATACTACACACATTAAAGTTAAGTCATGTCTTTAATAAGATGGAAACTGGAAGTGAGATTTGGAAATGACTGAATCAGGCTTCTTAACTTTTTTCTTCTTTTGGAGAGCTCAAAAACAACTGACAGAAAGGGATATACCAAAGAAAACAATTTTAATTGTTGGCTTCCATGGAAAATTCAATCCAGCTTTTCATTCATTCCCTTCCCAGTGCAGTGCCAGCACACTTCTCTCTATATGGCTAGGGACTTAATTTAGCTGACAAATTTCTGAAGATATAACTACATTTTTAAAAGAAATATTCTAACTATAAATGATGCATACATTCTCTCTCAGTCTCAAAAGACAGGATTTTTCCAAGATAAAGTAATTGGGGGTGAATTTCTCTTGCATTTTATTAGCAGTGATGATTTCAAGTGAGTATTCTCTTAAAGCAAGGCTGTACTTAAAACACAAATCCCCTGAGTGGATAGTTATAAAACTGTATTCCTTTGGGAGTTATTTGTCCATCTTCAGGGTTGGCATTCTTAACTGTTTGATGTAGATGTTCTAGATAAAATTCCTCAAGTCCAGCTGTTATGATTTAACTTAATGTTTGTACAGAGGGATTTCCTTTGTCATTGAAGAGAGGGAATCAAAACAGAATTAGTCATTCTTGCATCTTCTATTTATAGCCCAGCTATTATTCAGATGCATTGTAGAAGAATGATGTGAACAAGAATTTCTCTCTCTCTCTCTCTCTCTCTCTCTCTCTCTCTTTTTGTGAACGAAACTCTTTTTTTTTTTCAACCTGTGGATTTAACTTTGGTTGTTAACTTAAACAGACAGCACTTAATGAACATATTACTCCTCAAATGAAAAATTACCTAAGTCATCCCATCTCCATTTGCAAATTAAATGTTTGTCAGTACAAAGTATGTGAGATGACCGAAGTCATGGATGACTTACACGGAAGTGGCTGGAGTAAGAAAGGTCAATTTGAAAAGTTGTTTGTATGGGTTACTCATGACTAATAGCCAAAATCATGAGAGTATTCAAATAAAATTCTACTCTGTTTATTTAGTTTAATGTCAACATTAGAGTTTGCCTCCAAACTTAGTGATAATCATGATTTAAGGCATTGTTACTTGGGAGAAATTTTAGTACATTAATTTGTTTTTTGGGGAGAGGTGGTGGCATAGGGGCAGAGGCCTTGGGGGGTTGTATTGAGACAAATAGAGCAGTTAGATAAATTGGTTATGTAAACTGATAGAGAGCCGACTGGACAGGGATCATCTAGAATGGCTTGCTGGCTTGCTGGGTAGAAGGAAGTTAAGAAACAAGACTACTAGCTTTTTACTGATCTAATCTATATGGTAATTAGGTATCTCCAATTACATGAAATGAAGCATGAGAAAGGTGCTTTATAAATTCTCAAATCCTGTACTATTATTGATTGCTGCAACATCTGAAGCAGTCTCTATTATGCAGTAGCCTTCAAATCCATGTTAAATTTGAATATCAGTCCTGGTTATTATAGGGCAAGTGTGTCTTTGTTTCCTATGTGGGCTAAGCTTGCATTAGGAGTTCCAGTATTTTGAGGAGCTATTGAAGTTGCCTCCAGGGCAATCTGAAAATCATACAAATCCAGTGTTTAAACATGAAAAGTTTGAGCTGAAGACAAAATATAACCTCACTACAACTGTTCAGACATCTGGCCCAACCCTAGGCAGTGGGGCTTCTTGATGATTATTGGTGGATATTCAATATTTGGTATCCAGAGGATGGGTAAAAGTTTCAGGACAAGAATTCTCAGGTTTTAAGATATCTCGAGAAGGTGGGACAAAGATTTTTCCCTCTTCCATAATCTAATCCTTCTAATTATTCTGAAGCTAGTTGGGAGGAAAGTAGGGTCACAGGGAGACCAACATCACCTTGATCAGAAGATAAGCATCTGGGCAGGAGGAACTCTTAAGGAGAGCTTGCCCTCTGTGACTGGTGTGGTGTGTCATTCCTCACACCATGATAGATAGGCTAGCACTAGAGGGGATGGGTTAGTGATGGTTAAGGTCTAAGATCATGTAATCCATGGGAAAGATACATGGCAGCCAGTAGTACCACCAGTGGGGCCTTTCTCAACTCCATGCAAAGGGAGACCCTTTGCCAGGGGATGCCATCAGAAATCGATGACAGCCATCCAGACCTTGGTGTTCCTAGAAGGATGATGTAATGTGGACCACTGTCATTAGCCACAATGGTGTGATCATGAGGCTGCCCAAATCATTACATCCAAGTAGTCCTCGGAAATGCTGGGTAGGCTCTAATTCAGTGAGTAGAGGTCAATAACAGAGATACCTGGGAAGCAGCAGTACTCATAGTTAGAAACTAGCACCCTCATCAAGGAGGGGAGGGGTGGCTGTCTGCAGGCCTAGAGGAAGAGTGACAGCATCTAGGACTTTGTGGAGAGGTGCTTAGTGAGGACTAGGTCAGCTGTAGGCACCCAGTCAAGAATGCGGCTCAGAGTAGGAAGAACTAGAATCCAAACTGGGAACTGGAGAAGAAAGCAAAATCATAGAGATTGGGTAGAGTTTTAGTAAGACCTGGTAAGGAGTCTGCAGTCAGCCGACTAGTGGGCCCTAGTGGCTTCCTTCAGAGAAACAGGATATCATGTCTACTACAGTAAATCTAATCCTGGTCCCTACTTATTGGTGGGAGTAGAACTGTTGATAGACCACCATGCTGAAGAATTAGAACTTTCTCAGCGTCTAGCTGGGGCTGAACATGTAGATTAAATCTTTAACACATTTAGCTGAATGAAGTTGGAGCAGGTACTCTTTTCTTAGAGGTAATAAAAGGTTTTTGTGACATAGAAAGTTAGTGCTAGTACAGGAAGCATTAGATTATTATCAAGGGTATATTTGTGATATTTCTGGGTGGCTCTTATATCAAGAGAAGTATGATAATGTCCCAGAATAAATCATGGGTTATTTATTTTGGAAAATGTATGCTCTGGACCAAAAATTAGAACACATGGTATGACAAGTATGAGCAGACTGATGAGGATAATTGGACATGATATCTGCAATCAGGATTGTTTTAGAAAATAGGAGACCATGTGATCACTAAGATATGCCTTGTAGTTAGGGCGCTTACCTCAGAATAGGAGGGAGAGGGGTTGCACATAGGAGAATTATAGAGGCTAAATATGATTGGTGCTTACAAGAGGAGTTTACGAAGGTAGAGAGCTTGTCCAGTTGGGGTAATCAGGGAAGACTCCATAAAGGTGTTAGCACATAATTAGATTTTGGTGGTTGTATAGGATTTGAACAAGGAGCTATAGGTATAAGGGCCTTTCAGATGGAGGCACTGGATAAATGAAACCCATAAGTTTGGAAGCAAAACCTTTAGGAAATATAACTGTCAGTACACAATTCATTTGGGGGAGTGGTTTAAAGCAAGACTAGAAAGGTAGATTTTACTGTCTTGTGGATCATGTTGAATGGGAGATTTGGCACTGTACTACATGCAGGGGATATAAAGATGGAAAAAGTCAGAAATGAAGACATGTATTTGGGAGATGGAGATTTAATTGGAATTAATGTGGTTACTGAAGGCATTTATCAAAGTAGGTTAGGTAAATTATACTCAGAAAGAGAGAACTAAGGACCAGATCTTAGGTTTCTATGGACTTAAGGAGATATTGAAGATTTATTCAATAACATATTTAGAAGGAAACTCTGGGCGGTTCAGAATTAAGAAAGCTAAGAGAGGAGTAGTTCTCAAAATGAAATACTGCTAAGAGGTCAGGGAGAACAGAATTGGAGTTGCTTTTTTAGACCTCTGAGACCTTAGGAATGTGGTTTCAGGTGAGCGGGGTTAGGGATACAGGTAAGGATAGAATCCCCAGTACAACAGATTATAACAGTGGTTCTCAAAGTATGGTCCCTGGACCGGCAGTATCATCATCACTTGAGAACTTATTTCTGCAAATTCTTGGGCCTCACTTAAAACCAATTGAATCAGAAAATTTAGTGTGGACCCAGTAATCTGTATTTTACCAAGCCCTCTAGTGATTCTGATGGCTGCTAAAGTTTGAGAGCTACTGTGTTACGGGAATGCATGGTGAAGCTGTTGAGCCTTAGAGACTCCAAGTGTTAAAACTGATTGTGAAAGAGTCCCTAGACCTAGGGTACAGTGTTCTCAAAGGCTTCCTAATTTTGTCTTGGTAAACATAGACTGGGTCTTTATTAAAATGGTATGTTGTTATTTTACATATTATTGTCTAAGTCTATCGAGTCATTGGAGACCTTTGGGATTTAAGAGTTTTCCCTCTGGACCAATTCTTTTGGATTGTGATGCTACATTAAGCTAGGGATGGTAAACAGATTTTATCTTGTGTGTTATGTGTGATTAGGAATAATTGTTTGGAATTCTGTATTGAGATAAACTTAGAGGCCATGTCCATGGGGGAAAGAATCATGATTAGCAGTGTTTGCCATAGGTACAATAGGCAAAGAATAGGGGCACATATGTCATATATTTACCATTCCTGCCATAAGACTTAATCAGGATCCCCAGGATGTGAGATACTTTTGGAGAAAACAGAAGCCTGGAGAAAGGAGAAGGGTGTTGAGGAGGTGCTGAAGTGTGGGAAAGCATCTCACAGTTTTTCCTGGGGCCTACCATATTGGCTTCTGGTATACGTTCTTGATACTTGACACCAACATGAATACCCACACCTTGCCAAAGTTCTAGGAAATGTAAGAAACCTTGGGGTTTAGGAATAGAGAGGAAAAACCTGCTCTTACTCATTAGAAATGTGAAAAATTGTATAGTTGAGGTCTGCTGTACTCTTCTGGAATCAACTTCTGGCCTTTTGTTTTGCCTGTTGCATAGACATAGCATCCAAATGAGATTGTGGCCAGGAACAATAGTAACTGTTTTCCTGCAGGTCCTCTGGGCTCCTCAAGACACGGCAGAGCAGCATTATACCTGGGAAGCTTTAGGTATTCATCCACTTACACAAACAGTTGAATTGGCTCACTGAGTGATCTTCTTTAATAGACAGTCTGTTATCCTACTCTCCATCATAGGGGAGTTAAGTTATTTTACATGCATTTTTTGCCCTGTGGTAGTATAATAACCATTTAAAGCAAAAACATTAGAGAATATCGTGAAGAGTAATTAACTATGACACCTGGCATAAGGAAGAACCAAATAATGTTATGTAAAGCATCAGATGAGGCTTCTTTTGAGTTAGATATAAACGAATGTTTTTCCTATTTAAATTTAAAAAAATCTGAGTCAGTGACAAGTCTTTGGGTTTATATAGATGATCATCCACTCAACTGCCAATGTAAATAATAAACCTGGGACAACTGGAAAAGCATGGGATTAGGGGTCAGGAAAAGTCTGTTTAGTTTTGGCTTTAGTACTACCTTTATGTTATTGAACAAGTCTTTTAATCTCTCTTTGTCTCAATATTTGGATCTAGAAAATAAAGGATTGAGCAAAATACTCTAAAAAATTCCCTCTACTTCTAGGATATTAGTTGTATATCTGGGCTTGTCATTTATTGGACCTGAACGTGTCACTATCCTAGACTCATTGGGTTGAGTATCTAATCTTGCTGTTGATTTTACTTTGTTCCCCCCCTCCCCACCCCAAGGAATGTTAATTCTTTAGGTCAAGTTATCTGGGCCAATATCTGGCTCTATATTTTCCTAAATAATGCTCTGTGATACTCTACTTATTGAGAGAGAAAACAAAGTCTTTGTGGTACAGTTTAAAATAAAATGAAAAGTCCCACTCATTTAAAAAAATCACCCAGAATGCCTGAAATTTTTATTGTTTACTCCTTTGGCTTAAGGCATTTAAGTCTTGCCTGTACATTAACTTATATTTTTTGAGGCCACGGTATATGAAATGCGTTGTGCTAGGAAACACAGTCCAAATCTCTGCTCTTAGGGGCTTATGATCTAACAAACACATTACCTAAAAGTTGTCACATGGCAATAACACTTCTAGAGTTATTTTTGAGCAAAGGAATGACCACTAAAGGAAAAATATTAAAGCAAACCAGTATAGTAGGAGATGGATTCCATTCTTGGATCCTGGCTTTGCACCTGTGGTTGGAACTTAAACAGATGACACACATATAATTTTTCCAAAGCTGTAGGAAGTAAAGAAAAACTTGAATTCCCATTTGAAAAGAAATACAGTCTTCTCTATTTCATATGCAACTTGAAATATTTTTTTTAACTCTTTCAAGCAAAAATGCTACCAGCCTACTTTAATCAACACCTAGGACACATTCCTGGAGAAAATACCCAATAATTTTTGTGTTACAGATCTCAGACATCATGATTTCTTTAGATGTGTCCATTGTACCAACCCTGACCACACAGTGTTTACTTACTTATGGAATCTATGTCCATAGGGCAAAGATAAATTTCAGTTCAGTGGAATTCAAATGAATGAGATGTCAGTATATTTTGCCCATAAATATCAGTGGGTAGAAACCATTGTAAAATGCCATCATCAGTAGTCTTGAGAGGGCACGTGTGTGAATCTTATACCCTGTGTTAGTACTAGTACTTAGTGTGTACTAGTACTTTCTTGGACTAGTATGTAATAACCATTGGAATCTAAGAACTGTTGAACTCTTTAGAGAATAGCATTCTAAAAATTAGATAGAGAATATCTTACATTTTTAACTGGCTTTTTTAAAAAAGCATACAAAATAATCAGACTTTGTGCTTGTAAATCTGCTAAGCCACTGGGAGGCATATGAAGGTATAGATTAGCCCCAGGGTTTCAGAAATAGCCAGAGTATACTAGCAGGACTCTGAAAAAACTTATGCACTTGTAAGCTTGGCAGGCCTTAGCTGTGAATGGTTGAACCAGACTAGATGAACTGTTGGGAGTGTTGAGAGAGCCAGGGAAAGAACTTGCTTATTTCTGCCGCCCAAAAGAGGGAAAAAATAATCCAACTGACAGACATCCAACAGGATGGTGGTTCAGTACTTGGAAAGCAGTGAGACTGAAAACCACCTGTGGCTGGTAATGGAAAGCAAACATCTTTATTTTTTTTTTTTTATTTTTTAAGTACTATTTTGGTCTTCATAGCTCAAATAAAATGCCAGGGGCACAGAGGTGGACCATTGCTGATGTGACATCAAGAGTGAGTCCTTATGACTCACAAACAGTTCAGGGTCCCCATGAATTAGAAAGAGTAAATGTACTGGACTGAATTCAAAGAACAGAAATTTAAAAGTATAATAGCTAGCTTAAGAAGACAGATTAAGAGGTCTAAATATGTTTGACTTGGATGAAGAATGAAAAAAAAAAAAGGATATATTAGCCTTCTGCAGGTCCTGAAGGAGATGAAACTCAAACTAAGTGCAGGGAGGAATTGTTTGGGGTGGTGTACAGAGGCACAGTTATGCCTGACATGATGAAACTGAGAAAAAGAAAACTCAGCCTGAATGTCAGGAAAATATTTCTTATACAAGTCCTTAAATCTGCCAAGGGAAGTGGTAGAAGTCTTGTTTTTTGAAATCACTTAAAACTCGATTGGAGAAACCACTCAGATTTTTTACTTCTCTCTCACACTACCATCTTTCTATCTAAAAATCCATGATTTCTTTGTTTTCACTGGTATTTGTAAGTTCTCTAAATTAAGTGTTCCCTGTGAAAATCTTGAAGGTATTTTATATCTATTTTTAATTTTGAAATAAGTAATGAGAGTCACCAGAGAAAAAATCACCAGGATACTTATTACATTTTTCCTCCTTCCAGAGTTTGTTCCTTCAATTGCCTTGTTCAAGCTTATTTGGATATTTGGATATAGGCTTTAGTTATTTGTTTTCACATTTAGAATGAAATTGCAGCAAGTATAATTTTGATTAGATACTTTACAGTAAAATATTTAGGTATCAAATAGTAAAATATTTAGGTATAAATTTTAAAAAGTGTAAAATTTGTACACTGAAAATGATAAAATATGTTGAAAGAAATTAAATATCTAAATAGATGGAAAGACATCCTATAATCATGGATTAGAATGCTTAATATTTTCAGGACAAAAATGATTCCCAAATTGGTTTACAGACTCAATGCAATCCATATCAAAATTGCAGCTCACTTTTTTTTAGTAGAAATTGATAAGCTGATCCTAAAATTCATGTGGAAATACAAGAGACCTAGAATAGCCAAACCAATCATGAAAAAGAAGAGCAAAGTTGGAGAACTCACACTTCCAATTTCAAAGCTTACTACAATATAGTAACTTAGACAGTGTAGTACTGGTGGTGTAAGCATAGGTAGATCAATGAAATAGGACTAAGAGACCAGAAATCTATTCTTACATTTATAGTCAATTAGTATTTGACAAGGTGTGAAAACAATTTGATAGGAAAAGAATAGTCATTTCTACAAATAGCACTGGGATATCTGGATATCTACATGTAAATGAATGAAGTTGGATGCCAACCTTATACTATATTCAAAAATGAAATTGAAATGGGTCATAAGTATATATTTAAGAGCTAAAACTATAAAACTATTAAAAGAAAACATAGAAGAAAACCTTGGTGACCTTGGATCCTTAAAATATAACATAAAAGCGCAAGCAACTGAAGAAAAGAATAGATAAATTAGACTACTTTTAGATTAAAAGCTTGTGTTACAAGCAATCCCATCAATAAATTAAAAGAGAACTCACAGAATGGGAGAAAATATTTACAACTTATATATCTGATAATTGACCTGTATCCAGAATATTGAAAGCATTTTTATAATTTAATTACAAAAGACAAATAACCCAATTAAAAATGAACAAAGGATCCAAATTAGCATTTCTCCAAAGAAGATATACTAATGGTAAAAAAGCACATGAAAAAATTCTTCAACATGAAGTCACTAAGGAAATAAGAATCAAAATCACAATGAGATACAATTCACTTGGATGATTATAATAAAATGCACAGATAATAACTTTTGGTGAGGATGTAGAAAAATTGAAACCCTCATACATTGTTGGTGGGAATGTCAAATGGTGCAGCTGCTGTGGAAACAGTTTGGTACTTCTTTTAATGTTAAATATAGACCTAGCATATGACTCAGCAATTCCATTCCTAATATATATACTCTAGAGAATTAAAAATATACATCCACACAAAAACCTGTATACAAATATTCATAGTGGCGTAATTTATCATGGCTAAAAGTGGAAATACCTTAATGTCCATCAACGGTGAGTAGATAAATGAAATGTAGTCTATACATAGAGTGAAATATTACTTGGAAATAAAAAGAAATGAAATATTGATACATGCCACAATGCAAAAAACTTGAAAATATTATGCTAAATGAAAGAAACTACTCACAAAAGGCCACCCATTGTATAACTACATTTATATGAAATGTCCCAAATAGGCAAATCTATAGAGACAAAGTTGATTAGTGGTTGCCAGGGAATGGAGGCTTGAAGGTATGAGAATGTTCTACAATTAGATTGTGGTTGCACAACCCTGTGAATATACTGCAAACTGTGGAATTTTATACCTTAAAAGGTGAGATGCATGGTATGTGAATTGTATTTCAATAAGGCTGTTTTTAAAAAGGACTCTCTGATACTGGGCATCATTGAAGCTAATTTGGAAAATGCTCTCCTAATCTTAAAATAAAAGAACTTCTCTCTGTCTCTCAATCTCTTTTCCTTTCTGTCTTTATTATGACTTATTCCACAAGAGACATAATTTATGACTCATAGATTCTGACTTTTAGATGATTGACTTAATGAAACTGAGAAAAGGAAAATTCAACCTTGAAGTCAGCAAAAATATTTTTTAAGCACTTTCCGTAAATCTGCCAAGAAAAGGAGTAAAAATCTTGATACCTGAAGTTATTTGAGACTAGACTGGATAAACCAGTCACCTATTCTGGTGGGTAGGATGGGGAGGCGGGGTGACAGCATGATCCGTCACCTTGAAATGGGGTGGGAGGCTCAGACTGGGACACTGGCCCAGAGATTGGGAATGAAACATCACCACCCCTATCAAGAATAGATTCTGAGTTCCTTTCTGTGAGGCTGGGGGTCAGGAGGGAATTTAGTGTAGTGGCAGCCTAATCCCCAATATTGCAATGAAACATTCCAGATGACATCCCAGTATTCCAGAAATGGGGGGAAACCTTTTTGTAACTACCTGAAATATAACAGAACATAAAACCTGGTAGTTTATGAATAAATAACTCTGTAAATTATGAAATGCAAAATAACAGAGAGGGCAGGATGAATACTAAATACCAAGTATCATCTCCTACCACTGTGGCACAGTTGGGCTTCATTAGGCAATTTTATATCACATATGAGGTCACAAAGTCAGAGAGAAACTCTCACAAAACCTTTCTTACCTACTTTGCTGATACCTAACATTCCTTTGATTTAAAAAAGGGTCTTCCATGCCATTGTTAGACTTAATAAACTTGAATGAGTGATATAATTGGAAGTTAATATTTGAGAGTAAATGTTTTCAACAGCTGTTAAAAGATGGTACAGTTATTCTTTCCCTGCTGTGCCTGAATGGATGAGAAAGCATGACAACCCTAAGGGCTGAGGGGACAGAGGTGGGAGAAGAAGATGGTGGCAGGCCTCGAATATTAGGATGAGAAATTTTGTCACAGATAAGACAAGAGGAATATTCTTGAGCAGGAAGGTAACATGATGAAATCAATGGCTGAGGTCATTTTGGTATATTTAACAAACAAGATTGGGCAAGGTGATAAGGAAACTACTTTGAAAGATGTTGTCACAATCTAGACATGAGGGGGTTAGGAATATTGGAAAAGGGTTATGTCTGCAGGAATGGAAAGAGAGGGACAAATTGAAGAGAATCTCCAATGTGAAGGTGGTTCTCTATGAATAGCACAACCCACAATAATTAGGAGAAATGATCATTCTGCTTTTTTCTCTCCCCATCTTCCTTAAAAATCATTAATATTTTCTCAGTTCTTTCAAGATAAGTTTCAGGTTCTACATGGTTCAGATTCTGTAAAGGTTTTTACACTCTGGCTTCTGACTGCCTCTCCAATCAATTGCTCTCACTGCTCACCTTTAACTCAATGCCCCAGCCACCCCAAATGACTCTTTCCACTTTGAGTTTTTGTATGGAGTGCCTCTCCCTGGGGTAGTCCTTCTATTTGCACATACACTTCACCACCCACCCCCTTCAAAATTGAGGGAATTCCCTTGCATACTTGAGATTTCAGCATCACTCTCTGAAGAAAATCTCTCTTGACAACCTCCTCTTACATCTCTCTGGGCTAACTGTCTCTCCCCTGTGATGATAGTTTCCTACTTTAACACAAACTACTGAATGGCTCTCCAGATTTTGGTGGGCACAGAAATCACCTCTAGTGCTTACTAAATGTAGACTTCCAGGCCCCAGACCAAAGGCTCTGATTTAGTAGAGGTTGGTTGAGCCCACACTTATAGAAACACTGACTATTTATTAGAATCCTAGACTGGACTGTAGTTGTAGGAGAACAGAAGTGATTATAATCCTAACATCCAAGGTCTGATATGACACAGATAGTCATTAGGTAATTGTCAAATATATGAAAAAATGATGTGAAAACAGTACAAATGAAAACGACTCAAGACTGCAAGCTCAGGGAACAAGGAGGTAATGGAAAAAATGGGAAGAGGTGTCTATTTGTGGGAAAAAATGATGAATGCCTACATGCTAATTTCAGACAACAGGTGGAGACTCTAAGGCGGTACCCCGCCCTCTGTGCCTCCTGTCTGGCATTGACCATGGAGTGGAAAATGGCACGGCCCTGTTGACATTACCTATGTGCTCCCAAGGACGCAGATGTATGTTTTCCCCAAAGGCAGCATATAATTTTGAGAATTGCAATCATTTTTTCCATGTCCTTTTGAAGGCTATAAAATAATTTTAGAGGCAATAGTAATTCTAGGTCCTGGCTTGCCCTTGACCTTTGAAGTTTGATTCAAAACATCACACACCTCCCAGCCCAGATGTTGGCAAGTTAATGATATATTGCTGTAGGAAAGAGCTCTGTCTTGTTTGCATGAGGAGCTGGAAATTTTTGGTAATGTTCTTATCTCAATTTTTTTGGAGGGGAGTGGAATACAACTGAAATATAGTTTTGTCAGTATAAAGGCAAAAGATGAAGAATTAGGATAATTAGGATAATCAAGCTTCCTAGTGTTTATGAAGTGAGCATGGTCAGGCAGTTGGTGTAAGAACTCTTCAAACCCATAGTTACTCTTTTAGCCTGAGAATAAAGAGGATAATTTCCAGCTAAGTGAGTCCAAAGGCTTTTTTTAGAGTGTGAGCTCTTTTTACCCATTTCCTACATCCAGTCCTCATCCTTGGTTTCTAAATGATAGGATTCACACAGAACTAATTGCTAAACCTGCCCCGCCAACCGCTCTTAAAAACTCTTTAAGCTTTTAACTGGCAAAATCAACTTTAAGAAGAATAATGTCTTTGTAAGGTAAGCAGTCAACAAATCCAGCTGATGCCACCTTGCAGTAGTATACTGAGTCATGGCAATTTGTATGTATTTTGTAAGATTCCCTATTGTGTAGTAAGCATCTTGAGAATACGGGGCAGATGTATTTCTCAGCATCTAATACAATGTTTGCACATTGACTAAGTGCTTAATAATTGTTAATCTGTAGCACCTTTCTGGTTCTGGCTAGCTGGTTAGTTTGCAGTGCTGGGTATGTACAGCTCAGTGAACACTGGTAAATTAAATTTAATAACATCCTCTCCTAATGCCTTCCTACTATTTATTTTTTTAGGGAAAGGCAGCTAATCATGGTCTGGAGAGTCTTAGACACCTTCTCCTGGTAGGTGTGTTGTCTTCAGGCTCGGACAAGGCTGGACTTGGAAGCGTTATTAATTTCTCTGAGTAAGTGGAGAACCTCTGGTTTGAAGAGACTGAGACTACTCCTAAGATTCCATAACATGTTGGTGGCAGAGTAGAGGCCAGAAACTTTCCTGAACAAATAAATGACTTCTTGGAAGCAATTACAAATGGCCAGCTTTTTAATGAGCAGACTTTTTTTTACATAAAACTTGGCCTTTATCTTCTTTTTCAGTTTTCTGAATTACGAGTTTTCTTTCGTTTGTTTGTTTTCCCTATCTTCTTTCCTTTCACTGGGTTCATATGCGAACCTCTGCTTACAAACCCTCGGTTCCTTTTTAATAGTAGTTTTCTAGTAAGGGTTCCTCATCTTGGGGATCCAAAACCTTACACTATGCCCTATTTAGACTCCTGCCATCGCCCTCCTGTCTTCTCTCCTGCCACAGAGCTCGATATAAGACTGCAAATTCCAAGCTGCAGGGAGATGCTGTTTCATCTGCGTGTTTGAAGAGATCATTCCTTCTTTTCTTAATAGCTTAATGCGTTCTCCTTCCCACTGTGATCTTTTGTGTATGATGTCCTCAAACTCATAGAATGCTATTTTGCTGATTCTAAAACATATTCGTGTGTGTGTGTGTGTGTGTGTGTGTGTGTGTGTGCGCATGTATTCTCAGTGATGAAGTTCACGACCGAGAACCATTATGAGAAAGGCCTTCCCTAATCCTGATTATACATTGATGCTTGAAATAAGCTCATAATATCAGACCTCAGCTCTTCTATATAGCAACACAATGACAGGACACATTGGTATAATCGCTGCCCTAAGTTGACAATATGTCCGCATAACACTCTCCTATCCCCTAGAGTGCTGGAGCAGCAGCAGTTTAGCAGCCAGCACCTGTAGTCACTGGCAAGGTGTGCTTGGCAGGTCTACCAGCCAGATGCCAAATCTTATCCTGTGCCAGTAATAGTGTCAGGGTGGCAAGCTGGCTTCCTGCAGACATATAAATCAGCCACTGCCCCTTGGAGTGTTCCTGGAAGCCTGGACTATGGCTGGCTGCTAACCACCAAGCTTCAGGGATGGGAGTGGACTGCCCCTGACACTTCCCTAGGATGTCGTAACTGTGGTAGAACTCTCTTTTAGTATTGGAGAGATTTTCTGAAGGCTGAGTGCCTTCAGAAACTCCTGTTGGTGATTTATTTGTCTATCCAGACCACCTTGATTCTTCTCTAGGTGTCATTTCCTTGTCTCATGCAGAAATGTCCTCCAAATCTGAACCGATGCCTGCATTTCTCTCCCTTGAGAAGAGAACGATTAGTGTTTGTGTCTGTCAGCCATTTTTGCTACAGAATATGCTGAAGGGTCTAAACCAGTGCCCGTGAAGGCCAAAGCAGCGTGAATAGTCTAAAATTTTCATTTCCATTACAATGTTTTTCCAAGCTTAGTAGATGCTCAAAAGAAGTATTCTTATTCGGTTCTTCTGCAAGCAGCGCTTGTCCAGGCAAGAAGAACCTCTTTAAGTAGATGATAAATGAGGCTGTCTCATAAATTCTACTATGGTTATACTTTATGTTGGGAGATTGGGCAGATAACAATAGGAAGTCTAGCCTTTGGTAGAGAAATGTAAGGGTTTGTAATCAAGTGGAATCTTGTTTAAAACTTAATAGAAATAATGTAGATAATAC
>CM053509.1:32068110-32199900 GCA_028627145.1 Eidolon dupreanum | reverse complement strand
AGTTTCAGAAATGCCTGAGATTCTGCATTTCTAACAAGCTTCCAAGTGATTTTTATCCTGCTGGTATACAGATCAAGAGCTTAAGTATAACTTTATCCCAAGTTATACATGAAGTCCTGTAGGGATTCAGTTCTCTAAACATTTACTGAGCCTTTCAGCAAATCTAGTTATTTTTTTTCTCTGAATCCTCAGGTGGAAGTTTCTGACCATTTTATCTTTCAGCAGTACTAAACACTGTAGATTTACTCAGCCTTCTCTTAACTCCATTTTTCTCAATTAGTTTATCTTATGTAGATATTTATCATCCACTTAGAATTTCAGTCCTTGTATATGTAATTGTTGCTGTAACAAGCAATATATATACATGAATGAAAATGTGTAGTCAGATGCAGGGACTGTCTTGAGATTTTGAGTTCCCTTGGTTGATTTCATCATCAGATTCTCGGCTTTGTCAAACTCAATAATATGTACCACTTATCAGAGTCCCAGGTGTCTGATATTGGCACTTCCTAGTTAACTTTAACCTTAATCTTTTCTGTTATCTGCTTCATTGTTAAATAGGTACACAGAGGCAAGCTAGGATTTCTTTGGCTAATTTATGTGATAAAAAGAATGAACAAATGCAGAAAACATGCTTACGATAGCTCTCTAACTTCCTCTTTTCGAAGACTAGGAACATATCTAAGACCATGTGAAAGGTCAAAATTTAGGATATACATTTTTTTTTGGAATTGAAGGAAGTAATCTAAAGTTTAGCAAACATTAAGTCTTTTGATTAGAAGCACAAACTATAGCATTGGCCATGCTCTCTTGACTCTTCCTCCTTTCCTAGTTGTCTATTCATAATTCCCTTCTCATAAATACTTAATTAGATTACTTAAAATTAATAAATCAAGCAATTAAAGATGGTTTGCTACATTATTAGACTGTTTGTTTGAGATCGTTCTTTTTTCTTCCTGTAGGCATTTATTGCTATAAATTTTCCCCTTAGATGTGTTTGCTGCATACCAAATTTTGGTATGTTGTGCTTCGATTTTCATTTGTTTTAAGGTATTTTTTGATTTTCCTTTTGATTTCTTCTTTGACCCATGAATTGTTCAGGACTGTGTTGCTTAGTTTATACATATTTATGAATTTTCTAGTTTTTCTTCTGTTACTGATTTCTAGTTTCATATCATTATGGTCAGAAAAGATACTTGGTATAATTTTAATTTTTGTAAATTTGCTAAGACTTGTTTATGATCTAACACATGGTCTATATTGGAGAATGTTTCATGTATATTTGAGAAGAATGTGCATTCTGCTGTTACTGAATGGAATGTCCTGTATATGTTTGTTAGTTTATTTGATTAAAAATATAGTTTAAGTCCAGTATTTCCTAACTGATTTTCTGTCTAAATAATCTATCCATTGTTGAAGGTGTGATGTTGTTCTCTGTTACTGTTATTGTATTGTTGTCTATTTCATCCTTTAGATCTGTTTTTATTTGCCCAAATATATTATATTTGGGTGCTGTGATGTTGGGTACCTAAATATTTGCAATTACAGTTCCATTGTTTCTTTCTTCCTCTCTTGCTATCTTTCTTTGTGAACTAATGATTTTTTTGTAATGATATGCTTCGATTTCCAACTCTTTGTCTTTTTAGTATCTATTGTCAATTTTTGCTTTGTGCTTACCATGAGGCTTGCATAAAACATAGATAACACAGTCTATTTTAAACCAATAACAACTTTGCTTGCATGAAAAAACTCTACCCTTTAACCACCTCCCTCTACTTTTTATATTTTTGATGTCATAATTTACATCTTTTTATGTTGTATATACATTAATAATGTATTATAGCTATGTTCATTTTTAATAATTTTGTCCTTTCACCTTTATACTGGAGTTAAGTGGTTGAGTGTTCTGAATTTGACTATACACTTAGCTTTACCAGTGTGTTTTATAGTTTCATATGTTTTCATTTTGATAGTGTCCATTAATTTCAGCTCAAAGAACTTCCAGCATTTCTTGTAATACATGTCTAGTGGTGATGAACTTTTTCCTTTTTTTTTTTTCATCTGAGAAAATCCTTATCTCTCCCTCATTTCTTGGGGAAAACTTTGTGGGGTAAGATATTTTCTTGGTTGGCAGACTTTTTTTTTCCCCTGAGCCCTTTGAATATATCATCCTACTCTCTCCTGGCCTGCAAGATTTCTATTGAGAAATCCACTGGTAGACTTATGGTGTTACCTTGTATGTGAGAAATTTTTTTTCTTGCTGCTTTTAAAATTCTCTCTTGTCTTTGATTTTAGACAGTTTTATTATAACATATCTTGGAGAAGACCTCTTTGGATTGAATCTGTTTGGAGACCTGTGAACTTCATGTACTCGGATATCTAAATTTCCAGATTTTTCTATTCAAACTTCTAAGATTCTGACTTAGGCGGTCTGCAGATGGCAATGGTCAATTTTCTTTGCTGACTCCTCTTCATCTCTCTGACTTCTAATAATCAGTGTCCCCATGCTAAGATATCTTTTCTAGCTAAGCTCACTCCCTAGATTATTTTATCTAGACTTAGAGCTTTAAACACCATGCATACACTGATTATTTCCATATTTTTATCTCCACCCTGCTCCTTTCCCCTTAACTCCAAACTAATGCATCAACCATAAATGAGATAGCATATATTACCCTTTTAGTCTAGAGACTTAACTATATTAAGAACTCAATATTGATGTTGACATTCATAATCCTGGCCAATATTAACTTCTTATATCTTTTCCTCTTCATTATACTTATTCCCCACTTTGCAGGGTTTTGAAAATAAATGAAAGGTACTCACCCAAGCTTTGGTAACTGAACTCCTTCCTGTCCCAGGTTCTTGTACCCTAGATTAATGGAAATCATAGATTCATCCCAAGACTCAAGGAAAGAGGATGACTGGCCACAAATTCATACTTTGAAGGATCTTAAAAATATGTCTAGATGATATTTAGAATCCAAATTCTATCACCTCCACCTTTATCTTTCCCTTGGGTTATTGTTGTTGGCTTGCTTGCTTTTGCCATTGTGCCCTCTACATTTGAATCTCCACTCAAGAGACAGAGTGATCCTTTTTAAAAAGCAAGTCAAATCATGTCACTCTGGCTCCACCAGCTCTCCATCCAACTCAGAGTAAATGTCAGAGTTCTTAAAAAGGCCCACAATGGTCTATGAAATCTTATCTCTCTCACATCTGTGAACTCATCTCTTATTCCTACTATTTATTTTCTATGCTCGCTCTACTATAGTGGACTTTTTGCTGGTCCTGGATCATGTCATCACAAGTGGTCCAGCCCCAAGACCTTTGCACTTACTATTTCCTCGGAATGGAATGCTCTTTCCTAAAATATTTGTAGCACTCACAGCTTTGCCGAAAAGGTCATCCTTACAAAAAGGTCTTCCTTGGATCCTTTTTTATAAATTTCAGTGTTCCCACTCTAAGAAGACACATGACATTTCCCTACTTTATTATTTTTTCTGTAACCCCATGTGATCACTGGACAAACTGCATAATTTCCTTATTTATTTGTCACCCCAGATTAGAATATAAGCTCCATGAGAACAGGAATTTTTACTTGTTTTGTTCTCTGCTCTAACCTCAGTGCCTGGCACATAGTGAGTAATTAATAAATGTTTATTAAAGGAGTTGATGAATGAAAAAAATGAATAAATGCTATAAAAAAGGGATAGATTATGAGGCCTGGGTGTTCATGTGGGAGGAAGAATTGGAAGGAAGAAGGGACAAATCCAATATCTGCTTCCATGTCCTTAGACTTTGCTGTCTAAAAGGTGGTT
The DNA here is from genome assembly GCA_028627145.1 of Eidolon dupreanum. NCBI lineage: Eukaryota > Metazoa > Chordata > Mammalia > Chiroptera > Pteropodidae > Eidolon > Eidolon dupreanum. The sequence continues at coordinate 32,196,079 of CM053509.1, read as the reverse complement.
TGATTTCTGTCATCCAGCCCACTGCTAGCTGACACCATAACAAAGCAATGTACTAAAATGAATCAGGTTCTGGAATGATGGAAAGCCTCCACATATCAGGGTGACCTTGAAATGGGAATCAGTGATCCCTTGTTACATATTCCCCTCAAATGGTGAACTCAAAGCCCTCAAATGGTAAACTCAAATATCCTCTCTGGTATTATCCTCAGCTCTTAAGGAATAGATGTGAAAATAGTGGGTTTCCAGAAATATCTCACTGGTAGAAGAGAGTTGACTTCTTTGTTTCCTGTCTTTCTGGATTATGCTCTTGCTGGCTTGAAGGAGGCAATTGACTGTATAGGTTTAAAATGTTCCTTTAAGAGTCCACTGAATGTCAGAGAGTAAAGAAAGGATTAATTAAGCAAAGTAGAACTTGGAAGGTGATTTGAGTGCAGTTACTCATCATTTTTAACCTTGGTGTTTTCATTATGCTCAGGAAATATGCTCTCTGTGTCACTTTGTCTTATGATGGCTCACTCCTTGTGCCCCAAAGGATATGGGTCATTGGCTCATATCAGCATTGTTGGACTGCTTTCTTTCTTTGAAGAGTGGGCTTGAAAAGTTCTCTCCTCTCAGAGGTGCCTCTGGGAGAGGGGTGAGGAAGATGAATCAGTTTGCAAGCAAAAAACCCGAAAGAGAGAGCTGGGGTGGAGTTAGGGAAGAGTCACTTTCTAATTTAACTTGACTTTCTCTTACCCTGAAAGAAAATCTTTTGTGGTTTTTGGAAGGAGTAATGACTGAATCTCCTCCAGAATTTTAGGACCCACTGGGCAGTCTTTCCCTCTGTGGACCCAACCTCTGCTGGAAACGCCCTTCCTGGCCCAGCTCCTACTGGATGGACCGTGGAATTACTACCTCTTCCTGTTGACTGTCCAGCCAAAGGAGTGGTGGCATCTTTCTGGTTTTGCTCATCTTGGGTAAGTCTCACCACTCTTTATTTGGATTCTCAGCTTTTCCCTCATCTATGTAACCAAGTCACTGTTCCAATTCTATTTTGTTTCAAATATACAGAACGGCTTTGGTTTTCTTGACTGTACCCTCACTGATCTGCTCCGCTCAAACAATTTTTAAGTTTTATAAAGATAGAACCATTTGTCACATTTTTTGAGATATTTTTCAATGTATAAAGCTGAAAATATTGACTTTGATCTGTATAGACATATATACCTATCCAGTCATGTCTTTCTCAAATATATATATATTTTAAATTTATTTATTTTAATTCATTTCAAGTATACAGTACATTGGTTAGACATCTATATAGTTCATAAAATGATCTCCCCAATTGCTCCTTCCTTCCCGACCCTCCACCTAGCCAACACATTAATGCTAACTGCATTCCCTATGCCGTGCTCCGTATCCCCATGACCATCTATTAGCTACTAATTTGTACTTCTTTAACCCTTCACCCTATTCTCCCAACCCCAACCCCCTCCCCTCTGTTCGTCACCAAATTGTCCACTATATTTGTGAGTCTGTTTTTGATTAGTTTGTTCCTTTTATTCCTTAGATTCTACATGTAAGTGAAATCATATAGTATTTATCTTTCTCTATCTGACTTAAATACCTTCTAGGTTCATCAAAGCAATATCTTTTTCCATCATCTTCCTTTTAGTCTGTATGTGTCTTTTAATCTGAAGTGAGTCTATTGCAGGCAGTATATATAGAGGTCTTGTTCTCCTGTCCATTCATCCACACTATCTTTTAGTTGGAGCACTTAATTCTTTTCCATATGAGGTAATTATTGATAGGAATGTAGTTGTTACCATTCTTTATTCTTGTTTTTGATACATGTTTTTTCTTCTTAAAGAAGTTCCTCCAACATTTCCTGTAATACTGGCTTGGTGGTGATAAATTTCTTTAGCTTATTTTTTGTCTGAGAAGCTCTTTATCTGTCCTTCAACTCTAAATAATAGCTTTGCTGGATAAAGTATTCTTGGTTGTAGATCCTGGGTCTTCATCATGTCAAATATTTTGTGCCAAGCCCTTCTGTCCTGCATAGTTTCTTTTGAGAAATCAGCTGCTAGTCTTATGGGTGTTCCCTTGTAGGTAACTATCTGATTTTTTCTTGCTGCTTTTAAGATTCTTTTTTTTTTGTATTTAACCTTTGGCATTTTAATTGTGATGTGTTTTGGTGTGGGGCTCTTTGGATCCCTGGCTTTTGGGATTCTCTGAGTTTCCTGGGGTTTTATGTCCATTTCCATCACCAGGTTAGGGAAGTTTTCCATCATTATTTCTTCAAACAGCTGTTCAACATCTTGTATTTCTTCAAGTATGCTGATCGGACGAATATTTGGACCCTTAATAGTATCCCATATGCTCCTTAAATTATTTTTATAGTCTTGGCATCTTTTTTCTTGCCATTCTAATTGAGTGTCCTTGGTTTTCCTGTCCTTTAGATAGGTCATTTGATCCTTTTCTTTATTGACTTTGTTTATTCCTTTGTTTAGTCCATTTAGTATACTTCTCATCTCAGATAATGTGTTCTTCATTTCAGACTGGTTCCGTTTTATAATTTCCATTTCCATTTTTATCTCTTTGTTGAAGTTCTCATTGAATTTATCTACACTTCTCAAAAGTTCATTGAGCATCTTTAAAACCAGTGTTTTGAACTCTGTGTCTGTTAGATTACTTGACTCCATTATATCTGGATCTCTGTTCTGTTCTCTCATATGGTTTCTGCTTCTTTGTCTTCCCATTTTGGCTGCCTTTTCGTGTCTGTTTCTATGTACTAAGCAAAGCTCCTAAGTTTCCTGGTCTTATTAGTGTGGATTTGTGAAGTAAGTGTCCAGTGGTACAGTCTGAAGAGGGGTTCAGCTGTAGGACAAACTTAGTCCAAGCCTCTACCCCTCTGGGGCCACCTGTTAAGGTTCAGCAAGCAATCCACAGGCTTTGCTGTCTCAGAGGTGGCTCCTCAAAAGGTCACACCAGAACTGAGGCCAGCTGCCTCCAGCATGAGTCTAGGAACTGCTCAGCAAGGAGCATCTGACTCACTGAGGAATATATGGATGTAGTTGAGTGGGGCTGCGAGTTGTGGGAGGAGGGGTTACAGGGAATCCTCTGGGCAGAGTGACCTCTGTTATCCTGTTTGACAACATCTAGACTATGGTGGTGCTGTGTCCACGCACTGGGAGTGGGGAGGGCTCAACAGGGAACAATAGATACCACGGGCACTTCTGTACAGAGTGATTCTTGCCTCGGCCATCACTCCGACAATGTCTTCCTGTAAGTCCCTGGTGACCCTTGCACGCAGCCAAATCAGCACTGCTGCTTAGAGCGAGCAGATCAGTCACTGTGAAAATCCGCTTGCGGACGTGGCCCCTTTAAGAGGCTTCTGCTACTTCCACTGCTGCAGCCTCCTTTGCACTCAGCTGCTTGAGACCCGGCAGTCCCACATCCTCGCCCCGCCCTAACTTCTGCCATTGCAGGGTTATTTCTTGGATTTCTCCCTATTTGTATGGCTTGTTCATCTATATCTCAGGTAATTTTTCCTTGCTACTTGCTCCTTGTTTCCATCACAACTTTGATTTGGTCACCAGAAGGATGAGCAGAGCCTCTACCATCTATGCCATATTTTTTCCTCTCCCTGCTTAATATTTTTATACTACTCTGTGGGTTTTATGAACATAGGCATTGGGACTTTGATTTTCTGTTGTCAACTGAAAATTCCTAGAGTATGTGTAAATATTTTTTTACTTAGTCACTTATTGTGTCATCAAATGTCTGTCACCAACTAGAGGTATGATGTTTGGAATTTTCTTTAATTTCTATAGGCCTTAATTTCTTCATCTATAAAAGAAGCAAGTTGTATTCAATGGGTCATTTAAAAACTTTAATTTAGCCTCAAAACTCTTTTTGTTTTTTTCAAGTGAAATTTGACCCAGACCTCAACATATAAAGACACCTTCCTGACCTTCGGATGACCCCCCTTGTCTCCTACAGTAGCCTTGAATTGCCACTGCCCAAACCTGGAGTATAAAATGACTAAATAAAAAGTGCTCTAATTCTGGTTTAACAGCTTTTGACTTTATGCTTCTTGAAAGAATCCAGTGATACTGTTTGTCAGAGTTTTATTTCTAAGTTTTAAAACTAAGATGTAAGAAGGAAAACATTTTTAATCCTAATTTTTGTAACAGTAAGGCATACATATATTTACACTGTGTGTTCACCTCCCATAGTTAGATTTCTTTCTGTCACCACATATTTGACCCCCTTTACCTCGTCTACCTCCCACCCCAATCCTAATTTTTATCTTAATTACTTTTCTTAATGAAAAGATTTTCAGCCTGATTTTATTTGTTGTTACCTATCTTACTGTGAAGAAGGAAAAAACCCATGTTTCTTTGGAATAACTAAGGTTTTATTAGAAAAAAGTGCCAATAGAAAAGTGTATCTTATTAAAAGAAATAAAATTGGGCTTGCGCGCCTAAGAAAATCAATGTTCAAATTTTCTAAATGCAGTATTGCACAGACATTGTCAGGGCCTGCCCAACTCCTTGGCCACAGCATTCTTTCTAATGCTAAGACAACATCATAGCCTCATTCTGCTCTTCCTAGGACTCTGGGTCATTGCCATCCTTGGTGGGATTTTCAGGGGTGCTAGCTCAATATTCCTATTACTTAACTTCAAGACATTGCTGCTGGAATGTCTTTGGCTTTGGTTTTGCTTCAAGTTTAGCTGTGTCCCTGACACCAAGCTCCCCTTAACTTGGATTTTGAAGCAAAATCCACCTTGTTTCCCTAGTTCCCAGTCCTGATAACCTGCTGAGAGTCCTAGCCCCACCAGAAAAGGGATAGGTTGAGGGGATCTGGAGCTGAGCCTTGATGGATTAATAGAAGCTCATCACTGGTGGATATCAGGCGGGAAAATACAAGCAGAGGCATCAAGGCATATTTGAGGAAGGTCAAGTTAAGGGATGTGGCTGTAGTACAAAAGAGATGAAGGTGAAGCCCTTATATATGAGGCCAATGACTTTGGATCATATTGTTTAGCATTTGGAGCTATGGAAGAGTTTGAAGTAGAGATGATCACAATTGGATTTTTATTTTAGGAAAATTCTTGGGAGGAGGTATTGGTTGAAAGGAGGTGAGACTGGAGATAAGAAGGCCAGTAGAGAGGTTCTAATATAAGAGTTTAGGCAAGAAATCACAAATGCTTGAACTAAGACAATATCAGTGGAGATAGGTTGGGTTGGGGGAAGATTTGAAAGTGTTTATAAAGCAGAGTACATAGGATTGATGATCAGTTGGAAAGAAAAGTGGTGAAGAGGAGGGAGCTGCTGAGTACAACTCTCAGAAATCTGAAGAGTACAGAGGGTAGCTCCTGGGTTTGTGCTTTGGGGATTGAATAAGAATGGGGATACCATTCCATAAGATGGAGACGCAAGAGGAGGTGCTGTTGGACATGTTATGTGAGAAGTGTCTGGAGGATGCCAAATAGAGATGTGCCATAGAGAGCCCGTAGTCTGAAAATCACATCCAGCTCAAGAAAGACTTCTTGGTTTGAGGTTAATTTGGAAACCATAAATATATACAGGATGACTATAAATTCTGAAAGCATAGATAATAATAATTTGTCATGTGTTAATCAATAAATCATTTCTTGTATATTCACCTATGTTTCCAGACTTTAAAATCATCCTGTAGAAATTCGTTAAAGTCAGATGTAATACAGACCAGCCAGATAGAATATATAAAGCAAGATAAGAATGGGAGTGGCCATGGAGTCCTAGGAATTACAATATTTATTGGCAAAGGAGACTGAGAAGAAACAGGGAGAGGTGAGAGTTAAAGCACAGAGAAAGCCTAAAAGGAGAGCAATACTTCTATTGAGGTGGAAAGAAAAGTGGTAAGTATGAATAAGAATGTACTGATGTCAGCTCAACTGGCCATCAAAACGCCTTTAAACCTTTTCCCCAACTGGCCAAAGCATAGTACTTTCTCTAGAATAGTGGTTCTTAACTTTTAGAGGGTAACAAGTTCTTTGAGAATCTGATGGAAGCCATGGTTCCTCTTTCACACATGAATAGCAGAAATGGAATGAAATATAAGGGAGTAACAGGTCTTCTGAAGCCCAACACTCAAGAATCCTGGGTTAAGACACAGTATTTTGTGAAACAACTTCTAAATATACACAGGGAAGGTCTTTGTTTCCTTGTACTTTGGGGAAACACTGGTTTATTTTCTTCTGAGAAAGCAAAAGAAAGAAAAATGTGCAGCAGCATGATGTCATTGTATTTATCAAAGCTACAGTGATTTTTTCCCATTAGAGGAACTTTTTTCTTTCTATTGTTTCTGTTGTCCCTTACTCAACAATATTAAATTTCTTTTCTTAGCTGAAATTGGCTTTAGCTTTATTTGCATACTTGTTTTTTTTATACCATAAATTGCTTCAGCTTGTAAGTCTCAGCTATAGTTTTCAGAAAAATTTAAGGATCATATTCCTTTCAGAGAACATTTGAAAATTGTATTTTCCCCCAACAGGTATAACCAAATGTTCTTCTACTGATTCTTTTCATTTGATAATGTGACCATGTCTTTTAAATATGTTTTAATTTTGGCTTTCTTGACACCATGCCTTCCCTTTTCACCTCCATCCTTTTTTTGCAATTGTTTTTCAGTCTCTTTGGGTCACTTAGTTTTACTGCTGAGGGCGCCTTTGAAGGCTCTGTTCTTAGCTCTGTGCTCTTGTTTATTTTTTACCCACTCCTTTTCATTCAGTTTATTCTAACAAATATTTGTTGCAAGAGGACTATGGCACACGTATTCATCCTCTCCCAGTGAGGATTTATGCCTCCAAATTATGCTTCCAGCTCTGATGTAGGCGAATTACTCAGTCCCCACAGCTGCCAACCATATCACTTTGAGGTATCATGGCTCTTTCTCTTCTAACTGACTCTCTTATAATTTGATTTATCCGTCCCAATCAGTGGCCTCATCAATTTTTAGTTTCTTGGGCTGGAAGTCTGAAATTTCTTCAGACTTCCATAATACCTGAAGTAAAAGACAAAAGAAAACACTAATCTCCAAACAAAACTCTGCTGAAAACTGTGCAACCTTGTTAGGTTCACAAAATAAAATATTGTTTTCAAACTTTCTGATTGATCTTTTTTCTCTCCTGTATGTTTAGCGATTCCACTTTTAGTTCTGCTATTTTTCTGTGTTCTATTATTTTCTTTTATCTTTTATTTCTTTTCCTCTTTGTTTCTTCCTTTTTGCTTCTTGTATTTTAGATTCTTCTGTGTCATTCTGTGTTGCTGGATCTCACACTGCTCTCACTTATATGCTTTGGTACAAACATATTATATCTGTGGACTGTGCCCAGTAAATGTCAATCTATCTATTATTTTTCACGTTTCACATGTTGGTAATTTAATGTCAGGCATTCAAATTCTCCATTCTATATTTAGAATTTTCTTTTGTTCAATTGCTCTTCAATATCATCTGGTTAAGCTTAGAAAATTGCAAATGGGAAAATTAAAAATGTCAATGATATCTAGTTGCAGATTTGATTATCAGGTCCTAAATTTTAAATTTTACAAATTTTATGTCACAACTCAATTTCTCTTCTTTTTGGTTCGATGATTCTTACTCTTAGAATATATAACAAAGTTGAGATCAGAATCACACCCTGAACCTTCTAGACCAAATTGAGATATTCTGACAGAAAGCACACACATTATCAACATCTTGTTCAGCACATTAAGGGTTTGATAGCCAGAAGGCAAAATGATAAATGGTTTAGAGGTGAGTCTGATTCCATCACTTAGTTTGGCCTTTGGCTTTTCACTAAACTTTTTTTTTTTCTGTAAGGGTATTTATCATAATAGACATATGTTTTTAATGTATCAATCAAGAGGGTGTGTGGTCTTGTTTACTCTTGATTAAAAAGCCTATGTCAAATAGGAATTATTTCAAAGTTGCAGTAATAATTGGAGCAATAAGATGGTAAGGGGTAATTAAAGGATGCGGCTTTCTTTCAGAAACGAAAAAGAATCTGGTGACCACATGTAGTCGCCTTCTCTTCCTTAATGAGTGAGCTGAAAGATGTCAGGATAAAAAACTATACTGATTGGAGATACACAACTACATGCAAATGTGTCAGATTCAAGTCCAGATTCCTACAGTGACTACATTCAGAAATTTGCACCTTTAACAGTGTGTGCTAACTGGCAATGTGCATGTTTCATACCATGATAATTCCTGGCCATAGTGACACTGGTAGTACAACTCCTCATTTATCCCCCTATCCCCACACACATTTTGGATGGGAAGTGTAGTTGCTTACCCTTCCCATTTTGAACTCTTGGACTACAAACCATAAATTATCCAGGTAATTAATTGGTCATGAATTACAGCCATTTAGTAACTTTCTATTTCAACTGATTTGACTTGGAAAACTCAAACAATTGAGAAAGAAATTATCCTGGGAACAAACTGTTTTTATTATAAATAGTGTTGTTTACTTCTTTTTGTGAAAATCTTCTTGGATATATTGGCCAACAAGCAAAAAGATCCGATTCTTTTGGTCAGTATTGAATAATTTGACTCTGTGTCTTTGTGTCTTTTGAGAGTTGTCCACAGGTTCATTGTAGCACATTAAAGTATCTGCTTCTCTGTCCTATTTTGTGTTTTACTAGCCAATCTCCATTAGTTTCAACAGATTCTGTGCCTTTAAGAGGACAGTCTATGTGGATTAATATTTATGAGCACAGTGATGTGGTGGTAAGGACCATCTTCTATTTAGAGTTTAGTTAATTTTAATTGCACTTAAAAATGTGCTTTGAGATCTAATTTAAGGAAAAAAGAAAAAGGAATATGATAGTTGGCCTATTGTTTCACTCACTGAGAAAATAAGATATATAAACAAAGAAGTAATTCAAGAAAAATTTAAACGATGTTCTATGTGTAGTATAGGAAATAAATGCTGTGAGGAAAGCAAGAGTGGGTAATTAGCAGTAAGTTTGTACTTTTCTTGAGAGCCTTACAGAAAAGGTCGAAAGTAAACTGCCACAATACTGATGGGAAAGAGTTAGGGGACCCTTAATTTCTTCTTCAGAATAGAATATTTTACCTCTGACCAGTTGCTTATGGGTCTACTAAGCTATGATGATTCTGATTAATTATTCTGCTAATGAGTAGAATACACTTTTAACTAGGTTTTAACATTTATTTAATATTAAAAAAACCTTTAAATATTCACCTAAACATTTACTGAGGCCAGTACATGCTTTGATTAGAGATGTTACAAGATTATCTGACTCATGAAGAAAAATATTCTTAGTGGAACTTAAAAGCTATATTCTAAGACTTTAAATGTTACCTTTTTCATAATCATGCTTTATTGCAGTATTTTGTGTAGAGAAAATCATGGTTCTTAAATGTGTGAAGATAAAGATGAAGAGTCATGTTGTTAGAGTCGTAAAGTAGATGGAGGTCAGACTTCAGTGTTAGAAAGATCTTGATATAAATTCAGACTTTGTCTAGATTGATGTGTCTTTGAACAAGTTATTTTAACTCTTAAACTCACTTTTCCCATCTGTAAAGTAGTGATAACTTATTACTTTGCAGTTTAAGAAAATTAAATTGTGTTAGTGCTTGGAAAATAGTAGATACTCTAAGAACTGTAGCTACTATTAAAATAACAGCAACAATAACAACAACAATAATAGCAAAGACTTTCAGAGTGCTCACTGTATGCTAGGTACTATTTTAAGAGCTTTACATGTGTTATTTAATCTTTACAATGACATTATGGGATATATGTTGACTCCATTTTGAAGATAAGAGTTTAAAAAAACTTTTAAACAAAGAATTTAAAAAAACTTTTTCTATAGTTATTTGCCCGATTGTGAATCATAATATCAAAAGTATCAAAAACATAATACTAAAGGTTCTAAAGGTCTGCATTGGAAGCAACATAATGAAACATTTTAGAAAATGGTAACTATTAACAAGACTTAGAAACTCAGAAAGATTCTCAGTTCTTTCTCTTTTCTCAGTCCATCAACTTTCAGTACAAACTCTTTAAGAAGACTGATTTTTTAACATTTGTGGACATGTTTCGACCTCAATTGCTAAATTCCTTTGGTGAACTGTCTTTTTCTAGGTAGTACATTATTTGTCCCCATAACCTAACAATATCTGAAGCTAATTAAAGAATTTGTTTAGAATTTTGAGGAGAGACAAATAAGGTGACTATTTACTGATACTACGATTTGAAAATCATTTTATATTTTTATGCTCATTGTTATATACAAATGGCATTTAAACCCGTGGGCCAGTGCTTTTGTTTGCTTTTTTGTTACTTAAAACAAAATAAAACAAAACCTAATTTAAAAGTGAAGTCATAAGGTCATTAAGTAGTTGCCTTTTTCTTGTTTGTATTCTATTTTCTGTTGAAACAGCAAAATTAAAAACATTTAAAAAGTCAGACCAGTATGCATTTAGCCAGGAGCTGGTTTAATTAGGTGATGATCACAGTTTTTTTTCTGTTCTTCAGAATCAATTTATAGCCTGAAACATTTAAAATTTATTAGTATGAAATTTATAAAAGTTTTATTTTGGGGAAGAGTTTCAGAAAGATTGGTACTAATTCTTCAAATATTTAATAGAATTCACCAGTGAAGCTATCTGGTCCTAGACTTTTATTTTTTTTGGAAGGTTTTTGATTATTGATTTCATCTCCTTATTAATAATCCATTTGCTCATGGAAATTAAAAAACAATTACATTCATAATATTTTTAAAAAGAATAAAATATCTAAGAATAAATTTAATCAAGATGGCAGTGAAAGACTTGTATATTGAAAACTGCAAGATATTAAGGAAAGAAATTAAAGAAGACACAGATAAATAGAAAGCTATTCTGTGCTAGTTAAAGTGTCCATATTGCCCAAAGCAATATATAGATTCAATGCAATCCATATAAAAATTCCAGTGACATTCTTCACAGAAATAGAATAAATAATCTTAAAATTTGCATGGAACTGTAAGAGACCCCAAATAGCCAAAGCAATCTTGGAAAGAAGAACAAAGCTGGAGGCATCATGCTTTGTGATTTCAAACTATATTACAAAGCTATAGTAATAAAAACAGTATAGTATTGTCATAAACACAGGTACATAGATCAATGGACAGAATAGAGAGCCCAGAAATCAACCCATGCATATATGGTCAATTAATTTACAACAAAGGAGCAGAATATATAATGAGGAAAGGATAATCTCTTCAATAAATGTTATTGGGAAAATGGTATAGCACATGCAAAAAATAATGAAACTGGACCACTATCGTATACCATACACACAAATTAACTCAGAATAAATTAAAAACTTGAATGTAAAAGTCCTAGAAGAAAACATAGTCAGTAAGCTTCTTGACATAGGTTTTGATGATGATTTTTTGAGCCAGACACCAAAATCAAAAGCAAGTGGGACAACATTAAACAAAAAAGCTTCTTCACAGCAAAGGAAACTATCAACAAATGAAAAGGCAACCTAGTGATTGGCAAAGATATTTGCAAATCATATATCTGATAAGGAGCTAACATCCAAAATAAGTAAATATATAACATCCAAAATATATATAACTCAATAGCAAAACAAAACTAGCAATCTGATTAAAAAATGGGCAGAAGCTTCTTGACATTTTCCAAAGAAGACCAACAGGTCCAGGAAAAGATGCTTTACATCATTAATCATCAGGGAAATGCAAATAAAAACTACCATGAGATATCACCTCATACCAGTAAATGGCTATTATCAAAAAGACTAGAAATAATAGATTTAACAAGGATGTGGAGAAAAAGGAACCCTTGTGCACTGTTAGTGGGATTGTAAATTGGTGCAGGTGCTATGGAAAACAGTATGGAGGTTCTTCAAAAAATTAAAAATGGAGCGATCATGTAAGCCAGCAATTTTACTTCTGGGTAGTTACCCAAAGTAAACAAAAACACTAACTTGAAAGCTATATGCACCTCCATGTTCATAGCAGCATTATATATGGTAGCCAAGATATGGAAACAACCTAAGTATCCATTAATGGATTAATGTATATATATAGATTATATATTAATTATAATTACATTTAATCATAATTATATACATAATGAAATATTATTCAGCCATGAAAGAATAAAATCTTTTGATTTGTGACAATGTGGATGGATCTTGAGGGCATTATGCTAAGTGAAGTGAGTCAGACAAAGAAATACCGTATCATCTGTCTCATATGTGAACTCTTTAGAACAAATTAGAACAAAACAAAAACAAAGCTTATAAAAAACCCCACAAGCTTATTAAAAAAATAAGTTCATAAAAAACAAAGAACCACCCTTACCTTAAAAAACAAACAAACAAACCCCAAACCACTTACAAAGTCACATCATTCTGCATTTGGTAAGGAGCTACTTTAATTAGGCAGTGATCACAGTTTATTTTTTTTTTTCAGAACCAATTTATAGACTACAATACTTAAAATCCCTTACCATAAAATTTAGATAGGTTAATATAACTTTCACAGTTTTATAGTGACTAAGCAGATAAATATGATTAAGATTACAAAAAGGATAATGAAAGTCCAAAGAAGGGATTTGTCTAAAAATATGCTGAGAACTTAAGTGTATTTTCATCAAATTCATTAGTAAGTACAGTGTGTTTTTATTAGTAGTAGTTATTATTTTTATTATTATTTTATTTGTTATTTTATTATTAATAAAATAATAAAAATTACTAATTATACACATTAGTAATAATGTGTACATTTTTAACACATAAGCAATTTTTAAATCTTACTTGAAGAAAATGAAAGGTTTGATTTAACTTTTCTCTTTGTGAACATTCTGGGTAATATAATCACTGTAAACTGTAAGATCGTAATATTATAATGATAATAAATTAAGTTAAAGTAATTTGTTTCTGATATGTAGTGTACTGATACTTTGCAATATTTGGTCCTTATTTCCTTTTTTTAACAGGTCAGAAGTTTAATGATTTTTAAATGGGTTATTAGGTTTGTAATATTTTGGGGGGGAGGGGTGTGTGTGTTAAAGGACTCCTGGATACATTGTCTCCTTGGACTTGGAAGTCTAGGTTCAGAGAACTCATCTGTCTTGTTAATTACAAATGTACTGCAATTGGAAGAGGTGTTGGCAGAGGCCAACTCCTCCAAGAAGAAGCTATCAGACCAACATTTTACTGACATTCCAACCAGTGGTTTCACTGCAGGCAAAAAGGTTCAGGCTGTGTGATCTTGACATCCTTGAGGGAAACCCTCTCAATTCCATAAAAGTTTGTGTCAGTCTAATGTAATGCTTTTGCCACTCTTGAATTCTTTGCGATAAAAAAATAACAGCCATATACTAGATTACTATTAAATACATACTGTAATAGGGAAATTATATATATCTATGTAGGGGAATGATCTACATTCTTTTATTACTGTTAGATTTTATGTTTCAAATTATTCAAAGCTTTTCATTTTACTTTTAAACAAGCTACAGAGGGGTACAATTACACTGAGTGAAATTCATCTTTTTTAGGTATACAGTTCAGTGAGTTTTAACAAATGAATACACTTGTGTAAACATCTCCACAATGAAGATACAGAACATTTCTATCACCCTATGAAGTTCTCTCATTGTCCTTTGCAGTTAAGAAAGGAATATGAACATATCACAAGCAGAAGAAGCAGAGACTTATATTAGTTTTCACTGATGAAATTAAAAAGCCTCCCATACTGCACGATTTTATTTATATAAGATTTATTTTGGAAATGAAAACCTGTAAGAAGAGAGATCAAATCAGTGGTTTCCAGGGGTTGGGATTGACTGTTTTTGTTTTGGGTGCCAGGGGAGCATAAGGAAGACAATAAAAAGGAGATTAAAAAGAGGATTGTTTACATGAGAGTTGAGAAGATTGATATCAATATGAGAAGATAGTGGATGGAAAAGAATTCATTTTGTCTGCTTCCACAAAAACTGGAAAAAAGTAGTTGCCTAATTTTTGCAATGTTCACCCAATAGCATTAACTTTTTCTCTATTGAAGTTGCAATAAAGTAATGTGATGACATATTTCTTCCTTTGTTTATATAAAAAAGGAGTTCTTAATTAACTGAGGATTCAAAAATATTTGGATCTTTCGACATCCTGAACTTGTCTAGTTGGAGTAATTTCTTTCTTCTATAATAAATGGCATTTACCTTCTTTGAACCTTGTCAAAAAGGGGGATGGTGAGGAACAACAGAAAGACTTTTATCAGTTATGTAACCTTGAGCATGTTTCTTACTCCTTTTAGCCTTAGTTTTCTCACATGGAAAATGTGGATTAATAAAAATAATATCTTTCTCATAGTGTTGTTATAAGCACTGAATGAGATAATTGCAAATAAGGCATTATCTGAGCATAGAAAGAACAGACAAAATCTTATTATCCTTTGTTCTTCTTCTCCATATAACACAGGAAAAGATAGAATATTTTAAAATAATGCATGACTCCTGTTGGTATATTATAACAGCAATAAGATGACACAGTATTCAAGTAAGAAGCATTAGTTAGGGTTGTAGAAAATTAGAATTGGTACCTATTATTATGGTGCATCCACTTTAACAGAAGAGGGGAAAAAACCCTCTTGAAATAATTAAAGAATGCTTATAAATCAACATAAAATAAGAGTATGATAATTCAGTATATCTAGAATAAGACTGAGGAAATGAGGCTAAACATGGGCATGGGAAATTTGTCTGTCCCAAAAGATTTTTGAATGGTAAGCCTGAGTCTTTGAGGAGGTGACTGACCTAGACTGGCAGGCAGGTAGGCCAAGGAGAAGGGATGGCATGAGTAAGGCAAGGAGGTGGAAATAGTTAAGGACAATAGAGAAACAATGAGGTGATCTAGTGACTCACGTGGAGGGGTTATGTAGTGGGCAGCAATAGAAAAGAAATCGAGGCTCTAATTGGGAAGGTGAGAAAGGAAGAAGGTAGGGCAGTTAGAAGATGTAATCAGTTGATATAAGCCTTCAAATAATGCTTATACTTGATCTAAAGTGCAATTTGGAGCTACTTTAAATTATGGAAGGGGATAGTGACATGATGAAAACTGTGTGAGAGGTGGACTGTGCTTCCAGCACCATGCATAGTGGTTCAGGATATCGATGCCTGTGGAGATGTGTGAAGATGTGCAGCTCATATGTAGCCACTCTAGCCTCCCTTTCCCACTGCCGACATCAACAATGAATCAAGACTCAGATTCCAGATGCAGCCTCAGATCCTTCTCAACACAGCATTCTTGAGCTTACTATTTGTTAATCAGATCTGGCAAAAGAGATGAAACCTATTGCCACATCAGATACTTGTGTTAAAGTACCTAAAAGTTGTTAATGAGGTATCATTGGGTGAGTATGTTTTGCAGGTCTTAGAGTCACTCAATATTTTGAATTTATTTAGTAGCAAGATCTCCATCAGAACCTTGGCAGAGTCTATCACCAGAAATGCTTTTGAAGGACATTATTTGAAGTATTATATGACATTGCTGCTTCTAAATATTTTACAAGCTTTACAAACTTAGAGGATAAATTTACTAAATCCTGTAACTTTTGTTTCTCATTATTTATGTTTTTTTCACAGTCATTAAACATTCATTTGTTAAAGCCTTAACACATTCCATTACTCTACAGAATTTATATTTGCACCAAAACTATGTTTCAGAGCAATTCAAGATTAAATTAATGTGACAAGTCCTATTTATCAATATGGCAGTCCTACTGCTGGAGAACAAAAAATGATTTAGATCCAACTGCGTGTGTGTGTGTGTGTGTGTGTGTGTGTGTGTGTGTGTGTGTGCATGTGTGTATACACATCTTGCATAAACTTGTGGGATCTGCCCTGGTATTTCTTTCAAACTAGAGGATTCCTGATAAAATAATTCTCTAAATACCTCAACATATGGTTTAAATCATCAAAGAGAAAAAACACTTGTAAAAGCACAGAGAGGGCACCCAAAACCACATACATCTTACCAGTTAACTCTCTTTGTAGTCAGTGTAAACCATAAAAGGCAGTTATTTTGAATCAAATTCCAACATATGTATATTTTCAAAGTATTTGCTAACTTGAATTAGGGGAGGTGTCCCAAGTAAGACAACATGAGAAAAGCATTGTACTTACACTGTGTGCTTATAATTAGAATATTTTCTGACAAAAGGTCAAAACTATTTTGAATGCTTGTGTTGCTGTGGATTGTGTTTGTCTTAAGACCTGGTAAAAAGAAATAAGAGGGGTCAATCATTTCAGATGCTTACATGTTCTTATGACATTTCAATGGCCTGGAATCACATGAAATGATGAGAATTAAATTCAAAGTTCAGTAGGTGGTGGCAAACAAAATTGTTAGTACTTTTAGCATTTTTATAATAGAAACATGAAACCACCCAATTTTAGACTTCGTGAAGCCTCAGAGTTGATCAGTTAACCTCCCTGTTTTACAGATGTACATACCAAGCCACAGGGAGGATTTGAGAGTCGAAGTCATTAATTTGGTTAGATTAGAGTTGTTACTAGCATCCATGTCTGTGGACTTACAGTTCTATGCCTTTAGGTATTCACTTATTTTTGGTGCTTTTAAAAAAGCTTCATACTTGATGATTCTATATTCATTGGAAATTTGCACCTATGTTACTGGTACCTCTCCATGTACTGGTGAGAAGAGCTAAGAGGTGGAAAAGAAACTAGTATCCAGAACCTCTGTGGTGAACTAGCATATGGGGGCGTAGGACAGGAGTCCCCATCCTGAGGTCGGAGCCAGGGAGGTTGGAGGAGGCAGGTAACTTGTCTTTTCTTGGAATATATCAATGCTGATTTGGAATTAAGTCACGGAATAAACCAATCTTGTTCTATTACCTGACATTGTTGATAAATGTTGTGATTTCCTTTTTTTACGTGTGTTGTATTGTTTATGTAGCACAGCAAGAATGGACACTGCAGTGCTAAAAGATGAGTGAAAGGAAACTGTGAGACCTCCCTTGACATTTCCAGGATAGGCTGATGAACTCAGAGTCTGGTAGGCTGGGATAGAGAAGATCCAGGGAGGTGCTAGTTTGATATTGTTGTGATGTTTTCACCTGCTTATCTCCTTGTTCATCTGACGAACCTTTATTTATCCTCCAAGATGGAGTCCTAATGCCTCCTCTTCTTTGAATCTTTCCAAGCCTACCTTTCTCCCTCCTGTCTTCTTTGTACTCCCAGAAAGGCATATTTGAAATGAGCTATTTGGCCTGCATGGTTTCTGAGATCATTTCTGGTATTTAACATTTCCTAGTCCTTTTGATTCTTTTAAGCATTTTGAGGCACTTGATTTTGTAGCCATACTGGCTTTTTGGGTGGAGAAAACATTGGAACAACTTGAGCCTCTTTGGTTGGCCTAGCACTACCTGCTCCTGGTGACAAAGCCCTCTAGCTGGTGGCCAGCCTAGCACTGGTTTGAATTAGAACTGGGAGAAAATTTTCTTGACGATGCTGGGTGCTGCATATCCAGAGCACTGCCCGTTGAGTGGCTCCACAGCTGGCATGGGAGGGTTGGGTCACTCTGCCAGCTGTGCTCCTTCTTTGCCTTTCTGTAAGCAGACGACCAAATGGGTTGGTAGCTTCAGAACCATTCTTCTCTCCTTTCTTCTCCTTTCTTTTCATGAGATGTATAGTGACTACGTCTGCTGCAAAATCTTGGAGCTACCCCTTCATCATTTTTATTCTCTGGAGAGAAGTGTTTCTTAGTTTTCTAGGCCCTTCTCTCTCAACAGAAGAGACTGCGATAGCTTTAATTGACAAATGTAAGGTTTCTTTTCCCATCATTAGGCATATAAATTTAAGGTGAGATGAGCACCACTGAGGATAATAAAGATAATACACCTTTAAAATATATCTAAACATGGGGTAAACTTAAGCTATCCCTCCTCCTTCCTTACCACCATCTGCTCCAAATAATATTTAAATCTTTAATAAATAGAAAATAGGATAGATAAACTTAGACCTGCAGATTGCATAGGAAGACAGAGAGTTTCAAAAAGTCTCAGAAAATTATCACTCTTAGTCCCTAAGGAGAGACAGGGGCTCTTCTGTCTTTGGGTGTCTGAGTGTCTAGCATCTCTTCTGCTCCAGTTCTCCTGGCCTGGGAACCTTCCCTTTCTGTCCTTTACTGGTGCATTGTCCACAGACTTGAGTCCACAGAGCAGAGAGCTGCCACTTCTCTATAAAACATTCCATCGATTGGGGACTCTAAGAATATGCCTTCCTCTGGGGACATGTCTACCCTCATTAGTTCTTTGCATATTATGGTAACAAAACTTTATTTTCCTACACTTGAACCTCAAATTCCTTTTGGTTGCTTTGCATAGGAAAACATTTAACAAATTCTAAGGGGTAAATACTGAGAAATGTGGGTTAGCTGTAGACAATGCAATGAAAGAGATAGATGGCTGGCTCTGTACTTGAACTGAATGAGGCCATGGCTGAGGAGATGGAGTGAGGGATAGAGAGATAGAGGAGCAACTGAGAGGAATGACAAAGGCCTTTAAAGAACAACTGTGTGCATTTTATATTAACAGGCTGCCATACTCACAAACCTTTTGTGTTTGCTTTTACTTGTTTTTCTTTTTTTGTGTGTGGAAATCATGAAAAGTGGTTGATATCCCTATCATGATGGGAAGATGAGAAGATGATCCAAAACTGGAAGAATTCTGCAGGTGACTTTGAGAACATAAAGGACTCAAGAATTCACAGACATTTAGGGGAAAGCATTGGACTTTCCACAAGTGATGGAATGGGGGTTTCAAGAAAATCTTATCTAGATTTTAGACCAACATCTGGATTACATTAATTGAAAGTCTTGGCCAAACCTAATACCTCTCCCTCTTCTCTCTTCGCCAATCTCAGCAAGCTTTTGTTTCAGAGGCATTTTAAGTTTTCATTCCTTAGGTGGAGCTGTTTTCTATTCTCTTCAGAAAACATGGAGGGAAGGAAGAGGGCCCACATTCTCTATTTGGGTTTCCCAATTCCAGGGTGGAACCACTGACCGGTTCAAAGAAGGGTACGTGAGAAACAGAAAATTCTCCACACATGTCCACATCAAAATCACATTTTATTGACTTGGCAGTAAAGATATTATGTGTACAAATATTGAAAGAATTCTCTAATTGAGGGGCTGAGAAGTATAATTTTAAATCTGGCTGTACTTTCCTCATTAAATATGTATGTCTGCTGCACACCCTCACCAACTGCTCAGTGCCTAGATCACTGCAGATTCGATTTTTCTCTGCGACAAAAATGCAGTTGTTTCTGTGACTCTTATGAGCCTCTCAAGCTAGTATGTTGCATTCGACAAAACTTTCACTATGTCACCCTGAATCCAATGGTCTTTATTGATACTATGCAAAAGTAAGGACTTCTTTAATTTAAAAAAAAATTAGATACCTTAGGAAAATAACGTTTTCTTGATCCATATAACTGAATAGTTCTGGGATAAAGTCTCGTTACAGGAATGGGTGCATCCAATAACTCAAGTTATATTGATTTTAAGTTAGTTTGTTATATACTTAGAGCTAATAAGAGAATATACATTTAAAAAACCCCTCAAATATTCTCTCTTCCTCTCTCTCATTTGCTTATGCATGTATCTTTCTATTTTCCCACTATCTACATATGATTTGCCTATTGTGTCTGAATAGGTCTCTCTCTCTTTCTCTTTCTCTCTCTCTTTTTCCTGCTTGCTGGAGTTATTCAGAAGCCTGCTCACAGATCTGTAAATTACAAAGTTGGCCCAACTGGTTTAGAGTCTGATATAAATTAACCTACACTAAAATGCAGTAGATACTTGTGCTGGTATACAGAGGTGCTAGTGGAAAGTTGTCCTCCCAGGAGTTGTGCAATTGTAGCAAATAATCAAGGAACAAGATGAGACAGACAGAATGTTTTATTAGTCAAATGAGGCTTTGTGCCTTTGGGCTTCATAAATGAATTTCTTGTGGAAGATAAAGAAAATCTGTCACTTAAGTAACCAAAGCAGATAGCACATGCAAAATCACTTATCTAGCTAGTTTGAAATTTGAGGCTTAGAGCCTGCCTGCTTTGGTTTTGATTTCCAAGAGATACAAGTTTAAAATGTTAAAAATTTAATCTGGCTAACTTTCTAGGAGAAGCCAGCCCCAAATGAAGCTTCCATTACAATACTTTCCTTTTGATTTTTAATTGTAGCAAATATCATGCACACAAGTGCTTAAAGTATATGTGTATAATTTAAAGTAAACAGTAGTGTAGCCAACACCTAGATAAAGACATAGACTATTACCAGTAACTTAGAAAATTACTATGTCATAAACACCTCCCACTTTCTCCACGGAGAGATAATCACTATCCTCTACTTTGTGTTAATTATTCTCTTGCTTTTCTTCATTATTTTACACCTACTTATATATTCCTAAACAATATATCACTCAATTTTGCCTATTTGTGAGCTTGAAATAAGTTGAAAGAATGCTGAATATATTCTTCTCAAACTTGTTTATTTTGCTTAACATTTATTTGCAATTCATCAATGTTGATGTAGGTAGCTCTAGTTCCTTCGTTTCTTACTACTACATAGTAATCCATTGTCTGAATATACAATATATTTATTTATTCTATTGTTGATGAACATTAGCCTTTTGAGACAATGATGCTGTGAATATTCTTGTTTCCTGGTTCATTTGTTTAAGTGTTCTACTTGGAGTTGCTGAGTCATGAAAATAGATGTTTTCTTCTTTACTAGGTAATGCCCAACTGTTTTCCCATGTGGTTGTTTGATATTAGCCAACTTAAAAATATTTGCCAATCTAGTTTGTATAAAATGATATTTCATTGTAGTTTTAATTTACCTCTGCCTGATTCCTAATGATGTTGACATCTCTCTCTGTCTCGCTTTTTTTTCTTTGTTGTTAAGGTTTATGAGGCAATTAGGTTTCTTTTTCTTGTTCATCTCTTTGACTCATTTTTCCATTGAGTTGTCTTTGTAGGACATCCTTATGCAGTCAAGATACTTGCCTTTTCTCAGCTATATGTTCTACATGTATATTGCTTCTCTTTTTCCTTTTTTATGGTGCCTTATGATGAATTAAGAATTTTAATTTCATAATAGTCAAATGTATTATTTTTTCTTCTGCATCTTTATATAGCTTGTGTTTTTAAGAAATCTTTCTCTAAGCTGAAGTTATAAGCATTTCTCCTTATTATCATAAAAAAGTCTTATTGTTTTGCTAATCATGTGACTTTAATCCACCTGTAATAATTTCTTGGATTGTGAGGGATAAATAATCAAAGTTATTTTTCATATATAAACAGTTAATAATAAATAGTCCATCTTTTCTCTACCGATCCTCTACCGTAATACTTAAACATAAATAGAATTTCCATTATTTTAATATTTCATCGGTCTATTTGGCTATCATTGTACCAATATCATTTTCTCTTAATTAGTATGGCTTTATATTAAGTTTTGATATCTTTGTTCTTCCATATATATTTTTAAATCAGATTTTCAAGTTTCATGAAAAGCCCTGGTAAGAATTTGGAATTTCATTGAAAATACAAGCACATTGGGCAAACATTAAAATCTCTATTATATATGGTTTATCTGTCCAATCATTTAATGTCTTTCAATGAGTTTTATCTATAAACAAATATATTTTGTTACGTTTATCCTTAAATACTTAATATTTTTGTGTTTTGTAGCTATCGAACATGACAACTTTTTAAAATTTACATTTTCTAAATGGTTGTTGCTGGAGAATAAAACTGCAATTAATATATATATATATATATATATATATTTTAAATCCAAGTAGCTTGACAAACTTCTAACATCTAATTTTTACTGTGTAAACATTATGTAAATAGCATATTATTAAATATTTTTGATGCTTGACTATCTTTGTTATTTAATTGGAGTGTTTACTCTATTTACATGTATTGTGATTGATATATTTGGCTGGATTCTTAAATCATATTATGCTTTGGATTTGTATTAACCACCCCCTCTTTTGCATTGAGGCCTTCTCTCTATTTTCTTTTCACTCCCTCCATACATAACAACTATAAAGTTAATCATCTTTACCTTCCTTCAAAATAAGGGCAGGTACCCTCACAATTAACCATTTTAAGTCAAATTACCCAGGTACATGGTAAGCCCTTTCAATATATTATTTGTATATGTTATTTATATCTTCTTTTATTTCTAGAAAGTTGTTTTCTGCTTCAGAGGCTTCAATTATACAAATGTTGGATCTATTTGCCAGTCTTCTATTTCAACCACTTTCTCTCTGATCATTTTTACTTCTCTCTTTATTGTATTTTTATCCTTTTTTTGTTTATTTGTTTCCATGCATCCTTCATTTGAAAACAGTCTCCTGTGGGCATCTTGTGATTTATTCTACATTTCTGAGGGGTTTTCTTCAATCTTTTTTTTTTTTTTATTCTATTAACTCTTTTTTCATTTCTTCTCTTTTTTGTTCATAGTTTTCAGAATTCTTTTTTAAAATAACAAATAAATGTTTGAGAACATTTAGTTTCATTTAGAATGTTGTTTTACAATTTTCTTCTGCTTTATTTTATTTTATTTTTTTTGAGGGGGAAGATTTTCAACAGGTGAAATGTTTTGATTTACATATTCTGTTTTTTTAAATTATTTTGTGGTTTTGAAGAGATTTATTCTGATTTCTATTTTTAGGTATTTCATAGAGAGTTCCTAGTTCAAAGCCATCCTCTCCTATCACTATAGTGTAGTGCAATTTTTAAATGGGTGATGTGACTTTTGGGGAGTGGAGCTGCTGACCTATCTTTTGATTATCTTTTATTTATGCAGAATCATTACTTTTCTTTTCTTCACTTCTACATAAGGGTACTTCCTCCCTCTCTATTTATGTGTTTTTTTTTCTTCCACAGGTAATGCTTCAAGACTACCACCTCCAGTTTTGCTAATTCCCCGTAACTATTGCTGTGATCCACCAAGTTCTGGATTTCTGTTTATTGTTTTAGAGCTTAGTGTTAAACTTTCTCTTTTTGGGAATAACTTCGTTTTTGTTTTATCTATGTTCTCCATTCATCTCTTCTCTTTTGCATGATGTATCTTAACACTGCCTTCCCACTGCTCTCGACATTAATAGGCTTAGAGCAGAAATGAGAGACCTAGTACTATTTCTGTTGAAATTTAGTATTTATTTGTCTACTTATAATTAATTTGAAGTAATCTCTCCTCTGGGACATGTGTGGATTATTTGTTCTCCTTTTACATTTTATGATTTGGGGAGGGTGTATGAAGAGCTTTAGATCTAGACAGCTGCCATTGTCTTAATGTCAATAAGAATTGCTATGAATATCTTATTGTGGAAAAAGCTCTCATATACTTATAATATCAACATTCATATAGAAAATTGGTCAAAGTCAATTTACAAAGAAAAGTTCAAATGGCCAATAAATATATTAAAAATATTCAACCTAATAATTAAAAATAAATAAAAACAATATGATTTTCTCATTCTCAAAATAAAAAATGCATATTTAAAAAATAATATCTACTCTTGACAAGGGAGTAGAAAAACTGACAGTCTTATATACTACTAATGGTATTATAAGTTGGCACAATCTTTCTAGAGGGTAATTTTTCATATAAACAAAAAATCTTTAAAAAGGTACATATTCTTTTATTTAGCTATTTCACTTCCAGATATTTTTGCAAGGGAAATATTTATCAATCTGCTATTACTATAAATCAGTTGTTTATCAGGTAATATTTTTGATTTATAAAAATCTGTTATCAAACTAAATCTACAGAGGCTTGTCCAAGATTAAAAATGACATGAATTTATGTTTATTGACATGAAAATGTGTTTCTATGATTCTATTGGTAGGTAAAATGCATAATTATAAAATAGGATTATGTATTAATTTTAAATTTAAGTAAATGTTTGCAATTTCACACACAAATGCAAATATATGCATTTACAGAAAAATATCTGGAAAGAAATATACCAAAATTTTAATTGTGGTTATCTTGACATGGTAAGATTATGGATTATTTTTATTTTCTTCTTTCTAAATAATTTTCTGAATAATTTTCTTATTAGAAACACATTTGGCATATATTACTTCTGCATCAAAAAATTATTTTCATTTGAAAATTATGCTGAATGTCTTGAGACCAGTCCCAAATTATGGTGATCCAATTCAAGAACAATCTCTGAGGCATGGTTATCTATGCTCCATTCATCTTTGAAATTATCTTAAATGAATCCTTAAGGCAACTTCTAGACCCTAATAAATCCCAGAAGATTCTTGACACATTTAGGATTTAGGATTAGTTGTATGTCTCCCTCTCTTCTCCCACTCCCATTTTTCTTCTTATGTGAGCCAACTTGTTGACTGAAAATATTGCTAGAGAGTGGCTACATGCACAGCAGTATAATATATCAACACTAGTACTTCTGGAATGTACCAGGAGTAGCACTGTACTTACTCAATAGTACAATATAATCTACCAAACCTACCCCCCAAAAGAAGCATCATCTTCTGTGACTTTTTACAAGCCAAGATTTCACTCCTTCTAGTTCAAAACACATGAGCCAACTAAAGTCAACATTAATAAAAACAACCTTGTCTTCAACTAACACATAGAAAAGCAAAGAGTGCTATCAGGCTCTCTATGATGCAACTCATTTCTCCATCCTAGCTTTGTGGCTTTCCCCCTCTCTCCCCATGCACTAGAAGGAGCCCTAAGTGGGAATTTGGAGACCTTCAGTCTAGTGGCCTTAACACAGTGTGAGACTTGAGACAAAGCATTTACTTTCTCTGGGCTACTGTGTTTTGTTTTTGCTTTTTTCCTCCCTAATGGAATAATGTACAAGAGATTGATAAGTAGATGTTTTAGATTTCCTAACAACTCTAATAGTCAATGAATCTTCGTTATTTACTAATATATATCTAGGCAGTTACACCTATTGGATTTTGATTTTCTTTAGTTCATCTGTGTAGAATTTAAGGCTGATAGACATAAATTATTTAAAAATTCCTTCTTAATGAACACTCAATTATTAGGGTGCAGTAAAGATGTTCAAAAATGCTTTGAAAATAGCTTTCAAATTGTTTTAGCATTATTTTCATATTTGCAAACAAATGAAAGTTCTCTTTGTCAAGTAGAAGCAACAACGTAATAGACGTTGATTTCTTGGTCTGATAATTCTTGCCAAGATGTAGCAGGTGGGCACAGCCAAAAGTCAATCTAATTTACCAGTATGGAAGAGGTGGGGAAGAAGCAGAAGGTGGATTTCATAGCTAGATAGCATCTTTTTGAGAAATATATCAGGCTGGAAAATAATGTTTGGATAAAATTTAAAAAATAATAATTGTCAGTTTTTGTATTGATTCTTTCTAGTTATTTTACATAAAAATATTTGTATAAAATTTTCACATTCCCTTAGTTATTCTAGTTGCTTTCTTGTGTACATCAGAGAAGTCGCATTACCTCATGAGGTTTGTTTTAGTCATTCGTTAAATCGTGGTTTGGGTAACATGATCTAAGATAACTTTTTGCACTAAAATTCTTTATTTATATGTCAAACCAAAGACATTGGTAAGAAGAAATTTCTACCTTTGTTCTTATTGCATATGTCCATTGTAGGAGAATTAGAAAATAGAGATAAGGAAAAACAAAATGTATTTATGATTTTACTACCTAGTGATAACCACTGTTAATGTTTTGGGTATCATCTTTTTCTATGCATATTTTTTTCCCAATGTAACTCATACTATACATGCTGTTTTATGACCTAGTCTTTTTAATAACATCAAAAATAGCTCTAAGTATTCTTTAATAATTATGACACTAAATTATTTTGTACATATGAATTACAAAAAGAGACTTTAAAAATATTTTTTTATTTACCTTCTGAGAGGAAACATGAAACTGAATACTCTCACTTATATTATTACTTTTTTTATTGAGTTTTCATTTATTGACAGTAAAATTCACCCTTTTTGGTGCATAGTTTTGGGGAAAGCATTTGGTCATGTAACAACCACAAAAATCAAGATATAGAGCATGTCTATCAGCTAGAAAAGTTCTGTCATGCCTCTTTGTCAATCAGCTTGCCTTTGACCCCCAGATCCTGGCAGTCACCAATTTTTTTCAATTCCTATAGTTTCCCCTTTTCTGGCATGTCATAGAGTATATAGTCTATGGAGTCTTGCTTCCTTCACTCAGCTCAATGCAGTCACCCATTGTTGCTGTGGGTATCAGGGCTTTGTTCTTTTGATTGCTTATTGTTCCATTGTTTGGAAGCACCACAGATTTTTGATCCATTTACAGTTAGTTAACATTTGACTCGTTTCCAGTTTTTGATGATTATGAATAAAGCCACTGTAAACATTTGCGTTCAGATTTTTATTTAAACATATATTTTTATTTCTTTTGTGCCTAGGAGAGCGTTGCCTGGTCATATGTCTAACTTCATAAGAAATTGCCAGTGTTTTCCAAAGTAAGTGAACCATTTTTTTTCTAGCAGCAAGAATGTTCTAATTGCTCTGCATCTATGTCAGCACTTGATATTGTCATTTTCACATCCCCCCCCAATCTAATAGATGTATAGTGGTATTTTATCATGGCTTAATATGGATTTACCCAATAGCTAATGATGTTGAGCATTCTTTGATTGTGCTTATTAGACATTTGCATTTTTTTTTTTTTGGTGAAGTGTTTAAATCTTTTGTCAATTTCTTAACTGGGTTGTTTATTTTGTTATTATTGCATTTTGAGAATTCTTAATATATTTTGACGTTTTTAGATATGTGTTTTAGAAATGTTTTTTTTTTATTAGTCTTTGGCTTGTTTTTCATTTTCTTTATAGTATCTTTTTGAGTAGGAACTTTCAATTTTAATGAAGTCCAATTTATCAACTTTTTCTTTTGTGTATCATGCTTTTTGTGTCATGTATAAGAAATCATTGCCTAACGCAAGGTCACAAGATTTTTTCCTATATTTTCTTCCAGAGGTTTATAGTTTTAGCTTTTACATTTAGGTCTATGGTCCATTTTAGGTTAATTTTTATAAATGGTAGGAAGTATGGGTCAAGGTTAATTCTTTTGCATATAGATATTCAATTGTTCCAGTACCAGTTGCTGAAATAAATGTTCTTTCTCTTTTGAATTGCCTTTGCAACATTACATTTTGTGGTAAACAACATAAATCAGTAATTTGCGTATACTGCCTAATTCTAGTTCACAGGCATCTATGGCTGCATCTATTTTATGTGTCACGTGTAACTGAGATGACAAACTATACTTCAAGATGATCAGTGCTTCTTAGAATAGATTAAATTTTAATGTTTCTCTCTAGTATATCAGCAAACAGCCACTCTATCTGGGGAGCTTAGAAGTCCTGGCCTCTTTTAGAAAAAAGAAAGAATGTACTTTTTACCTGTTGGTTCATTTATGTCAAAGTTTTTTATAATTTTAAAACCAAAACCAGAAGAAATTCTCAATTTATAGTTATTTGAAATTTAGAATGCATTTTTTGCCTAGAAATAGCATTTGTAAATGATGGTGACATACCGAGGCTATCCTATAAATATTTGATTAAGCAAGGCATCAGGAAGAACTAACATACATTTATAATATGGAGAAGAACCAGCAAGTAGATGGAAGCTTGTGAAGATTTTGATGGAAATTATTTAAAACGTTTAAGTGTGCTGTATGTCAATTACATATCGATTTAAAACATAGTATTTTCCATTTGATCTTATATTTTAATTACATTGCAAGAAATGTCAGTATAGTACAAAATGAGAAAATTCACAAGCTCATATTTGATCACGAAGTCAGTTTGTACAGAGCTTTGGAGGGGCTTTCACTAAAAAAATAGATTTTAGGTATTATAGATGCTGCCTCTTCAGTAGAACCAATGTAGACTGAATGGCTTTCCTCCTTTTTAAAATTCAATAGCATGATTATTTTATGCATTATTCATGATGGCATCAAAATGAGTGATATTCCCTTAAATACCTACTGTGTGGCAGATAGGTATTAGTGCTTTGCTTAAGTTATTTTAATTAATCTCATTCCTATAACAACTCTTTAAAATAAGGACTTCATCTCCATTTTATAGACTTGAAAACCAATATTTAGGGAGGTTATGTAATTAGCTTAAGATCTCACAATTAATAAGTGATGGGTATGGAATTCAAATTCAGTTCTGTCTTACTCCAGAGTCCACTATCCCCTAATGATTAAATTGACTTTTTGGCTAGTAAAATAAATGAGTGGGAGAGATATCTTCCTTAAAAGAGAGAGAGAAGAGGAGAAGAAAGGGGGTTGAAGAGGATGAATGTATATAAATGAAGAAGATTATTTAAGATAGAATTGAGTGACCTGTGTATGATGACTTAAAAGTGGCAAATATGTTCTGCCAAAATCCTTACAGAGGAAAATAAGATAAGGCATAGAAAAGGTACGCTAAAAAATTTGTTTCTCTTTCTGACCACTAGATGACACCATTGACAAAAAACACCTTGGTTGCTGTGGGGGCGGGGGATGGTGTTGATGGTGGTTGTGGTGGGGAGCTTGAGGCAGGAAAGAATGGGAGAAGGACACTGAAGAAAGTTGTATTAGAAAGTGGCAGTTCACCTCCATGACAGACATTTGAAGCAGGCAGATGTCATGTCAATCTTGTGGAGAATGCCTTATACAGCAAAAAATACGGCATATGTCCTGTTCAGGTGTCACTTTTGATCTAAATGTGCATCATTGCTGTTTTTTGACAAAACACAGAATCTTAAGCTTAGCTTTATGGGTCTGGAGCCTGAGTCCACCACTACCAGCAGTATTTCATCAGGCAAGTGATTGAGCCTCAGTTTCCTTTTCTGTTAAGTGGGTATATCTACCTCAAAGAAATATTGTGAAGATTACATGAAACAGCAGAGATAAAACACTTAAGATAGTGCCTTCCTCAAAGTTCTTGCTAAATGCTACCACTGTTGTTATTGTTATTGGGTAGAATCTCTAAAAAAATGACAGCTAAATTAAAATAAAAAATGAATGCATTAACATAGTTCAAAAACAGGAAGAGAGAGTTTTTAGTTTAGATAATAGAACTTCTTTTTCTTTTATTGGATGTAAACAAATATTGTACACTTAATTGAACAATGCAGGTGAGCCTCCTATATGTCTTTAAATTTCTTAATAGAAAATATAAGCATCTTTGCTTATTTTGCTAAGAAATCATGTCAATACTGTAATATTAGTGGTCAACTCCAGGCAAAATTTCAAGATGATAGAATTTATCTTTGATGCTTTCTCAGCTCTCTCTTCCAAACTGGTGTCCTTCATTCTTTTTCTCTCCTCTTTTCTACCTTGACCCTCTCTTTGCTTCTCCCCAAGTTTCCAATAATCTAATTCTCATTAGCTATCCCCAACCACTCTAAGAAACACTGAGCATACTCTTCACCTCATGTCTTCCCAAAGTTCAAAAGTTGCAAAATTACTTGTTCCTCCTTCCCCATTCCCCATAAAATTCCAATTCGGTCAATCTCTCTATCTTTGGAGATCATAAATTGGATTGCCTAATTGATAATAAATTGAGAATGAATAGACATTTTTAGTATCCCTAGGAATGTTTGCATTTTGTAAAGTTCTGATTAATGGAAATAAATCTGTAGGTGATGGCATTTCAAGCCATCTGAGAAAATTTTAAAAATTGAATAATTCTGAATAACAGAAGAAAGTTTAGAAGTGTGTGTGTGTGTGAGGTATTCCTTAAATCACAACAGTTAGGTGGCCACCAAGGATATATAGATCATTGAAAATCTCCAAAAACTCAGATTTTTATTTATTCAATAATTTTAATTTTTTATTCAACTTTTTATCAATATTGTTTATACTTAGGAAAATTAATTCTCTTTAATTTCTTTCTATTTCTCCATTTTACCACTTTTCTACACTATTAGTGTGGCAGGTGTTTCTGGCTACTTTCCAATAGTCATCCTCTTTTCCTTCTGTATTAATAAAACCTCTACTTTTATGGTCACTAGAATAAAGACCGCATTCTCTAGCTTCCCTTGCAGCTAGGAGTGGCCATGTATTAACATTTCAGACAATATGATATAAGCAAAAACGTTGTTTGCAACTTAAGGAAATATCTTTAAAGGAGAGGGCCTTCCTATCTTTCCCTTTTCTTTAATCAGTTGGCCAGAAGGCGGACATGAAGACTGAAGCCCCAGACACTATTATGGACCAGGCCAATGAAGTGTGTTTCTTGGGGGTGATACAATGGAAAGTGGGAAGGAGCCTAAGTCCCTAATGAATTAATCCAATTACTGTGCTAGCTTTGTACTTCTGATCTTTGGGACGTTGATATAATAGAAAACCACATGTTTAAGCTACTGTTAATTTGTGCTCTTGTCACATGCAGCTGAATTTAATTCTAGCTACATGTAGCTAGTAGAAAGTTATAGTTGAACTAAATAACCAACATGGATAATCGTGATTCTGTGAAAGTATAACTCAAATTCACTAAGACAATTAGGTGGTATTTTTTGCAGTGAATATCTTAATACACAGCCTTAACCTCTTAGCAGTGGTATCTCTTACTGTGATGATCTAGACAAGAGACCAACACTATTCAAGGGAACTTTTTGTGATGATGGAATGTTTAATATCTGGGTTATTTCTGTGGAAGCCACTATTCACACATGGCTGTTGAGCACTTGAAATAGGGCTTTTGTGTCTGAAAAGCAGAATTTTAAATTTTATTTATTTTAAATTAATTTAAACTTTAGTGGCTACATGTGGCTTATGGTTACTGAATTGAATAGCACAGCTCTGAGAGTTTGATGCATGTACAACACATCCACATTTTTTCTTGAAGCTACCACTTAGAAAGGTAGAGTAAGAATTGAAGGAAAGTGAAAACACCCCCCCAGCCCCCACAATAAGAATATACCCAAATACATTTACCTTAAATGAATCACACTAGAATATTTTAGGATCTTAAAACATAGAAGGTTGAAATACAGATTTGTGTTTTTTTGGTAGCATCCCTCAGAAGCCATAGGTG
This sequence comes from Eidolon dupreanum, assembly GCA_028627145.1. Classification (NCBI taxonomy): domain Eukaryota; kingdom Metazoa; phylum Chordata; class Mammalia; order Chiroptera; family Pteropodidae; genus Eidolon; species Eidolon dupreanum. The sequence goes on along the minus strand of CM053509.1, from coordinate 32,164,923 downwards.
GTGTGTGGTAGATTCGTTTTTTGTCCACCCCAATCCAAAGTTGACCCTTGATCTTGTGCTATTGCCTCAATGGCCTCACTAATTTCCAGGTTCATTCCCTCATTTCTGGTGAATAGCAAGGCCTCTTTCCTGTGTTTCAGGTGTTCACTGAGATTACCGGGCTCTGCCTACAGGTGGCACAGTGTGAGCATGGCTGTGTATTCTGGAACCCTATCCATTACAGCCTCCTTGCATTTATTGTAAGACTGTTAATGGCTAAAACAAATACTCTCTGCTGATGCATTCTATCAACAGCCCTGAGAGTCAGGGTTGGTATTAGCAAGGTGGATCCTGCTTATTTTCTAACTCTTCACTACAAGCAGAAGATTTGCAAGAGCTATGAGTGGAAGCCAGGGATTTTGGCTTTTTATGTATATCAGGGACCCTGCCTTTAAAGACTGCTTTAGAGAAGAATTTTCCTAAAGCCCAAGATTTTTATTAAGAGACTACACCTATTATGTATATAAAACATTGTGCTGGATGTTGTAATTTTCTGAGCAAGTGAATTTTCTAGTTTATAAATTATTCAGTGCAGGGATCTCTCTGACTCTCTGCTTGGATTCAAGAGATTAATACTTGACAGATAATAGGGAAGCATCTGAATGGCTCTGGTTATTTCCCAAAGATGAAAAAGTAAATTCTACATTGACCTTTTTTTTTTTTTTTAATGCATATCATTTCCTATCTAGTTCAAGGGTTAACTGTGTAGTTCAGGGCAGATGACTACAGGTAAGGTATCACCATCTGAAAAATTTCTGTTCCTTTTGTGTGCTCAGAGAATTTTGGTGCCATCCAGACTTAGGATCAAATTTTGATTCCACCAATACTAGCTGTGTAATTTTTGGCAATCGTTTTTAACTTCTTGGTTTACTAACCTATCAAATGTGGGAAATAATAGCTCCTGCTTTGTAGGATCATTATATGATTTAAGTGTGATAATGTAATTTAATGTAGTTAGTATTGTCCCTGCAATATGGTAAGTATTCAATAAATGGCATAAGCATTATCACTGTACTGTTTAAAATTAGTAAACAAATACATCTTCATTCTTTTCATTAAAAAGCATTAAAGTACCCACTTACACATTCTTATTCTAAGCATTCTTGGTTGCTGACATAGAACAATGAAAATGTAATGAAAACTACATTATGCTATAATTCAAATCAGGTTTTGTTGAAGTAGAAAATGTTGGGGGATGCTCATTTAGAAAATCATTTAATAAGAGAAAGTCAAGGCTGTAGGGAAAAGGGGGAATTTTCTGCTTTGAAGGAAGACAAACCAGGTTGAATGCATTGTTAAGTATTAGGAATACAGTAGTCCCTCCTTGCCTGTGGTTTCACTTTCTGTGGTTTCAGTTACCTGCAGCCAACCACAGTCCAAAAACATTAAATGAAAAATTCTAGAAATAAATGATTTATAAATTTTAAATTACGTGCCATCCTGAGTCGTGTGATGAAATTTCATGCTGCCCCACTTCATCCTGCCCAGGACATGAATCTTCCCTTTGTCCAGCATGTCCATGCTCTATATACTTCCCAACTGTTAGTCACTTAGTAGCTATGTGGGTTATCAGATCAACTGTTACAGTATCACAGTGCTTGAGTTCAAGTGATCCTTATTTTGGACCCAAAGCTCAAGAGTAGTGATGCTGGGAATTTGAATATGCCAAAGAAAAGCTGTAAAGTGTTTCCTTTAAATAGAAAGGTAAAAGTTCTCAACTTATGGAAATTTTTTACCATTGTTCTATTTTATTATTAGTTATTATTGTTATCTCTTAATGTGCCTAATTTATAAATTAAACTTTATCATAGGTATTTATAAATATAAATATAAATATATATTTATATATATTTATATATATATATAAATATATATTTATATATATTTATATATATATAATACCTATATTATATATAGGTATTTATAAATATAAATATAAATATATATTTATATATATATATATATATATATATATATATATATATATATACACATACACACACACGGTTTGATCCTAGCCTCAGTTTCGGGCATTCACTGGGGTCTTATAACATATCCTCATGAATAAGGGGGGGGGATAACTATGTGCAATAATTTATTCTCCCCTGAAATACTAAATAAGATCAGCTTAACTGAATAAGGACAGGCAAAAATTTGGATTTGAATTTATCCACCTAAGCGATGTTGGAAAAAAACTACTCAGAAAAGGAATTAGTGTCACACTGGGCCCTGGCAAGCAGCGGACAGTCAAGACAACTCTCTATTGAGATCCAAAGAATTACAAAAAGAATCAGCACAAAGTTTCAAAGTAGGTTGAGGGTCATTCTGGTGTAGAATGAGTAAAAGGAGCTGAAGATTAAGAAAGCAAGCAGAGGAGGATCTCAAATCCCAAATAAATGTTGATGAAGTGAAAAAAATTTGTTGCCTATTACTAGATTAATATTAATCATAACTACCATGCCCCTCCCCCAAAATGGCTTAAATTAAGGTAAATGTTTATTTCTCCCTTGTATAAGTCTCGAGACAGAGAATTCATGGGTGCTTTAGTGGCTCCATGAAATTAGGGATTCAGTTTCTTTTCAGCTTACTATTCCACCATTCCTAAGAAGTGGCCTTCGTCCTTATGGTACAAGATGGTGGCTAGAGTGCTAGCCATCACAGCCATGTTCAGACAGCAAGAGAGAAAAAAGGGAAAAGAGGGAAAGGGTGCAAGCCAACTGTACTTAAAGGAAATTTTCTGTAATCTGTCACAGAACAGTTTTGCTTACATCTCACTAGCCAGAATTTAGGCCCTTGTCCACACTTAATTATAAGGGAGGCTGGCAGTGAGGTGTTTAATTATGTCAAGTAAAATCTAGAGTTCCGTTATTAAAGAAAATGAGGATATTAGGCTAGGCAACTAGCAAACACTACCGGCATCCGTTCATTCTCATCCTACATCCTAAGAGAATCTTTCCTTTAGGGATTTACCTCTCTATTGTGTGTTGTGTAGCAGCCTTAATGATTGAGCAAGACTGATTTTGTTTTAAGCTCCAGAAGTAGATCCTGATTGGTTAATGGTGGAGAAGTCAGACACCCCTGCTCTTTCTAAGCACTTGTGATTATCATTTTCTACCTGCAAAAGAAGAGAAATCTACTACTTGACCAAGGAACTTATTCTACTGCCAAAGCAATGAAATATGCATATGATAACATTATATTTGTTAAATATATGTTTACATAATATATATAATATGCAATACATATAACTGACATTCTTGTTTAGCAGGATATAATATATATATCATATATGTATAATATGATATATATGACATATATACATGTATTATGAGTTTGGGGCAAATGTATTATTCCCTTTTCCCTTTTTTTCCAAACGGGATTTTAAAAAATTGCAGTTGTTTTGTTCTTATTCTGCCATTGTGTATTGAATATATTGATGATTCCTTTACTTAGCCATGTATCACTGAGCCATGAGAGGTTAATGCAAGATTTGTCAGAATAGTGTGATCATCAGCCACAGTTCCTAGGCTTGGAGCTAGATGTAGTAACTACATGAGGTGTTCTGTTGTCCCCCACTGGGTGAATTCATTTACACAAGTGTGACCAATTTTGAAAGTGCACGTATGAGAAGACGAGTGTATGAATTTGGGTAGCCAACGAGGTAGACTGTTGAGAACATTTAATAGTTGCCTACTCAGCACTCAGTTCCCTTTTTGTCCTTCCTAACACTCTCCAGATTTTCATTTGGGGAACTACCCCTCCACAACTGTGTTACAGCTATACAGAATGAAGTGTATTCATTTTAGATAATTCAGATAATTCTATGTCCCCTTGGCACAGTGATTGGATTAGGTAACCCAGACCTAAGCCACTCAGTGTACCTGTCAGTTCTCTAGCCTTGAGAAAGGTTCAGAGGTGGTCCAATCAGCACAAAGCTCATGATTCTTACTCAGTGATTTTGACATTAAGTCAAAATCTCAATCTCTCTTCTTTTCTCCTTCTCCCCTGACACCTCTCCTCACCATGTCTTGGATATGAACAAAGAAGCTGGAACTTTAATGATTACTGACAGCCATCTTTCAACCAGGAGAGGAGTCAGTCTAAGAAACAATCTGAGACATAGAGGAAAATAAATTTAATAGAAGCAGAGCGAGAGTCCTGGTCAAACCATACTTGAAGCCCACATTACTATTGGACTTTTCATTTAGTAAACCAATAAATCCTTTTTATTGTTTGTCAGTTTGACTAATCTAATATTTGCAGCCTAAACTGATATATGAGTGGATGAAGGAATGAACCAGTTATACACAGAAGCTTGAGATCAGGTCTAGAGAATGGAAGTGGTTCTTTCAATAAGAATCTCTAGTTCATACAGGAGATTTTGTCTTGTTTTGTTTTTGGTGTTTTTTTTTTAAATTTAATTAATTAATTAATTTATTAATTTATTTATTTACTTTTTATGTAACAGAATCAAAAGATAGCCTTCCAGGGCTTGGTCAGCAAAAGTCTGAAAGCTCAAAGTGTGACTGTATTGCAAACTACTGAGTGGGCTGGTGGGGAGCAGAGATTTTCATAGAAAGGTCTGGCATTTGGATTCATTTTTATGCTATGGTTACCAATTCAAAAGCCTTTATAGCAGGTGCTAAGAGAATAAATACAACATAAAAGAAAAAGAGATGATCAATAAAATGTCCTCAACTATTCTCAGAAAAGAAGTAGTAAAATATTACAGTTAAGAGTATAAACTAGGTGGACAGACATGGTTTTAAATGCTGGCTCTGACTAGCAAGTTATTTAATATCCTGAGCCTTTATTTCCTCATCTGAAAAAAAAGAAAAAATATTAACAATTTCTTTGAAAGTTGTTGCAAATATTAAATGATACATTTTATGCAAAGCCTGGAACATAGAAAAATTCAGTTAGTGATGAACTAGGATTGTACTTCAGGAAGTTTCGATAGGCTGTTTAAAAGTTACGTGGGTTGCAAAATTTTGTGACTACCAGGAAGGTTGTTCTGGTATGTAATGATCATGTTGGTCCACCTTTGAGATTTTCTTGATAATTTTGTAATCCTCTTGCCAACCTTTGGGCAGGAGAGAAGCCATCCTCAGAGAAATTTGTAATTTCCACTTGACCCAAAAGTTGCAAAAATTATTTTAGTGAAGTCACACTTGGAGTTCTCGGGGAAGGAGGTGGGAACTAGTACTGAAATCACAGTGCCTAGCACATAGTGGGTCAATAAATACTAACTGAAGTTTAGATAGGTTCAGCAAGTTGATTGTTTTCTACTAGACATGATGATTAAAGCAGGGGTCCCCAACCCCAGAGCCGAAGACTGGTACTGGTCCATGGCCTGTTAGGAATGGGACCACACAGCAGGAGGTGAGTGGCAGGTGAGCCAGTGAAGCTTCATCTGTATTTGTAGCCAATCCCCAACGCAAGCTTCACTACCTCAGCTCCACCTCAGATCATCAGGCATTAGATTCTCATAGGAGCACTGGTCTCTGGTGCCAAAAAGGTGGAGGACTGCTGGATTAAAGGATACTTTGGAAAGGGCACTAAATATATAAATTCTCCAGGTTTTCTACATTTTAAGACCTTTGGGCATGAAGTTCATTTATGTTCTTGAATGGAGTCTAAACTTACTGTGAAAAGATAAGTTGCCTGTAGCCTACCTCATCTAGAAATGGTTCTGCTCACAGTACTGATGTCAAAATTTCTCAGAGCTCAGAAGGAAGGAGGGTTAGTGGAAAGTTTTGCCTTGTTGTTAGCTCACTCTGTGGCCTAAGGCAAGCCATTTAACCTCTTGGTGTCTGGATTTCCTCATCTGTGAGCCAAGGATAATAATACTCCCCTACCTCACAGGTGTGTTAGGAGCATTAATTAATGTTTGTCTAGTGCTCAGGGATCTGTGATGAAAGGCAAGCATCATTATTGTCGGTTTGCTGCAGGCAAGACTAGATTATAGTCCTCCAGATGGGTTGCATATGGGAAGTGGTTTTAGTAAAAGATTTTCTCAAATGAAATGCAGGCTTTAAGGTTTGGGACCACTTCAAAAGAAAAGGTGCCAGTGGAACTTCATCCTTTCCTTGCCTTAGTTGGCTCAGATTTTATTATTATGTAGAGTTAGAAACCAGCATCTCAGTGCTATATCTTAATTTATTCGACAAGCAGCATTTAGCTAGTTTGTTTTCGCGACCTCTGCCTAGATTTTTAAAGATCCTGATTAAGTAAATGAGGTTATTGTTGCAGAAAACTCGTTATTTCTTGTGAAGGGTATTTAGTGTGTAGGGGTCATTTAGTGTGTCTATCTCATGATAAGCAGGATAGACAAAGCTATTGTGCTTTAACAGCACCAAGTGGACAAATTAAATAGGCAAGGGGTTTCAACTTTTTCATTTTGTTTTCTTTAACTCCTCCTGCCTTCCCCCCAACCTTTTAAAAATAGCCTTCCACACTAAAGAGCACTGGTATGTTCTTGAAAGCTTTTAAAGAGAACATTTCGAGGAAGGACTTCTAGGCAAACAGACAGCAGAGAGTCTGGATACATTAAGGCCTGGAAGGAAAGAAAAAAAAAAATCTCTCATTTGAGTACTGGACAAATTTTGGTTTTCTTGAATCAGAAATATTGACTCAATTAGTATACTGTCAAATTAAAGGGCAAAGATAACATTGCTTTTCTCATGAGCACAAGTGTATTTTCTCTTATAGAGAAACAAAATGAATTACTTTATTAATATTATCAACCCAGGTAAGAGGAAAACAAATAAGAAGAATCTTGTTGGTTAATTTATGGTGCTGCAAATCTTCTGGGACAAACATTTTAAGGTAGGAATTGCAAGCGTTAACAGTGATGTTAATTTATTTGATTCAGTTACAAAGCAAGCACACTCATTCATTCATTCAGCAAATATTTATTGAGTGTATTCTAAGTATTGGGTTTTGTTCTGGACACTGGGGAATGATTGATAAACAATATAGACAGGGTCCCTACTCTCATGGAACTTACATTTTGGTGGGGAAGACAGGAATACACGAAGAAACAATTGCAAACACAGAGAACTAAAATGAGGTAATGAGTTAGAGTTAGATGGTGACTTTAGTTTAGATGACTAGAAAACTCTCTCTAAGAGTTGGCTTTAAATTGATAAGGACCCACTGTGAGAGCAAGGAGTAGGACTTAACGTCAGAAAATGACTTTGTTGTAACAAAGTAGCCTTCAGTGCATGGGATTCTAGTGTATCTCTTCAATATGGCGTCCAATTATTTATTCTCTAATTCAGATTCCTCCATCATCTACTGTATGTAAAGGAAAGTGGATTATGTTTGGAACCATCAAACTAGCTGGCTGGTGTTCTGGAAAGGACCGAGGACCATGCCAGGACACCCAATTGAGCCTGATTCTTATAGCACCTTGTGGGTTAGTCATACAGTCTCTTTAGACCTTGGTTTTCTTACCTTAAAAAAGTTATTGAGGTCCTTTACAGCTCTGTTTCTAGAAACAATGAAGAAGCATGGTTCAGTTATTATAAACCCTAGGTTTTCAGAAGTCTACACAGGTGACAAAAGAAAGCAGCAAAAAATTTTGAAAAGTGCTTCTATCAGTAGTTCAGAAACTTAAGATGATTAGGTAGACAGCTGGGTGTAAAAGATGTCACGACTACTTTTTGTAATAAGTCTTTTTGAATTCCTATTTTTTTTTTAAAGAAAATAGTAGTTTTTTTTTAAATAACCAGCAGTAAAAAGTTTTCAAAACATTAGAAAAGTAAATAATCATTACACTATAATGTTTGGTTTTGTTACATTCGAGTTTTCCCTGCTTTCAAAAGCTGCCAGAAATGAATAAATGTGAAATGTCTTAAAGTTTTGCAGCTAAAAACTCTACTTGTAACAAAAATTAGACCATTAAAAGTAAATTCTGTAAGTAAATTTAGAAGGAATAATTTATACTCTAATATCTCGAACTTTTCACAAGGAATTAAGAATTTCTTTCGGCAATAATATCCCAAATACAATTTTATGAGCAAACGAAATTATGCATCATATTACCCTCTATCATGCTCAACACTTTTCAAAACAGTTTCATGTTTCTTATTTCATTTGAGCCTTCAGAAGTAAATTGGACAGAATTTATTATTTCCACTTTACACATGAGAAAAAAAAAGGTTCAGAGTTGGAATTTTCCTGGAGTTGCACAGCTAGTAATTTAAGCTAGATTCCAGGATCCTGAAACTTGTCTAGGGCTCCAATCTTCCAAAAATGTGTGCACACATAAGCTGAATTTCTTTTCTGTACTTCATTGTTTTGTTATTATTGTATTTTTTTTCAAATGAAAGACTTCAAAGTTCTTCCAAGAATTTCTAGAAGACTTTGAGGCTGTTGTGTAGCACATGAGCATTTGAATAAATTTAGGCAGCAATGGTGAATCTGCTACTTTTATCCCTTTTTGTGTTGCGATCCTGCTCCTTTATGTCCCATGGCTGTCACTTTTGTTGAACCATTCTTATCTATTGCTATGGTGAGATCTTGACCATGTTTCTTTTGTTTTAGACAAAATCTGGGTAAGAATGGTCAATCCCATTCTGAATTCATTTTAACATATTAGGGTGACACAAAACTGAGACAAAATCCTTAAACAACATTTTTTTATAGCAGAAATTTTTAAAAATCCGATTTTAAGTATATAATTATCTTTTGCCTAATATCAGTTCATAAACAGTATGTTTGATATGACAAAGAACAAAGAACATTAGACTTTGTGCCACTCTCCAGAACTTACATTTTACTGAAGATACAAAATATTAAGCCTTTCAATTAGAATATAGTCAAATGATTATAAGAAATATTGTGCTGTGACATTTTGAGATACTATTATAAAATCTGCTTAATACATCTACAAGTCAAAGAGATTGAAGGAGGCAGAGTAATTTATTTGTGGGCTGTAGAGGAAAGATGGAAGAAACACAAGAGAATAAGAGTTGAGTTTAGAGGGAATAACCAGGCATAATTTTGTTAAAAAATTTATTCTTTATTAGCAATAAATTAAAATAAGGTGGTGTTTTTTCGTGACTCATAAGATAGATGTTGCATGAAAGAGTACTGGAATCAACAGGCACAAATAAGACGGCCAAACATGGAAAAATGATCATAGGTAGACCATTTGTTCTACTTGCCTTTTATCTTTTACACCTGTGTTTGAATTCATCCAAACTTGCATAAATCCTTTACACAGCTGTCAAAATTGCACCTGAAAAAAGGCTGAAGTAGTCTCAGACGGGCTAACATTTCATCATTCTGAATACTTAAACCCAAACAGGTTTAAATACTTTGCCAAACCCAAGGATAACGGGCTTCCCATTGATCTTTGCTCTGTTCAAATGTTCAACTGTGTGTGCCAAAATGTACACTGCATATTGCATTGGATAGACTCCCACAATTTTTTAGCTGCATAAAAGCTCAAAAATAAAGTTTGAGGATGGCAGTTCTCCTTTGAAATCTACACAGAAACACATACTTTGATATATATAATTCAATAAAGAGCCACTGGCTGGTAGGACAAATCATTCTACTAAATTTAATTTTTTCCCTTGAAAACAGGTAGTTAAATGTAGCATATTTCTACAAAGAGCTAATCAAGTTTTTTTACTAGACTGTTTCTGATGTCTATTCTGGTGTCCACAATTTTATCATTTTTAATTTGAGCCCTATAATTAAAATTTTTAAAAATTATAAATATATGCATAGCATTATGAAAAATTCATAGTGCAGAAAGATATAGACTGAAAAGTTTTCCTGTACTTACTTTTCACCAAACTTCCCTAGCCAGAGATAACCTCTTTAATGGTTTGATGTATATCCTTCCAGATTTCTTATAAAATGCATTAGTTTGTGTGCATGTGAGTGTAATTATAAATAAACATTATTATAATATAAGCTCTAAAATGCCATTATTTTTCCCTTAAACTAGCATAACATATTACCAATCTTTAAAAATTTTGCCAGACTAATGAATGAAAGTTGGTATCTCTGGGAATAGGATTTGCTCTGGGTAAGGATTAGATGCATTTAAACTATATTCTTTAAAACTTAATTTTACACTCTCTGCTTCCTTATTCATACTATCAAAAGTTGTGAGGCTTGGTAAACATGGTACCGTGAAGAAATGAGTCTGCAAGTTGACCTTAGAGAAAATTTAGGGCTTACCTTCATGGATAGGAGGGGAAAAAAAAGGAAATTCCAGGATAGACGAGCTTCTGTGAGTAAAGTGTAGAAACCAGAGTCCTTGGCTTGTTTTCTTGGTCCAACTTATTCAGGGTTATGCTAGAGGAAAGCTTGAGTCATCTTCATGGCTGACTTCATGAATGTCTGGGATATCACTAGGACTGTATCCAGTCCTACATGTTAATGGACTTCCCATTTAGCATGCTTCCACATCCCTGCCTGAGTATTTTCTGCTCTTCCTCAAAAAGAGCTCCTTTCTAAGAGGAGAGATGGAGCTCCCTCAGTATGGCACACGAAATCACCAACTGGTCCCTTGCCTGAGCTTTGTGAATAGATTTGAAAAGAGCTCCAGAGCATTTTGACTGCTGGGAGAGCTTTACTCTAACCTAGCTGACAAGATAATACTAAAGTAGCTACAAGTGGCACTGGTGGAAAGTTGAGTTAGTAGGTGAGAGAGGCAAGAGACAAATTGATTCAAGCAGAATATCTGTAGCGTTGAGTAGTAATGTTGGAAACATGGAAGGGAGCAGAAGAGATTGTTAATTTTAGGATTTTGCACTTAGACCTGAGCCAGAAGAAATTAAGAAGATGAGAGTCATGTTGAAATGAAGTGACCTTCATTCATTATGTCACATGTGCCATTTCTAGTCTTTTAGCTTCAAGGCTACCCTTCTATATTCCTTTAGCTATGCTGGGGTTGGGGGGTCTGCAAACAATTTGGCTTTGCCAGCTGGCTCCCTGTGAGGCTCTGTCATATGGGGATGTTGATGGAGAATAGAAGACTTTCTCCTTCCTGTTTTCTGTGGGCTTCCCATTTGCTTCCTATTCCTGGGAACATTACCCCAGCCTCCCTTCTTTACAAAACCTGGCAGTATTGGTTGGTTTCAGGAGCAGCAGTTGAATCCAATTCACAGTTTTTCCAACATTGACAGAACCTGCTTGTTCATACTCTCATCTCTCATAATACCAGCTGCAGCCAAGAATCACCCTCTGGCTCAGAGACCTGGGGTCCCAACCCCACAGAAACCCCTGTAGCTCAGAATTACCAGGCTCAGCAAACAGAACCTCTTATCAGAGGTCTGAGTTTTTCAGTTCATGCAACCTCTCTGTTCTTTGTTCTTGAAGCCTTAGGAATAGTAGCTGCTTCCTTTGTTACCTTCGTGATACCTAAAAGTTATTTCCCTTTGTGAGTTTTCTGTTTTTCAATATCTACTTAACAATTTTTTAATGATATGTTATTTTTGTCTCTTTACCAGAGTTTGACTGATACAGGCTCTTCCAAGATAGCATGCAAATAGAAGAACTCACGAGTTCCTGTATCAGTCAGTAATAGTATGAAGCCTGCGTTCTGTGGAGACAGAGAGATAGAAGAGAAGGGGTACATTTAAGAAACTATAGGTGAGAAGTAACCAGCAGGACTTGATCATTAGAAACAAGATGTGAGGAGAGAGGGCAATAGAATAGAAAAGGTTTCTATCCTGACGGTAGAAAGCATAGTGATACCATAAGAAACTGGGAAGGTTGGGGAAAGAAATAAGTCCAGGCACAGAGATATGCAAGTGGAGATATTTTAAAGACGTCTAGTAAAATGGAATGGAAGTTTGAGTGAGAACTAGAGTGATGGGCTCACAAGTGAGGATGGCGACTGTGGATTTGTTCCCTACGATGTGAGGCTGGAGGGACACTTATAAGAGTGGAGGGACACAAGTTGCTGGATAACCTGTAAGAAGAAGCTTAATGCGAAGTCCAGTGTGGGATCTCCTGCCTATTACAAATGAGGAAGGCCTCTTTTATAATAATACCCTGTACAGGTTAAGAAGGATAAGAACTATAAGTTCACTATTTTAAGTAGAAGAAGCTATTAGTGATTATTTGAGATTTTGTTACTATTCACATAAGTAAACTTCAACTCTGGTTGATTTAATTGAGTAGAGCATCAATTAACAAAATGGCTTTTATTTTTTTAAGATGGAAGCAGATGAGCAAGCTCCATAAACAGACACTGTACATGAGCAGCAGACTATGAAGCCTGTTGTCATCAAATAAAACACACAGCAAAGTTAATCTGACACACATTTAATAATATTCACAGTCACTATTGTTTTACATTGTAGTTAGGCACAGGTGGTAAGCAATCCTTTAAAAATTTTGTAATTCATATTGATTAAAGTCAAATCAACTATTTTTTCTTTTTCCTTTCTTAGTTCTTTATTTAAAATGGATCTGTCAGCAGTATTCATTAATATTGTGTACTATCCATTAAAATCCATTTGTCAAATATTTATTGAGTTGTATTATGTTCCAAGTATTGTGCTGGGCTCTGGGAGATATAAATATGAACAGCCCTGGCTTTAAAGTTAAGAAGTTTATACATACACTTTAATCTGAATCATACAGGTGCTACAGTGACTCACACATGTTTCTGCATAATGATCCTGTATCGCATACTCAGTGCTCTCCTTAATTAAAAATATGACATCCTCAGAGAGCTTGTCCTTCTTCAATGAACAATCTGACTTCCCTCATGCCACTTCTTGCCCTCTGTTGGTCAATGAGAGGTTCTCTGCCAGCATTTACCACTTTATGTTTCTGGGATGGTAAAGGTCTGGACACCAGGGAACTCTGGTACATGACCTTGGACTATCCTGTGCAGAGGAATAATAGACACCTGGTAGAGTGGATGGCATAGGGAGTAGAGAAACATAGGGGGAAGTACGCTTTCCTCTTTGGAAACTGCCAGTCTTAGAGAAGAAAAGGTAAAGTTGAGAAGAAAAGGTAAAGTTTAAGAAGAAGACCCCATGCTTAGGCCGGAAAAATAGGAAGAAGGGTCTTGCTGAGGAGCAGGACATACGTGAGTAGGATGGTTTCTGGCCAGAGGGACATTCCTTATTCAGCAGCAATAGGGGATGAGCCCTGAGTAACAGAAGTTGGTACAGTCTCTTACCTATTCTCTTGAGTAGGACATAAAGCATATTTAGGAGAGAGACCAAAGAACAATGCTCCCTTATTCTGGCCCCTAGTGAATCAGTCAGAATAGATTAAATGACATTGCTATAAAAACAACCCTTAGATCTCAGTGGTATAACACTACAAAGGTTTATTTCTTCCTTATTCTGCATGTCCATCATGGGCTGGCTGGGCACTTTTTTTTCTGTCATCGCACTCGGCATGCAAGCTGACAGAACCTCTAATATCTGGGGGTGTCAGTGATTTTAACTAAAGGAAAAGGGAAGGGAAAGGCAAGTATCACACTGGCTCTTAAAAGTTCTGTCCAGACATCACATGTCACTTCATTTACATGTCATTGGCCAAAGCAAGTCACATGGCCATGTCTTTCTTCAAGGTGGCAGAGAAACCAGAAAAAGGAGAACTCGAAACATCCTGCCTATAACACCTAGCTACTATTCAGTGGGTTACTGGTGACTCTTCAGGAGCAACTCTATAGGTAGGAATAGTGTAATCTTCCCAGGGTCACTGGAATCAGAATCCTCTACTCTCCCTGAAGTATCTTTTTCACCTACTCGATAACACTTAAATTTTTTAATAACATAAAATTGTGTGCAAGTATAAAACGCTTAAAAAATCTAATAAACTTATAAAACTTTTCTATCAAATTTGTGGTCTGATAGCTGGGAAAGACCTTAAAAAGCAAAAAAGAAAGATACTTTAATGCATACTGGGCATCTATAATATACCACTATGTGTTCACTTAAGTTGCCTAGTTCAATCCTCTGAATAAGTCAAGATAGTTTAATGGTTAAGAACATAGAATCTGAAACCAAGCTACTTGAGTTTGAATTCTGGCTCTGCCATTTAGCACTTCTGTGACCTTAGGCAATTCCTTAGTTTCTCTGTGCCTCAGTTTCCTTGTCCATAAAGTACAGATAATAGCATCTACCTCAGAGTTTTGTGAGGAGGAGTCAATGTTTATAAAGTACTAAGAACAGTGACTGGCTAAAGTTAAGCTCTCTATATAAACATTTGTTAAATATATAAAATAAAGTCTGTGAAGTAGCCCCATTTACCAAGAGAAAACTGGGGCTCATAGAAGTCAAATAACTTGCCTGGGGAAGGGAAAGAGCCAAAATTTGGCCCTCTTCTCTCCAAAGTCCATGTTCTTTCTTTTATACCTCTTGGATAACAATATCAAAAGGAGAAAATAAAAGCATACAAATAAAAGCATGCAAGACAAGATTTTCTTGTTTCTCAACATTGCCTTCACCTGTGTCCAGAAGTTCTTATGTTCTGAATGGCTCTTTGGTAAGAACTGGTCAGTTAGCAAAAATGACTGCTCCTACAAAAGGCAGATATCACTCAGTGCTGTAGGTGAAGGACATTGTTACTGACGCTCTTTTTTTTTTATTGAAGTATAATTGACATATAACATTATATTAGTTTCAGGTGTACAATGTAATAATTTGATATTTGTATATATTGTGAAATGATCACCACAATAACTCTAACATCTGTCACTATACATACAATTTTTTTTCCTTGTGATGAAAACTTTTAAGATCTCTCTTCACTAACATTCTTTGTGCCAATAACCTGTCAAGGGTACAGTGGCCTGGAACCCATATCAGCCATTTGTCAAGTCTTGAGGGTTTTATAATCTCATGTGAATAAGCATAATTGCCGAATAAAATTTTGGTTGAAGTATGAGTGACACATTTTCCCCTCGAAAGAGAAGTTCTTGTGAATATCAGTAGGATAGTAAAAGTGCAAAATAAATTCAGTGTAGTACAAATGTTAGGTGTAAAAATGAATGAGTGGGAGCAAAGTATGACCTTTCCATGATAAGCTGCAAAGAGCCAAGAGATATACATTCTAAATTCTCACTTTCTTGTTTTGAAGAATCCAGATATTTATATGGAAGAACTAGACTCCCTAGTGGTTAAGAGCAAACTCTGAAGTCAGACTCAAATTTAAATCTAAGCTTTATCAGTTACTCGCTTTGTGATGTTCAGTTTTCTCATGTAAGCAATAGAGATCATGAGATTAAAATTGTCCCCTGTTCTATAACATGTGTTTTGGGTGAAGTTGACCCCTCCCTGGCTTTAGGAGGGGCTGTGATTAGTCTTAGGCTATCATTGTACTCCCACTCTTTGTGCCAATGATGGTGTCAGGGTTGTACAGTTAACTCATGCCTACATATGAAACTCAGTCTAAAGAGTCATTTTTGTGCATTGGTTCTGGGAGGATGACCATCTCCTTGAATGTGAGTGAGAAAGCATGTAGGCATGATTATTGCTGGCAGCACTTTGTAATTGTGAAGGGAATGAACCTGATGACAGATCCAACACATGGAGGAGGACAGAGATGAGGGAATTGCAGAGAAATGAATCCAGAGCATTAATCAAGCCATGTCTGAAGCCCACGCTACCACTAGACTTTTCAGTTATATAAGTAATAAATCTTTCATATATGTTAAACCAGTTTATTTCCCACATAAACTAATTTGTATGCTTACTTCTAGAGTGATTGCATGTGAATAAATAGCAGAGTGCCTAGTGAGTTCTAAGACAGTATCCATCATGACAGTACAATTATTGTCACATGATGGGGGCAAAGTGGAAGCAGATAATGACACATAACCAAGACCCAGTGATATGGTGGTGATGATTTTTTTTTGTACAGAGAATAGGAATTAAGAACAAAAACAATCACTTAAAACTTCCATTTTATCAATCTCTCAGGCTAATTACTAATTAGTTTACTATCTAATTGGTAAGTACATCTATTAATTATGTTAGCAAATAAAAAGTTTTATAAATATACATTCTCACATATTCTATAATTTAGAGCCATGAATCAGAAGGAGGCACATGATTTGATTGTCAATTCAGAGGTCCCAGGACTTCAAGATATAATAAGGAATGGAATGCAGCAGAGATCTTAAATATTTGTCAATGTTGGATAAAAAAGAAAGCAGATTTAAAAAAAAATGAAGCAGAATCAATTCAGATCACAATGTTGTTCTTTCAAAATCTCTTTCTGAGATTCTAAGTGATTTTGGTGAGCACAGTCTTTAGCTGTAATGGAATGTGGGGGCTGAAATCTGCCTGTCTGAAGCATGGGGGTATCAGACAGCTTTGTGCCCATATGGGATCTCTATGGATTGGGGCCTGAGAAGAGGGTGCTATTGACAGCCTTGGAGAAACGGGGAGAGAATGAAGGGGGCTGTGGAGAGATAATGAGCTCTGTTTCTGACATGTTTAGTTTTAAGAGGTGGTGGGACACCCAAGTAGAGATATTCTGCAGACAGAAAGAAATATGGGACTGAAGAAAGGGTGAGAGGTCAAGGCTGGGGCTGGGGATTTGGGAGTCATCTGCATTCAGGTGGTAATTAAAGCCATCTGACAGCGAGCTTCCAAGAGGAGTGTGCTGTGAAGGAAAAAAGCCCACAGTCCTGAACCAAGACTTGCCAAAGGAAAGAAGGAAAAGAGGGGGAAAGCCACTAGCGGGAGGTTCAGGAAAGGAATCATGAGAGGGGAAGGGTGAAATCGTCAGAATACGGTCCCTAGAGCAGAGGGAAGGGAGGAAATGGATGCACACCCATTAAAAAGGCTCATAGAAGCTGAAAAAGCTATAAAAAGTGATTAGGCAATTGAAGATTTCCATCATTTTACAAATACCATTCAAAAGGAAGCAAAGGTCAGAGAATCATTGGTATAAAATGAGTGATTTGGGGGAGGCTGAATTCTCAGTGCTTTCCTTTTCTACCTAGAAAGGAAATAATATTTATCAATTTGGGGAGATTTATGAAGCTAGTTAGTACTCTCAGTAGAAAAAAATAAGTGAGAAGTTCTCACTCATAATGCCTTGAAGATTATCATCATAACATTATTGTTATTATTTTTTAAGATAGTTCTTGAAAATTAGAGGAAAGGGAGCTTGGCTTACTGGGATAAACAGTACCCTAGGAATTAAGAAAAAAGAAAACCGGTTGAGAAATACTCTCATGTAAGTGTACTGTCCTGTGAAATCATCTATTGCAATGGTGTTGCTGTAACTAGCTAAGCAAACTTAACTATAGGAAAGGCTATGGGGTTATGGGCTAGAAACAGATACTTAAACATATATTCTTAGTTTTTTTTCCATGACAGAAGTCTGTGGGGAGTCACATTTTATACCCTGATATATCTTAATAATGCCAGGTGTGATAATCCACTGATTCCCTCAATTCAGAGTCCCATAGGAATTTCATAGTGACAAAGAGCTGAGAATCATGTCTCTCTAATAGCTTGACAAAATCCTTTAGGCAAGGTGTACATTAATAATGGAGTGATGATAAGATCATTTCCTCAGGATCTCCAGAGCTGGCGTATTGACTAAGGTGGTGGCTAAGATGACTGCAATTACAACTCTTGCCCAACCATTAAAGCAGAATGTAATATGCTGGATCACAACATTGCTGTCAGGTTTAGTATTTAACTCCTGGTGGTCACCAATAGCTGTTCCCTGGGAGGAAGGCAACCATATTTCTATAATAAATCTAAATGATTGGTAAGGCTGAATATGGATGCTTAGAAGGAAGGTTGGGTTGGGACCAAAGACAAATGGCTTCCTTACACATTAAAAGCATAAACTTTAGCTCTGAGGCATGAAGTCTTTGTTGCTCTAATTTTTGCATTTATAAATTACTATAGTATTGATTTTCCAGGTTTCTTTAAAATTCCATTAATTGAATTTGACTGAATTGTGATAAACTTTAGACTGCTGCATGGGGGCATGAGGAACAATACGACAAAATGAGACACGTACAGGCAGAGGAGATTCTGAAGTGTGCGGGTCAGGGGTGGTTGGGAGGAAAAAAATCTCTGCCCACTCTTGAAGTTCACAATAATCTTTACCATATTTAAAAAAGAATAAGGAAAGCAAGGAGGGAGATAGATCTAATATTTACTGGATGCTTTTCCTAACCCAGACACACATATGCTAATTTATATAATTCTCACAATAACTCTTTATGGTATGCATTATTGTTCTATTAACCATAAATGAATGAAGGCTCAGGTTAGTATACTAACTTGTCCAAGGTAGCGGTAGAGTCAAGGTCTAAAACAAGTGCCCCCTCTCCTTCCCTTCCTTCTACTATATTAATAGCACTTCCCCTTTTTTTCTTTCTTCTGTGTTTTGGTCCTTTTATGAGTAACTCATAGGAAAGAGCTTGAATTTCCTCATCTGTCACTTGGCACATGTGTGCTAACTCATTTAACTGTATTTCCCTGAACTAGCAAAGCAGCATGGTGTGCAGGCAGTGGAGTACACTGAAGGTGCCCAGGTATCTTTTGTGGTTCCAAGTGATTTGTATACACTATACTATTCCCATG
This sequence comes from Eidolon dupreanum, assembly GCA_028627145.1. NCBI lineage: Eukaryota > Metazoa > Chordata > Mammalia > Chiroptera > Pteropodidae > Eidolon > Eidolon dupreanum. The sequence continues at coordinate 32,146,330 of CM053509.1, read as the reverse complement.
TCAGTACATATAGAGGAAATAACATATTCCTAAACTTAAAAATACCAGGCAGAGTCTCAGGGCTTACATCTCAGATTAGAAGTTTAGCTGAACTCTGGGCCTAGAAGAATATCTAGGATACCAGGCAGAAACTGGTCAGGATTCAGGAGGATGATGAGACCAAAATTCGGTTTCATAAGTAGGCTGGTATAGGATTGGGGGTTGGAGAGCAAGAGCTAGGCCTGGGCCTTCCACTGGCCTACTAAATCGCTGTCCTGCTTATAGCAAAGGGATTAGGGGTTGGGCATCTAACTCGGGACCCAGGGCCGAGGCTGGTCTAGTGATCCCAGAAAGTGGGGGAGATGCTGAAGAATATAAAGACATGGAGGTCAGGGAAGAATGAATCAGAATTTTTATTCCAAAGGAAAAAAAAAACCCTAAAATATAAGGCAAATTAAATGGAGAGTAGGGAATTAAGAGGCGCATGCTCAGCCCCAAGAAGAAAGGCTGAGGGGTTTTCATATCTCTGAAAGAGGATTTCTAAGAGCTTGGAACAGAGGCTGAGATCTGAACTAGGCTGAATAGGGATATGTGTGCCAGTAGAGGGAGATGAAATAGGCTGATGCTCACACTTCACCAGTTTGCTGCCAGAGAAGTCCTCTCCTTCTTTCTCCAGCTCCATGGTTAGAGCATTATATGGGAATTGAATACAGAGAAGGGCAAAACACATTGCCTCTGTTTCCTCATCAGAGCTCTAACACTGGTTCTCAGGTAGGGACAATTTTGTTCTCCAGGTAGAGTTGACTGATAAAATACAAGATGCACAGTTAAATTATCATTTTTGGAAAACAAGTAATTTTTTTTGTATAAGTATGTCCCAAGTATTGCATGGGATATACTTATACTGAAAAATTATTCATTGCTTCTCTGACATTCAAATTCAACTGCGTGTCCTGTACTTTCATTTGACAAATCTGGCACTGCTACATCTAGAGAACTGACAATGTTTGGGGACATTTTTTATTGTCAGGACTGGGAGGGAGGTGCTGTTGACATTTAATGAGTAGAAGTCATGGGTGGAGCCCCAAATGTCGATAGTGCTGAGATTGAGAGATAAGTTTTCAGGCCAATATCTTTACATCCAGCTCCAGGGTCCAAACCCAACCAAAGTAAATTCACCTCTTTAACATTATGGCTGTTTATGTTTAGTTGGAATTTTAAATTAGCTGCTAACAGAATGGAGTGAGACTATATTAGGCACTGTCCTACTCCACCTTCATCACTTACTGTGTAATCCCGCATAAGTTATTTAACCTTTATTTCCTGGCTTTTTTTTTTTTTCATATATAAAACAAGGAAAATATTAATACAGCTTATCATTTCCATATGTGCCTATGAAGATTGAATGATTTATTACATATAAATGCTTAAAACAGTGCCTGGAACATAGAAAACTCTCAATAAATGTAACTTATTTTTACTGCTAACTATTGTTATTAAGTTAAAAAAGAAAAGAAAGAAAACTCTTACTACTCTAAAAATGCTTTGAGTGTTGTGCACAATCCCCTTCATTATTTTTTTACAAGTTTTATGGTTGACAGATAAAATAAAATGCACCAGTTTAGTTTGAATTCCAGATAAACAATGAATAATTTTTAGTGTAAGTATATCCCAAATATGTTTGCATGGGATATACTTATACTAACAAAATTCATTGTTTACTTAAAATTCAAATGTAACTAGGCATCTCTGTTAAGTCTGTCAAAGCTACCCATTTTGGAATGGAGAGAATTTGTGTGTGTACTTGCTCTTTGGTGGGCACGTCTTAACATCATCACTTCTGGAGGAAGTGTCTAGGTGTGAGCTGAAGCTGTATAAAGGGCCTCTCCTCCCTACAGACAATAAAGTGGCAGAAATGGCAAAGCTGCCATTCGCAATGTTACCTAATAACTTCCTGTCACCAAGCCCTGATGTTTCTTTCGACCATATAATAAAAAAGCTGTGATACTTAAAAGGACCAACAGACATGCAAAATATTCTAGGAAACTACTACCTTGTTCTCAGAGTATAATGATATTCTTCTACTTCAATACAAGAGTTAGCATGCCACATTTGGTCTCTGTTGCATATTCTTTTCCTACTCTTTCTCCATTTCCTCTTCTTCTTTTTTTAAAATAACCTCTTAAAAATGCAAATGCTATTTTTAGCTCTGGGCTGTACAAAAACAAGGCAGGGGCTGGGTTTGGCCTGTGGACTGTAATTTGTGGACCCTTGCACTAATACCAGGAGAGTACTGAAGTTTATGTGGGTAATCCGATGTAGTATATTTAATCACAGTTACTATGTTTATAATTTAAAATGGAAGGGAAACTAGCATCTGATTTTAATTAAGTAGTACTTATTTAGCATTTACCATAAGAAAGGCCTGATAGACATAACTCATTTAAACTGATTAATTCATTTAAATTATGACACAGAGCTTAGGTAACTGGTCCAAGGCCATATTGCTAGTAAGTGGTGAAGCTGGGATTTGAACTCAGGCAGTCCAGTTCTGGAACCCACAATCTTAATCATAATACTATGTTGTCTCTTGTGAGAGTAGTAAATACTTTTTAAAATGCTTACTATTCTTATCCTCATCTCATTTCATCTTCTAAGTAGGTTAATATCTAAGATGTCAAACATACTGAAATGATCAAAGAAGGAACACTCTTGTTTTACTTTACCTGCCATTTGGAATTTAAAGACTTTTCAGATTATTAGAGAAAACCAAATTAGATGAGGTTGGCTTTGGTAAGGATCACATAATATCCTGGAACAATCAATGCAGCTATACAGATTTCAAGTACTGAGCACTGTAACTGTGTTTAGGCTTACTCAGACAAGGGAGAAACTTCTACGGTTCAGGGAGCCTGGAAGTGAGATTTTCATTGGATTTTCTAGAAGAAGGAAAGGCTTAATGTATTAAAGAAGAGTGAACAGCTTTTGGAAACCTCTAGCCCAAAATAGTATTATCTGAGGGGTCCAGAGAATGATGCTTATGAATATTCTCTCACTTTGGCATCTGGTAAACCTTGGAATGTTGACCATATTGAATAGGGTAATTTTCTTGTTCTCCACTAATCATATCTTGCAAGCAGTCTTGGTAAAAGTACATCAAGACGTCTGAAAAGCAGAAAACAATAAAAAAAATTGCTAGCTGAAATATGAAGCTGACCAACCCTTCCTTCCGCAAGCTTCCCAGACTTCGGATGCTCTTCCTTTTATTCATATTTGCTGGATACGCGGAGTGTCTTCTGGCTTGGGTTCCACTGCATCTGCCACCTCTGGCCAAACATTGGGATCCCAACATGTCAGTGGGATTGCAATTCAGCATAGCACCTTTGCCTTTCTGGAATTCACAGGCTGTTTCATGGTGTCTAGATGATCTTCAGCTGGGTGCCGGCCATCCCTGATGGCTCAGGGTCACATGGCAGACCCTGTCTTCATGCAGGGTGAAGAGGCAACTCCTTCATCTCTTTCCCTTATCAAATTCATTTTGTCTTTTGTCCTTGATCAGACACTTCTTTATTTCCTGGCTCACCTCTTTTAGTCTGTGGACCACATTTTTTAAAATTGTATTTCCTCTGTGTTACTGGGTTCCCAATAGTAGAAGTCCTACATAAATAATCAGCTTTCTATGACATAATTTTGAACATTTTTACTGAAATAAAGCATAAATGCACAAAGCGTGTCATATTAATTTTGACATGTGCTATATTTATCATGAAATAGTGTAGTTAGCCTATTCCTAAAGAGAGGCTTGCTCGCTCTATCTATCTATCTATCTATCTATCTATCTATCTATCTATCTATCTATTATTTATTTCTTTTTACCCCTGGCCCCACAAGGACAAATCTTGTGAATTCATAGACTTTTTGAGTTGATATGTATATCTTTGGAGATTTTTTTTAGCCCAATTTCTCTTCAGGAGATAGAATATTGTTTGAATTACCATGTTTCGACTAAAGAAATCTTTGATTTATTTCATGGGTTGCTTTAGTGCTTTATTAGTATCTAATGACATCACAGTCTCTTGCTGTTGCTGGAAGCCCTTAGTGTGTCTACAGGGTGATTCTTTTCCTCTGGGTCTGTCCTCTAAGTAAAGCCTCCTTCATTTATCTTGTTTTTCTCTTAACAAAGGAGTGTTTAACCTTTGGCCTCTGAATACTTTAAGAGTGTGTGTGTGTGTGTGCACGAGTGTGCACGCATGCAGACATATGTGCTGTGTGTGTGGAGGGCGTTGTTTGGGCTGGAGTATAAATAACCCCATGGCCCTTTGTGCACTTTTATTTGTCACTGGAAACAAATTGCTTTGGAAATAAAAGAAACATTAGTACTCGCAGATGTGCCACTTAGTACAGCAAAGTTTCATGGAATTGAAAGACTTAATTCAAACAGTTTTAATATAATGCTGTTAAGAATTGCAGACAAAGAAATTAAAGCATTATGATTCTGGAATGACTTAATTAACTATAGAAGAGCTCCTAATATTTTTTTAGTTAACCGATTTATCTGTTTTTGCTTATTTTAGTGTCCTTATCCACATCATATACTCATTTTGGTTTCCAGTAAGTACATCTGCAGATATACAGTATAATACTTTTTTCCAAGATCATCACAATCCCTGAAAGAGAAGCTAAAGTTTAAATGAAATTACTTTATTTTCAATAGACTCACTTTGTATAGTGCCATGCAAATTGTGAATACTCAGTGCATATGTGTTGGCTTGATTTGTAAGAAAAAGCCTGGATAATATTTTCCAATATAGATGCAGAGTGCATACTTAGCCCTCAGCCTATGGTGTTTGTTCAGATAAGATTGAACTATGTGGTTAGGACAGCAGGAAGGGATTAATTTTTTGAGGTACTTAACATGGTTCTTTGAAGGGGATCAGCTTTTGAATCTTAAAGATTACATTTATTGCAATGGTGCTTCCCTTCTATGTTTAGACATGAAAGTGAATGTCATTGTTGAACAGTAAACACAGGGGAATGACTTTGTGAGAGAAGTATGTAAAGTATCTTGTAATTCAGTAGGAGAATCAAAGTCTGCTTCAGTTCTTTGCATTCTCAGGGTTTCAGAAAGGATTAAGGTAACAATAGCTAGAACCTATGCAAGAGAGTAACTGAAGGATAGCATTCCTTGAACCTCAGAAACCTGGGTGAAAGGAATTGGGCAATTAAGGTCTTTAGGAAATCTAATGGGGTCATTTGTGAATGCCTTCTTCATGAAACTTGGCTAACTGTCATCTCAAAGATCAAGGGAGGTCACTGGCTTAAGAGTTGGGGGAATAAAAGTGGAGTGATTGTTTCCTGCAAAGGACATTTAAAGACTCTTAGCTCTTGTCTGAGGTAGCTACAGGTTTTTTTTTTTTTTTTTTTTGACAATATCAGGGAGCTAAAGACACAATGCCTCTGTAAAATGAGCTCTCTTGGTTTTCTATCTAAGTTATATCATATTCAAAGAGCCTAGATTTATTTTTTTCCCCACGCATCTATTCAACCACAATTATTTAAAACTAATTTAAGTTAACCAATCACCAAATATTACTTAAATGTAAATGATGTGCCATGCTGAAGAAAAGTATAACATAAAAAAATAAAATTTCTTACATTGACTTCTCAAATACATTCATGCTATTATAAAAAATCTTATGGGGGGATTTCCTATTACTCTGGGTAGACATGGAAGAATTTGAAAGGGGGAAAAGTAAAATTATAATAATTCAACTCAAGAGGATTGTACATTTTAAATGGGGCTATGACAATGGGTCTAAATGAGGACGATGACGGGTCTGAAAAAAAGAAGTCATCTGAAGAGAGCTGCAAGGAGGTAGGTTGAAGGAAGGAATATTAAGGACATGCATGAAAGTTGTTTTCAAATATCTTGTCTGGTAGAAGAAAGAATTAATTCTTCTTTGTTACAAATAAATGTGTAAGAGTTTAGGGAGGTAATTAATTTTATATAGGAAACAGTTTGACTTACCTGGAAAGAGTTTTCACACTCTTATAAGTATGAAAGGATGCTTGCAGCCACTGAAAACTTATGATCAAGTAGCAATGTGTTGATAATAGTTTTTTAGAATATGTTTTGTTGGCATCTGCACCAGAGCCAATTGCAAATCTCCAACTGACTACCAAGTCTTCTACTTGGATAACTGCCAAAAAATCAAACTGATATATTAGAAGCAAACTCATTCATTCATACATCTCCTTTGCCTCCTTTTTTCCTTCTCCTCTACCTCAAAAATACCTAAGATGATGTGTCTTTCTCCTGTGACTTTCCTGACTTTGTCAGTGGTATTGACAATCTCTGAAGGTTTGGAGTACAGGAGAGCGTGTCAAGAGGGAGGTCACTTGGCAGCTACTGTAACCCAGACTTAAAATGATGGATACTCTCCTAGGATGGTGAAAGGTGAGAAAGAAGAAGCTTGGATTTGAGAGACAATTTCATGAAACATTAACAAGACTTGTGAAATGACAGATGCAAGGAATAAAGGAATGAGAAAGAGTCTAACACAATCCTAAAACCATAATCTGGGTTACAGGGAGATTATCCATACTATTGACAACTCAGGAAAGTCACAGGAGGGAGACATATTATGAGTATTTTTGAGAGAAGGAGGAAGAAGAGAGACGGCAAGATAAATGCATGAATAAGTTCGCTTCTAGATATGTCAGTTTGATTTTCAGCAATTATCCAAGTGGAAAGACTTGGTTCTCAGTTGGAGATCTGAACTTAGCTCAGGTACAGAAGAGCAAGCACTCCTGGAGGAAGCTCCTACAAGAGCAATGGGAACACAGAGCTGAGGGGTGATCTTGTACAAACCCCATAGTACTTAAGATTTTTTGGTAGTTTGGAGAAGTTTCTATATCTGTGTGTGCTTGTGGGGAGATGGAGGGCTATAGGAGTTCTTATTTAAAATTATGCTAGATATTCTGACAGATTCCTCTTTTGTTTCAGAGACTAAAATAACTACAATCACCCAAAGCCCTAATTTGCTGATCACAATATTCCAATGAGCTAGGGTACATCTGAGAAATCATTACTGTCATTAATACTTTTATAGTAGTTCTTGCTTTTCACTCTTAACAACTTATAAGGGGGAAACATAACTTTCAGAAAAGCTTACCTTGAAAGACATCTGGCAACAAATATTTCTGCTGTATTATCTGCTCCATGCAAAAGGTAAGCACCTGCTTCTTTTTATTATCCTCACAATTTCTCAAGAATAAGGAATAACAGCTAAAAAGGATAGCTTTTATTTTTGTTATTTCTACCCATGAAAATTCCAGTATGTTATTTTTCAAATGACTGACAAATGGTGTAAATGGCAACACATTAAATGTGGGGAGGCTATAATATACAGATACTTGTTTAATTCCAATTCATATAGCACCTGGCAATAGCTCTGTTGAAAGGACTTTGAGGATTGAAATAAACTTATCTATAAAATACCAACTGCTCTTTTATTAGTATTACTTGGGATATGTCCACACTGGTTTCTTCCAGTTTAATGTAAGTTACATTCTTAGGATTGGAGGAGAAGTGTTGACTAAGTGTTGAGCAATTGAAAGCCATTGTTTATAGCATAATTTTACCTTGGGGACTGAAAAGTTCTGTTTTTCATGTTTCTGAATAATCATCAGGTGATTAGCAAAGCTAAACACATTCCAATGGGTTGATTTACTCTTCAGCTGGGCAGATATGGGCCTGGCTGGTTGGGTAATGAAGGATTTAGAACAACAGGCACCTCCCTGTCAATTTAGGAAAAATGCTAATTTCAAAAAAGCTCCTGTTCTATCCACAGAAAGTATAAACATTGAATTCTGTGCTGGCAAGGTTTCTCAAAAGTCTACTTTAGTTACTTAAAATATTTATGGATGTGTACAGCTTGTCTTAAATTTGTTTTGAAATATAATTCTTATAAGTTATTATAAACAGAAGACTTTGGGTCAAGCATTATGCTCTTCCAGATTATCGTAAACCAAGCTGGAGCTGTTTAAAAAGAAGAGTTTTATGTTGGCAGCACAGGTATTTTTGTTTTCATCACAAAACCCATTCCTAGTTCTTCATAAGAAGAGTAGTAACAGTTATAAATCCCTGTGGCCCAGGTGGCTAAAGTTTAAAGACAGAGGATGATGGTCTTTTTTATCCCTCTTGTTGTTGTCAAAAATATCTGCAAATGGGCTTGTTAGATATCAAGTAAAACCATTTGGATGGTAAATTTCATCCATATAACTGGAAATATCATGGTTCACATCCATAACCATATACAAGTATGAATCCAAGGTGGCCCCCAGTGGCGTTTTTGATCTCAGTCAAACACAGCTGCACTGAACTCTATTATTAGCAAAGAGGACCTGTTTTTGTAAATGGAGGATGATTTAAGGCTCTATTTTTGTTGTTCAGCAAATGCTGTTAGAAGTAGCAGAAGGTTACCCTTTTCCCATCACCTTAATTCCAGAGATATTCACAGACCTGACATTAGGCTGTTGGCTACTCGTCATAAGACTTCTCTGTCAAAGTGAATTCAGCTGATGAACTATGAACACGCTTACAGTCAGATAATAGATGAAAGAGTCTCAAGATAAACGAGGTGCTTATAGAAAACCTGGCCAAAGTTGTTTAAAAGAGGATGGCAAAGGCCGTTAATTCTCGTCAGGCAGTTTGAAAAGGCAGTGGGTACTTGACTTCTTACTTACAGAGCACATTATCTTACCTTTTTGCAAGAGTGGGGCCTCCAATGTATGTTGAAAGGGAGAGCGTGCCTTTTTAAACTGACACGAAACACCATGTTCTCCAGAAGGGAGGAAGGGAAATTTTTTCCCCCCAGTACAATAAAGGACTTTGCAGCCATCCTTAAAGGCTAACATTTTGATCAGTTTATATCACACAAAATACTCTTGTTTTTCTAGTCTGCTTCTCTTTCTTTCTTACTCAGAATGCTCAAATTACATTTGTGGAGGATATGAACATGAACACTGATCATCTTTTCTTTTCAGTAGCTGATCACATCAAGATTCAAACTGAACACTGTTGTCGGTAATCTCTTATTTCTAATTTTACCCTTTAGAATATAGACTTCGAAATGTGGTTAAAACTTAGGTGAGGTTGTTCGCACTTCTTTTGCCCCACCTCAATAGCCAGTATGCCTACATTTATAAGTAAGTTGCATTTTGGATTGTATCTGTTAGTATAATTTGTTCATAACACTACAATTTTGTAAATATTTTAAAACATTTTTAAACTTTGACAATTGGATTAGGGCATTTCTCTTGTCTCATAAATATAAAAGTTTGCCTACAGTTTTCCAAAGGAAAAACTTCATAGCTTTTCCTTTCCGTTTTGATGCACATTAAGTTTAAAGCTCAGAAGAATGTAGTCAGAATCACATTAGAAAGATAACAAAGAGAACGTGTTAAAACAGAATTGTCTAAAAAGGAAAGGAGAAATCCATATATAGAGATCCTAGATAATTCAAAATGCCTCACACAGAGAGGTTTTCCTTCATACTCATCCGCTTCATCCTATTGCGTCATTATGTATTTTTTTATTCAGCAAATATTTACTGAGTGTTTTCTGCATGCAGATGCTGTGCTATGTGCTGGAGTTGCAAAGAAGGCTCTGACACTACTCTCAAAGAGATGGGGACAGATGGTTACCACTACTCAGCCGTGTGGTGTAGACACTCAAGGAATCTGAACTGGGTCTAGCCAGGTCAGGCTGGGGAAATCGGGGAGGGTGTCCTGGATGAGGCAGACCTGCACTCTTGGAATCTTGTACTTGGAGACCAAGTACAGGAATAAGTTAGCTGTGGAGTTGAGTGAGGGGCAATCCTTCAGGCAGAGGCTGCTAAGGAGCTAAGGCAGGGAAGTGAAGGTGTGAGAAAGAGAGCCTTTCGAGAAATGCAGCTCCAGTGTGCGGCAAGGGGTGGCAAGGGAAGAGGAGGAATATTCTTGGATGCTCTTTGGAGGTACATAGTCAGACCATCACATCTCTGTGTGAAACCTTCAAGTGGCTTCCCACAACACTCAAAGAGCAGAAACCTAAAAGGCCCTGCACAGCTGGCTCCCTGCCACCTCTCTCCCTCTACTCCAGCTACTGTCAGCTCTTTGTCATTCATTCCTCTGGAGCGTAAGTACTTAGCTATTTCTCTTGTAGAAACTGGTCCTCTACTAGTAGCCAGGCTTACCTCTTTCAGGGTTTTGCTCAAATGCTACCTTCTTTGTCAGGTTTTCTTTGAACTCCTTATTGAAAATTGCAGTCCTCTCCCTCTCTACCCTGCCCTCAACATCTTCCCCTCTGTCCTTTCTCTGCCTTAGCTTTCTCCAGTAGCACTTATTGCCATTAAACTGTCTGATGTTTACTTATTGGCTTAGTGAATGTGAGTACTATGAGGGCAGAGGTTTTAGTCTCTTTTGTTCCTTGATGTACCCCCAGTGCCTAGAACAATTTCTGATATACAGTATGCATTCAATAAATATTTATCAAATACATTTTAACACATTTGTACTTCTAGCAGAGTTGAATAACAGGCTCATGTGACTTGAAAATTTAACTTTGAATATAAAGTAAAACAAAAAATTATAATACTATAAAGTATATTTTGTACATATTGTTCATTTTATACACAGTACATTGTTTTATATATTATATATTTATATATACCTTTTCCTTACAGGATAATAAACATAAAATATACATAAAATTATGTATATTTTATCTTGTTGTCACTCAAGGAACTTGCCAGGATAATTTTGACTGTACTCGATTTATGCTTTGTAAGTTAATTTTGGAAACTAATTCTCATGTAAGATGCATCTCCCTATAATTCTGAAGGCAATGCAGAGGTTCTGAAGGATTTAAAGAGCATGCCACAATTAGATTTATACATCTGGAAAGATAACCCTGTCTACAGTGGAAGAATACTTTGGAGGGGGTTTATATTAGAGGCATGGTGATTGTGGAATGTTGCCAAATTCTCCTCAAGAGATGATTATGACTCGCACTAAGATAATGGCAATGGGGATGGAAAGAAGTAAATGTATTTGAGAGATATGGGTAGATATAACTTATAGAATTTAGCAACAAACCTGGGAACTTTAACTAGCTATACTATCAGGAATTACCTTAGTGAAATAGTCTATTCATGTATCACTAAACCATAATAGGGATTCTAAAACATCATTTGCAAAATTGTGCTTATCTATAATAGTTTATGGTTACATAAATATAAATATCAGCTAGGATTAAAATTAAATAGTTTTGAATGGAGAGTGAAGGCAAGAAAACAGAGTTAAGATTGAGATAATGTTGTGACTCTAATTAGAACACAAATGTTAATGAAAAGTAAGATGCTCCAGTCAACTTAAGCCTGTAGTAAATCATCTATTCAAAATAAGGAAGGTTATAATTTCAAAAATCATTTTGAGTTTATTGTTTGGAGGTTAGAATGTATTTCTTAAAAATAAGAAGTTCCACGATGTGGTTAGGTTTATCCCAAACTATTTAAGTAAAAAATGTAGCTAAAAAGCTATACATTAACATAAAAAATAGCAGAAAGACTACTGTTGTAAAAATCCTACTTAAATAATACAGAAAATGTAGATGCTTGAAGACTAGCAGATTTGATTAGATGAAAATAAAGACATAATTTAGATTAGGAGTTTTAGTTATGCAATGTATGTTAACTGAGTGACATTGCTGCCAACATACTTAATGTCTTTTTAGAATATATTAGTAACTTTTTATGTCTAGTCTGGGGAAAGTGGCAATCCTGCTTTACTCTCCCCTGGTCAAACTATACACAGAGTATTTTAATCAGCATTGGACACTACATTTTCAGAGTGACATAGACAACTAAAATATGCTCAAAGTTGATAAATTCAGATGCTGAGGTTTTTAGATAACTAGGATATGCTTAGCTTGGATGAAAGGGAACTAAAAGATATAAAAATTATCCTGTACTAAAGCATTCTAGAAATTCCCAAGAGATAAAGTTAGAATAAATATAAATTAAAGAGACACAAACAGGGTAAGGAAAGAGAATAATACATACATGCATCATCCTGAGAGCGAAGAAAGCTAGTGATGAAGAAACCATTTCGAATGATATTGATCCACATGTTAACCACTGGATGGGATGATTCAGGGCAGATTAGGGAAGTGCGGTTCTCTTCAGAGTAAGATTAATGGCCTCAAGGTGGTGAAGGAGCTGCACCTTAATAATGAGGACTACTAATGAGCTACCTGCTTGCCACTGTAGTCTATACCTCTTCTTCCTATGGATAAGGTCACACCTAAACTATTTCAAAAGTTAGGTACATGTCACATTCTTAAATGTCTTTAGGGAACAAAATCTAAAATTTCTGGCCCTTGTGTTAGCATCAGATAACTTTCACAGTTGAGAAGTTCCCTCGTGTTTAGGTTGGCTATTTCTTTTATCTCCAGGTATTTCTTCTATCTCCACTAAGGTATTTAGGAAACTGAATGGAACCATGCTTGGATACAATTTTCTTCTAGGCTGATCCTCTGTGTGGGAGAAAAACTACTAATCATTTTTGATCAAGTGGGATGACGGAGGTGAAAGATCTTCAAAAAGTATTAAGTGCTATAAAAATACAATCTATCATTGTTGTGGTTTAGATTATATGATGTTATTGTTAATTTGCTTTTCAGAATTTACTCTGTAATCTCTTAGTCCTGTTTTACTTTTTTGTACAGAATCAGATGTGTGTTTGTTTGTTTGTTTGTTTTTCCTTCAGAATACATTACAAGATCTCAGGCTAACTCGTATTAACTTGAACCAAAAATGATCATGAAACACTTTGGTTCCCTCACCATCTAGCTCTGTTCTTTTAGAGCTACTTTACATACGGTAAAACTAACAAATATAACTTGATTTCCGCATGTGTTGATTATGTTCTTAGATATATGGTAGTAACATGTACTATAGAAATACTCTTATAGCTCTTAGATTCTAAGATAATATATCAATAAATACACAAAGAACAGAAATATTGTAAAACTTAGTGAATGAAAAAATCTAGGCATTTACTAAATCCCATTTTGTTTTTCATTAGACTAATTATGTGTAGGGTAAAATGATGAGAGATGGAGATGGAAGAGGTTAAGGAGTGACCGAATTTAAAGATAAAGCTTATTAAAGGAGATTTATAGGGTATAAATAGGGGAGAGAGTACCTACTAGATTGATGTACGGGAATGCATGAATAGTTCTAGAACATTTCCAGCCATTATTGCCTCTAAGAGCAGCTCTCCTTGTTTCCTCTTCACTCCTTATTTTAAATATTCAGTTTATCATGGAGCTTCCAGCAATCAAAGATATAAAGGAGGTTGTTTCAATTAAATGGGATGATTATGAGTCTTCAATAAAAATGAAATGACCAACAGGTCATGCTGATGTTACAGGTGAACTTCTCTGTTCTTTATAACTTTTAAATAGTTTACTAACTGATTCATTTTTTAAATACACTAAGAGAAAACACCCAACCTTCATTATTAAGTGCATATTGAATTTATTTTATTGATCTTGATTCATTTGATGGATAGCTTACTCTCCTACCACACAGTAGTTTATTTGCCCAGACATTGTATAACCACGCCTTAGGAGAAGGGTGCCATCTTCCCAGGCCCTAAAAGGATTTCTGATTCTTTGAAAGTTCTTAGCATCTGCACTGCTTCAGCAATCTCTGGTCCCAGAAAGAAAAATTCATCTACTGACCTCATTAAGTCAAGTAATACTTTGTCCTGGTTGATCTCAAGTGTTTTGAATTTGAAAATGGATCCCCGAAGTTCTAGGTTAGGCCTAACTTCTGTACCACAGGCTTCTTTAGAAGTAGTTCTTGGAAAGGCCTCTCTTACCTTTTTCCAGAGACAGCTTTTCTCGTGTGTGTTAGAAAGGTATTTGAAAAATAAAGGCTCAAGGAAACTCCAACCATATCAAATTTCTCTTCATTTGCTTCAACTTTCTGGGAAGAAACAGTTTGAGACTATACTTCAAGATGTTCTTTCCTAGAAAGATGCTTTTAATTGAGTAATGCTTGGCCTTTTATTCCACTGAGTCCTTTTTGCTTAGAACTGTCTCTGCCTGCATCAGTTTGAAACAAAGCATCTTCTCTGACCATGCTGTTAGAGAATCCTGAAGGATGTCATGTTTGTTTATCAAGATTTTATTTTTTAAAATTTTTATGTGTGACAAGGCTTTATAGACTCAACAATAACAGAAGATTCAGGGACAAAAAGTTTTAAGGAAAGAAAAGTACTTTACTTGTAAAAGAAGACTAGAATTTAGAAGAATTGGCTTCCCAAAGGTTATGTGGCTATGTGGCTACATATATGTATATATATATATATGGCATAAAACTCTTAAAATTATTAAGGTTAGAGTTTGTCTGCACAATGGTAAAAGGAAATATAGCAGTTTGCTCCCTTGATTATTGTATCGTATCCGTTGTAACAGCATCAGATAAAAAGCTGTTTTTGTTAAGGATATAGTAACTTAGAGGAAGGGAAAGTTTCTTCTACTTTGGGGACCAGAGATAGACATAGTATGCCTGCTTCTGTCTTTGGTTTTGTTTATCTCATGTGCGCAGTGCCTTTTCTTTTCTTTTTTTTTTCTTTCTCTGATTATGGGACATAGTGTATTATGCTCACTTACGCAAAATAGCAGCAAGTTTACTCTCTTAATGGAAAGCTAAGCTTTTGCCTAAAAGGCAGCAAAGACCAACTCCTTTGAATTACTGACTTAGAGTGATGTCAGAGAGGGAGGTGTCTCCCTACCCAACTCCCATCACTCCTCCATTTGCCTTAAGAACAGTGGTTTATTGAGACACACTTTTCACTTTATGGGAACTAATCACTTCTATCTATAGGCATGAGTTTCCTTTCTTCTTTACTGTGATTCTTCAGATATTCAATAGCATCCACGTTGCCTAAGGTTATGTCCAACATGTCAGAAAGCAGACTTATTTTGTTTAGCTCTGGATTATGTGTTATTTGTTTTAAAATTGGTTGTTTAAGGAAGCTTATTTCCTCAGAAAAATGGCTAAGTGTATCCCATAGTAAGTAAATAGTACTCTTTATTTTCTATTAAGTGAAATTGATTAAATGAAGATATGAGGTGTCCATCGCTGTCTGGCATTGGGTTTGTTAGTGTTAATATTGCCACTGGTCAACCTGGAAAACCAATGGTTAGAAAAGGGTCTGCCATCAGCCACTGAGAATTTGCTACCATTGTCTCAAACACAAAGAAGATTCTATGGTAGTTTTATCATAGCTGGCAAATTGCTCCAGGAGGACTTTCTAGTGCCTGTAGTTTAAAAATTATAAAGACTCTAACTCTGGCCCATGATGGAAAAAGCACTGCTGATATGGCTGATGGTATGAATCTCCTGCTCAGTAAGAAGGATTTTGAAGATTTTATTTTCTATCTAATCAGATGAATGATTAACTTTTGAATGGAAAGATTAAAAATATAGTCCCATGACACCAGGACAGAGAATCTAAATAACAGTCATTATTCTGAAACTGTTATTGCATTATCTCAATCAAGTTTTTAAAAATTAAGCTTCTAAGCTGTGAAACATTTAGCTCACTTCTTGAGTGTCCTTAGCCATCTGTCCTAGTGTGGGAAATTCAATGAACCCTTTGCAATTTACCCAGCAGTATGAGTAAGAGTTGCCTTTAAAAATTCAATTGATCATTTGTTCCTATAAAATTTATTTTACAGACACTTACTTCTGTAAAAATGAATTTAATGTTAAGAGTCTGACTTTAATCTGCATTTTTGATCTTAAACTGAACTATTGTGAAAGAAGAAAAGGTGAGTGGAAAGAAAAAAAGAGTTGGGTTTGGTTATGGCTATGTTATGTCAATGCTAGTTACTTACCAAAGGAATAGATCTCCTTTATCTCACAATGAAATACCAAAGAGCAATAGAAAAGATAATTAATAGATTTCAGTGCTCATAAAATCAGGCATCATCAATATGATTTAGAAGAGACTTGGCAGAGTGGAGCTGCCAATATTGAATGGCCCACTGAAAACTCTGTTGATAATTTGCCCCTGGGGAATTTATGCATTTTAGTTGCCATAAAAACTGAGAGCAAGAAATCTTGCAGTTATCTCAATGACTAAAAGGGTGGGAAGCCAGAAAAAAAGGATAATTAATGTTCATGAATGCAAGGTTCATGAACAGAATCAGCCTTCACTTTTATAATTCAAAGTTCTGTGGTAATTAGCAACAGTCATCAATGAAATAAGGCCTCAAGTCTACCTTGCTTGATTAGGTTACCCATCAATTTGCTCACTTAATGTTTATTAAGCATGTGCTATGTGCAACGACACTGCTGAGTACTGAAATATCAAATATGACTAACATATGTTTACTACTTGCAAGTAATTTCTTGTGTAAAATGATAAGTTTAGAATTTGTGGAGTTTAGTTAGGAAAGTAGTTTACCCAATACCACTGTTAAATGGATTTTCTAATTTGACAAATATTGCAAAGGCTTCGCTTGGGGTTGGTTAACCGAGTAGGTAATGGTGCATTTATTCGAGGCCTTGCGTATTTTGCATGTTTTCAATAGAATCCAGGACACAGAAGCTTGCTCCATTTGAAAGTACTGATTTAGAACATCCTTGCATGTTGGAACTTGGCCATGTCCAGCTTAATGAAGTTAGAATAATTGCTATTCAAATTTATATTATTGCTAATAGAAAAAAATCTTTGCCATCATCTCCAAACCAGCAGGCACCAAATATGAGAAATAGCTACCTTTCTATCAGTATGCCCTGGGGAAGGTGAAAGGCCATAGAGCCAGTTGGGGACAGCAGGGCAAAGCAAGTTAGTAGGATGTCAATACTGGTATCATCAACCATGAGAGCCAGTCTGATGCAAAAGGTAATCAATTGTGTGCTACTCAGTATAACCCACTCTACTTCTTGGATGAGATCTAACTGAAGACATTAGCATTTCTGCTGCAAGTGTGTGCCAGCCGGAAGTGAAGCTGTTCAGCCATAGAGTCATAAAGTAGAGAGAGGCAGAGAGGCAAACTCTGAGTGCACCCAACATTGCCCAGAGGCTGGGCCCATGAACCTGAATGCTTAGTCCAGGCAGTAGTAGGTGGAGCCTTGTGATGAAGGAGGATGCTACAGCCTGTCGTGATTGAATGATGGTGAATGATGGTGGATGGAGGGAACTGCCTGGTGATTGGCCTTTTTTGTGGTCCCAGGATCTCTGGACGTCTTGGCATTCTAGGTAGTAGCTCTCTTCTTTTTAACTCCATAGTTTCCTAATGGTTTGGGGACCGCTGGCCAATGATGAACATTCCTCAGTTTTATTTGTTTCTCAGCACTGGGCTTTCTACTGCTCCTACTTTTTATTTGGAGTTTCACTCTTATCTCATGTTTCAAGTCTCCTTTCTATGGCCAGGTTTTCTTCTAAGATTTTTTTCTCAGATTCTCTTTGCCATGTCTTCTGGTTGTCCAAACACCTCACTGCATCAAATAATTTTATAAATTAGATGGGACATAAATAAATAGGCCACATATGAACTTCTATCACTCATTTTTGCCCATTTACCATCAACTTTCCATGGTTCAACCATGGCTCCCTTCTCTTTCATTTCTCACTGGCTGAAAGACATTGCACATTTTATATCAATTAACTAAATACTCAATAAGCAGGATATTCTTACACATCTAATTTTTCTTTATTTTTAGAAATTATGATACAGAAGTACATAAATGTATATTGTCTGTAAAATAATTAAAATATAAAACATAAATTCTCCCTTTTTACACATCTTCCATATTCTCTGGAGGTAGTCATAGTTAACTGTTTTGTGTGTATACTTTAAGACCTCTTCATGGCCTTATAGATGACATATGTTTACATACATATATAACTGAGTAGATTTTCCTAATAAGCTCCCATCTATCGATGGATAAACAAAAATAGCGTTCTGGTTTAACATTAGTCCAAAAAATTTTTTAGCTAATGTTTCTCAATTTTTTTGTTGTGACCTACAGTAAGAAACACAACTGACATCACAATGGGTACACAGATGCCTGTGTGTATATGTATGAAAACAGAAATGAAGTATTTATGAAGCATGGCACTTACCCGTACTATGTTTAATTCACTCACGCTTTCTGTTCTGCTCTATTTTATTCTTTGAAATTAAAAAGAATTTTAATTAATTTAATTGGTCAGTGGCAACCCCTCGGGTTGATGTCGTGATCAACTAATGGACGGTGACCTACAGTTTGAAAAACACTGATTTAAAGAGTCTACCTTGAAGCTTATTTTTTCTGATAATTCCTTGGTTTCCTGTTTCTAAACCCTCTTTGCTTTTATTTGGATGATGTCTGAGTGTATGGAAGTGGCTCCCAGGACTTCAAGTGGTTAATAGAGGAGCCCCATAGCTCCTTACTGAACATTCTTGCACATACAATTTTGTATACTTGTGTATTTCTATTAGTTGTGTAGTACTAAAGGTGTAAATGCTGGCCCCAAAAGTATGTTTTAGAAATCCCGATTTCCATTGTCAGATTGCCTTTTTAGAAATCATCTGTATATGTTTTATAATATATAAGTGCATGCAGGGACTAGAAATGCCCAGTAACAATAATAGAGCATTAAGGCAATACTCAACAGTCACTCTTGGTGTCTAACCAATCCACAGATATTTTGTAAGTGTCTCTAATGTACACATCACTATGAAATAAATATTGAAGAAGATATAAAGAGGTATCCATGTACTCCTTTCACATGAGCACTACCGTTCTTGGGCAAGTTTGGATGAACACTCCTCATGTTATGTGTGTTCCATTGATGTGTTCATTTTTAGAACAGAATTTTATGATCTCACATTTCTCAAAATGACTTTAATGTGGTTTTTAAGTAAGTACTCATTTTCTTTTTTAATGGTAGTATGAGGTAATATTTTTAAGGAATAAGTCACAGTGTGAAGAAATGTTTACTTTTGTTCTCTGTCACATGTTAATGTCTAATTTGTTTGTTTTTGATCCTTGGTATAGAACTGACAGCTCAGTCAGGAAACTCAGGACCCTGCAGCTACTACAGGGCATATTCCTTGGTCTTATAACTCCAGCACTGGGAATTGGGCCTTGGATTGTATATAGCAAAGGCTCCAGCATCTTAGGAGGTATAATTTTTTTGCTTTCTAACTTCAAAAATTTTTTCAAAAAGTCAGGAGATGACAAACATACACACACACATACACACACTCACACCCCTACCTGATTTTTCTTGAAAAATTAAAATATACAGCAACACTGACTCACATTCTATGTGGTAATGATTGACCAGAGCTGAGTCATGGCCATCCCCTTTAGATAGAGCTTGAACTCTCTCCTGTTTGCCATAATGGGGAATCCCTATTTTTCCTTTAATTACATTTTTTTTTCTTTTTATCTCCATGCCCTCTAAATTTGAGTTTGAGACTCCTGAGGGTCACTGATATTTACTGGCATGCTTCACCCTTTCTAAATTGGCTACAATCTAAATAGTATAGCAAAATAAATTGATGATTTTATTGCTGCTCTGCCATCCTTATATCATCTCGACAGGCTCATTCATTATTCCACTGCGTGGTTCTCAATACTGGATTCACGTTCAAATCACCTGGCAGCTTTGCATGATGCTGTGACCCAACATGACAGATTCTGATGGATTCCAGGCTTTGGTTTTATAAAAATCTTCCCTGGTGTTTGGAATGTGCAAGCAGGATTGAGAACTGCTTGTTTGGTTGGTGCTTTTATAAATTTTATTTTACTGAGTAATTCGGCAAACAAAAACAATGAAAATTCTAGTGTGTAAGCAAATGAAAGAAAAGAGTATAATTATCACCAGAAATAGCCAGATCAAAGCCAAGGCTGGTGAGCAGATAGACTCTAAGAGATCATATGGAACCCCACATACCTCTGTCCTGCAGCAGCATTGAAACCTGCGTCAAGGTTTCCTGGCTGTCCTGAGACCTTTGGCTTGTCTTTGATTAATGTTAGAATGAAGAGCCCCTGATGGTGCTGAAAAAACTTCATTGCCTTTCTCTGAGCATGAATCTCTTTTTTCTTCTTTTTTAAATAGTGTACAAATACATAAATTTCACACTTGGAGGAGAGCTTGCAGAAGGTTTACTATAGTTTTCTTGTAAATTGCCAGCTCTCCAAAAATTTTAAATTATATTTAGATTACAGATTTTGCTTTAGACTTTTTGTGTCTTTACCACTGTCTATAGTGAAGATTCTGTGAACGTCTGTGCTTGTAAACAGATACTAATTTTCATGGTTGATATGTATTATGGATGAAAATCAAACTTCAAAATACAGTTGACACTTGAGTAACACGGGTTTGAACTGCATAGGTCCACTTATATGCTGATTTTTTTCAATAAATACTGTAAATGTATTTTCTCTTCCTTATGATTTACTTAATAATATTTTATTTTCTCTAGCTTACTTTATTGTAAGAATACAGTATGTAATACATATAACTTACAAAATATGTGTTAATTGACTGCCTGTGTTATTGGTAAGGCTTCGAGTCAATGGCAGGCTATTAGTAGTTAAGTTTTTGGGGTGGCAAAATTATATCCAGATTTTTGACTGCATGGTTGTCAGCACCCCCTAACTCTCTCATTGTTCAAGGGTCAACTTTAATTGCTTTTCTTTCTGTTTATTGTAGGAAGCTATGTTAAATCTGTATATGCTAATAAATGGCTTACCGTTAAATCCTATAGTCTTGAAATCACACATTAAATAACTTTTATATTCTAAATCTCCAGAAAATATAATTTACCCAGGCAGGCATATAATAAACTTTTATTAATTGGAAACCATAATTCATTTTAATATCAGTGATATTTCCATCATAAAATGATTTTATTAAAGCACTCAAAAGTAATTTCAATCCAAAGTATCTTTGTTTATCAAGGTAAATGGCTCAGCAAGCCCAGGTTCTGCATTTATTAATCTTTTAAGTTAAAGAAATTTTATATTTATGATACATTTTTATATGATGTAGTCCTATTATAAAATTTAACTTTGCCTTTAAACTACATATTTATGATTTAGCTCTGCTTTAACAATAATATATATTGAAGAGTATTTAAAATTCATACAATTTAAGAATTCTGTAATTTATATTTTCCACTTAAACTAGTCTCCCCTGATTATTCTCATTTGCTGCGATTTTGTTATATTTTTATTAATTAATCAATAAATCAATATTTGAAGAGGATTTTATGCAAACACAAATAACACAAACCTGTCTTAGAGAGTAAAGCCAAAAAACTGTGGGAAAAAATATTATAAAGGTATGTTAAACAATGAATTAATAAAGATAGAATGTTATTTTTCTGGATTTTGTAATACTTGTGGCATGTCAGCTTTTTAAAATTTGTCATTTCTTTTTCATTCTAAATAAATATTCATACTCAACTTTGTACCTATAATTTTGTATTTGTTTTCTAATGTGATCTCTGCCCCCTTCATTTCCCCCACTCCAATTGTATAAACTTCAGGTCCCACACAATTTAAATGCATTCCTATCTGTGGCCAGATTATTTTATTTGCTACAGGTTACTGAAAAGCCTGAGGTGTATTACTCCTGGAGATCCTCACCAGGTTGACAATAATTTGGGTTGTTCAACTACCTAAAAAGTAACTGCAGAACGCTATCCCACATCTGCCACATACCCCCATGGGCATCATTTTATCCACATGTACTTTATGGGAGATTTGGTCAAATCTAGTATGGTTTGCTAATATCCTTATACTTTTTATAGTTATCTTCATGTATAAAACTAGCACTACTAAGGAAAATAAAAATGAGGTTATTGCAACATGACTCGCAGTAGTTATTGCATTCTTTTTAAGCTATTAGCACAACACACATTATCTGTTACAGAATTTTGCTAAGGCTTGATAGCTGGAGTGTTTATCAATATTTAGGGTCTATAATCTATTTAATTAGAAAAAAGAAAAATATAACTAATTACAAATCTAAATATCTAAAAATATTTTAGTTTATAAGGAAATACACACCAATTTTTTTTTGTAACTTTTGGACACATCTTCATAATACCCCTTTCCCTTCATTTTTTGGCTGCTTACTCTTGGTTGCTTCATATGGGAATAGTTTTATAATGTTTTTCTAATGAGAGAATGTAAAGATAATTGTCTTGTCTAGCATGGCTAATTGAAATTTATTTTGGTAATGCTATGTAAATTTTTAAAATTGTCAAATTTGGAAAAACTTCTATACGTTTCTTTCATAATGAGCTGTAAGATTTGGAAGAATTTTCTATGGATTAACTTTTGGCTCTACATATTTCACATCTTATTTTTCCTCCATTCCTACATATTTTGTGCTGAGTGCCATGGTACACGTGTGACAGAGAGGAAGATGGAGTGAGAAGATCAAAACTGATTACTAATTCTAATTCTACAAAAACTTATGGCTACATGGACATATTGCTAGGGCCTCTCCCAGGGTCTTAGAAGGTATCTGTGCAAGTGAGGGACCCTGAAAGCTTAAGTTTTATGGCCTTTATTGTAAAATTCACATGTAACAACAGAATTAAAATTACAAAGTAGTCTCAAAATTCTAGACAAAAACAGATAAAATTTAATTCAATAAATGTAAAATCAAATAGGGTCAAAATATTAATTTCACAAGCACAAGTTAAAAGGCATATGGTAATAGGTCAGGTGTTTTAGTTGACCTTTATTTTATTATGAATCAACAATATAGTACAAGCATAGAAATAGCTAGCATAATAATAGACCATAATTCTGATGCTATAATTTAGGAGGCATGGTGACTGATTAGATTGTATCCAGACTAGCCCATCCAAACTTGTAAAGATCGTTTGAATTCATGGCACCAAATGAGTGGTTAATGAACTAGAGGATGTGAGATAAGTACTTAAGGGAACAAGGTATTACCTTTAAATAAAATCTGAGTTGCTATTCTACAGAGGAGAATTTTATACAACAATTGATTTGAATTGCCAAAGGGGGCAGGGAGAATACCAGTATGTTTTTTATCTCAATATAAGAAATGATTTTCTGATATTACAGTTTCTTGTAGTGGACTTGATCATTATATTTGAAGGAGTTGAAGTATAAAATAACGTGACCAGATACCTGTATCAAAGAAGTGATTTGTGTAATGACAACATGTATATAGCAGTCACACCTTGCTAGGTACTGTTCTAAACACCTGCAAAGAGTCAAGAGTGGGAATATGCAGCTCCCTTGGCTTCTCTCTCTAATATTTGGTGGGTCTGAGGAAGTGATTTTAAAAAACATTTGCTTTGGTTGACACTAAGACATTGTTATTTTTCCTCTTGGTAATTCCATTTTCATGCTGATAAGTGAACATTGTTGATTGAAATGACCCACCTTAGTACTTTAAAAATGTTACATATTCAAGGTCTATTTTTAAGGAAGGGAGGGTCAGAGTTCCTGTAAATTTTTACATCATCGGTTTTAGTTTAAGATTTTTGTATAATATGTAAGATTTAGTGTGTAGACTCTGAAAGCCGACTTTCTGCTTCTTAACTCTATTGTATAAGCTATATGTTTTTCTGCATCTCAGTTTCCTGAACTATAAACTGGTAAAAATAATAGGACCACTTCACAGGACCGTTTTGAAGATGAAATGACATATTCCATGTAAACCACTTAGAACGGTGTTAGGCACATAGTAAACATTTCATAATAGAATCTAAGAACTTTAAAATATTCTATTTGCTCCCAATAATGTTACCAGTTTTTATTTTTGTATTCATTTATTCATTCTGCACGTATTTGTATTGAGTGCCTAACATGGGTCAGCACTGTGCTAGGAGCTGAGGATTTCGTTGTGGACATGGCAGGCATGGTCTCTGATTTTATGAAGTTTATAATGTAATGGTTTTTTATGCAACCAGCGTTGAAACCAGAAAAAGATATTTGTCAGGATCTCGGTTAACAACTTAACCAATAATGCTAATTAATGAATTGCACTTCAAAAACTTTAGTTCTATAAAATGTTCAACTTCCGTGCTCCTTAATTTCACTAAAATTGCTTGTTTGTGTGTTTTGTTTCTTTAAGAAAGTTTTCAGTCATGAGGCTGATTAAAAGACAGCAGAAATTAAGCATGACTACCCAATCTCTCTGTCATCATCCAATATTTCTGGTTGTTATTATTATTGTTGCTATTATTATTATTTTACTGGTAGGTAAGAATCAGCTGAGAAAGTGGGAATTGGGAGGATTGAGTTCTGTAACTTTCTTCTTATTGGTGAACTTCTATCAGAGAGTACTGCTAGTTATAAGCAATCAAGTGAACCACTGTGATCTATCAACAGTGAAAGATATGTGAGTAATAATGAGAACATTGGGATTTATAGCCTCTTGGTTAACCAAAGTTTTTAGCAAGCTCTCCAAAGGCAATCTCCTTCTTGGTAGAGTCTGAATCTTTTCCCAGACTTTAAAGCACAGTGGAGTCTTTAAACTATTATTGGCAAGTTAAGGGATTTTGAGGTCTTCTCAAAAAAATCTTACATGCTGTTAATTGAACTGTCCTCTGTTAACACTTTAAGTAGAATAAATGGACTTATGTTCCTGGGATTTGAGTTTGGAATTTCTTGGACTTGGGTAAATGTTAAAACAGCTACTCAGATCTTAGAGCCATTTCTTTTGTATTCCGAGTTCAAATTGGAAGCTCGGCTTCTAACATGTCTTGGCAAGGCTTTCTTCTCTGCAATTAACACGTTCTGTTTAACACCAGTTAATCAAAAGTCATATTACTTTTTATGCTATTAACTTTGTTTTGCCACATACCATGAACATGTGCGCTTAACATTAAATTTGAATCAGAGTGTTATTTCTGAAAGAGTTTCTTCTTCTTCTTTCCCTGTTTCTTGAGTGAAACCATGATTTTGTGGTAAAACTACTATGACAAACCAGTGATTTTCATTAAAAATTTTAGTGACAAACATTCTTTTCTAATTTTAAGTATAGAGTAAGTGGGTCCAAGAATTTGTGTACCAATTTCAAAATGTCAGCTACACCCTTGTTTTTATCTGTTTGTTCAAGCCAGTTGGATTCTTTAAGGTCCTGGAAGAAACACATTTTCTTTTGATTAGTAACAGTGCATTAGACTTGTTAAGTGTTGTCAATCAAGCAAGCACAACCAATCCTGACTCCTGCTCCAGAGCACTAATGTACATACGAAGAATGTTTTAATTTAAAATAATTTTTATTGTAGTAAATACACATAATATAAATTTTTACCATTTTAACCATTTTTAAGTATGCCGTTGAGTGGCATTCGGTACCTTCACATTGTTGTGCAACCATCACCAACATCGCCTCCAGAACTTTTTCATCTTCCCAAACTGAAATTCTGCATGCATTCAACAGTGACTCCCCGTTTCCCCTCCCCACAAACCCTGGCCGTCACCGTTTTCCTTTCTGTCTCTATGAATTTGACTGCTCTAGGTACCTTATATAAGTGGAATCATACCATATTTGCCTTTTGTGTCTGGCTTTTTTCACTTAGGTTCACCCATGCTGTAGCATGTGTGAGAATTTTCTTCCTTTTTAAGGCCAACTATATCCCATTGTGTGTGTATGTGTGTGTGTGTGTGTGTGTGTGTGTGTAGTGTGTGTGTGCATGTAGTGTGTGTGTATCTGTTCAACTATTGATGGCTTGCCTCACTTTTTGGATATTGCATATCTGCTGCTGTGAAAATGAGTATATAAATATCTTCTCAGATTCCTACTTTCAATTCTTTTGGGTACACACCAAGAAGTGGAATTGTTGGATCAAACTAGGTAATCCTATTTTTTATTTTTTGAGGAACCATCATACTGTTTCCAAAGTGACTGCATTATTTTTTTACATTCCCACCAACAGTGCACAAGTGTTTCAGTTTCTCCTCATTCTTCCCAACACTTGCATTTTTTAAATAGCCATTCTAATGGGTATATATGAAGGTTTAAAAAATATTGACATGCTATTGTAGCTTTTATATGCAGATACAAAAGATATAAAATTATTTTTATTGGATATATGCAAAAAATAAAAACTTCTTATTATGTGTCCCTGTTTTAAAGTTAACTTCAAATATAGTATTTTAATAAATAACACATCTTAAATATAATAGGATAGTAAACACATTGAATAAAATTGTCTAACAAGTGGAGGAAAGAAAAAGTAAAGATGGATAGTAGAAGACCTCCAGATTGAACTAGAAACCTTCCCAACTGCTATTTGAAATGTAGCAATTAATGGTTGGAGTGTTTGGGTGCTTTTCAAAATATATAAAATATGTTATGATGATGAAACTTTGTAACATATTAAATAAAAAGAGAAAGATGCTTAATGACACACTTTTTTTTGAAGTCAGAATATATACAGCAATGTTTGTTTTTTATGAGCTATAGTTAAAACTCCATAGTTTTGGTTTTACAAATATACTCAGTATATGACAACACATTCCTATGTTTATACTCTTTTTTCCCTCAGGCTTTACACCGTTTTCAAGGTTCATTACCCTGACCTGAACTCCCAGTTTTGCCCTGGTAGAAAGTGGATTACTTCATTAGCAATCCAGAAGTGCCAGGTGAAAATCTAACATCTACCTCTCTGGAACAAATATGCCCAGGTTACTGGTAATATACACATGTGGTATCGTTTTTCCATTATTTGGAACATACAGAACTAAATTAATAACAGTTCTTACAAGACCCTGGGGGTTTGTGTAAAAGAATTTTGATCTCCTTAGGAAGGGCTCACCAGTACTCTCAGGAGAGATGCACTTGACTTTTGACCTCTTTTCAAAGGCACCTGTGTGAGCTTTTAAAATCCACTACCACCAATTATCCACTTTCAACCTGAAGTGTTTAAACCTAGGGCCACATTAACTGAGCTTAGCACATAGCCATGTCATTGTAGACTTCCTGATGTGAGGCGATGTCTTGACATAGTTAAAAGGCAGTTTAGGGATGGGGCATGAGATTAATCAGGTCCTCCTACTGACAGCTTCAAACAAAGAAGCCTTTTAGCCACCTGGTTTGTGTCTCTCACACCTGCATTCAGATTGCTGGGACAAAGCTTTGTACCATTGCCTTGATCCCATTCTTTTCAGGTACTTGCTTGTAGCTGCTTCTTCGCTTAATGGCGCTTTCGAAAAGACAGCATAGAAGATGCAAATAAACAGCTTCCTCTTTCAGGAAAAGCAATGCTGGTAGAATTGTAACCATTTAGAAGATCAGTTCATAATGGATTTATGAAATCCTGTGTGTACTTTGAAGACTTTTGGAAAGGAGGTCACAGCTCACGGTATATTGGAGTTATATACATAATTCTTTCTTCTGCTATCATTTTCTTGGAAATTTAAACCAGGATGAATGTAGACTTTCTCTCCTTGCTTCGCATCATTGTTAGTTGGCTTCTTTGGCAGTAAATGTGGCTTTGATTTTCATCTCTGAACTTATTAAATTTAATGTTTTTATTTTTTACTTATGGTGCAGAAGACTTGAGCACTGTAGTAGTAAGTTAATCTAGCATGCCAGGAGAGTCACTCTGTGAAAGTGAGATTCCAGTTGTCCTGCACAGCCCTTTAGCTTTCACATGCTGCAGAGTTTCAACAACAGCCAGCGACTGCATTGTTCCCTGTAACCGAGTAATGCAGAAATATTAGAGGCCTAGTTGAGTTCATATTCTATGCCTGGTTTAAATCACTGATGTTGTAAGATCTGGCTGTGGACTAAAAAAAAATTCCAAATGTTTTCTGGTTCTAGTTTTTGATATATTTTTTTTTTTTGTATGAAAAGTAAAACCATACAGAATCTCTTGATTGCACAATGAAGCACAGTTCCAGGGCTGTGCTAATAATTTATCCCAGTTTAGCCTTAACAGAGTTATGCAATGGCTATTTCAAGTACACTCATCCAACCCATTTGATCTTAAGGTTCAAGAGTCATTTTGCTGAATAAAGACTGGAATCTCGTATCTGGTATGTGTTTGGCAGTTGAGGCAACCTGCTACTCTCCCATGGAGAACTGGGTTTCTTTGAATTCTGCTTTCAATTGTTTTAACTGCTTATATTTCCTTCAGAGTATCTGTTGCTATCGGTGCTAACTGTGGTATTAATCATAACAATGACAATAGCAACAGAAATGATAACAACAAAAAATATGTACCATGTGCCAGGTACTATGCTATGAATTTTACGTATTTTAACTCATGTACTTCATTCACTAAGTAACCCTTTGAGAGAATATAAGACTCAGGTTAATGATGAGGAAACTTAGGATCAGAGAAGAAAGTAAGTTGCCCAAAGTCATACAACTATTAAGTGGGAAAGCCAGAATTTGAATGCTGGCACTCAGATTCCAGAATCCATACTTTAATTAGAGTCCTATAAGTAAAAAAGTCCCCCATCTGTGCTAATTTTTGAAAATTAGAACAAGTCTATCTACATTTTACATTTAAAAATTAGCAGAACAAGAGGCAACTGCTAGAGATGTGTGTACAAATGTTTGGAGTATTTTACTTTTTCTTTTTGATTTCTTAATAGTAAGGAGATTATATGAAGTCCAGAAATAGGGATGGAGTAGCCTCTCCCCCACCACATATACCCTAATGATGATGGGAAGTTCCTTTCCAATACAGTGTACTTGAATTAATAGAAGTAAAATGTTCATTTTCTTTCCACTGATTGTAGAAACACATTGTTTTATGTTGCCTTTTAGTGGAGCATAGGTGATGTTATTAAAAAGGCTGCCAGGGTGATGTTTGCAGATTAGTGATAACTATGACACGTTTTCAAGGTTGGTGACCTATCTTGTCTTGTAGATAATATCTCCCATCTCAGTAATTGTGAGGAGTTTCTGTATTGTATGTTGGAAGGCTGTTGAGAAAGAAATAGGTTTGGTGCACATGTGTGAACATCAATCTGTTTTCAATCTTCAGGCCTGGGCTCAGCTCTTTCTACTTCTATTTCACAAAGAAAATGTGGTGGGAAAGGAACACTCAGTAGCAAACAGGTGCACCATATCTTTGGCCTCCCACCCCTCCTAGTCTTCTTGGTGGAGTTTTTGTACGGACACTCTTGTATATCAAATGAACACTTTAGAGGTTCTCAAGAGGGGACACATGCTAATGTCACCAAAATGATGCTCGAGGAAGCCAGAGCAGGGAGACAATAGCCATTTCAGTATTGCCACAGATTGAAATCGCCATCCAATTTTTCCTCCCCATTCCGCCTTTGCCTGCCACGCCTACCTCCATCAGCAAATTACTATATCACCAAGAAAGGATTTTAGAAATCAGAGCTGGCGAGACCTCCAGGTCAAGTCCTCCATTCCTTTTCAGCCTCACCCACTGAGCCCTGTCTAGTTTTTCCTCAACTTGAAATGTCTCGAGCCTAAATTTTTCTTTCTTCCCTTTATCCCATTACTTCTAGTTACAACTTCTTTGTCAGGCCAACTAATTCTCCTCTGTCCTTTGCAGATAATTATATCATCTTTAGTTTGTCCTTGGATTTCATTCTTTTATTTTCCCCCATCACAAGTCAACCCCTCTGGCCATTCAGTAATTCTTTTTGACTTGCTCTGAACTCTACACACTGTGCATCTTTCTCACTGTGAGGTCTGCAAAGCTTGAATGGGCCCTCCTGAGTGTGATCTCACCCTGGACTGGATAAGGAAGCTAGTATTACCTCTCTTTCTTAATATGGGCTATTTTGGTCTGAATTTTAGAAAAGGGCTTTGTCTATAAGATTGCCTTTATAGAGAGAATGATTCTTTAATTATTTGTAAACTTTCATCTAGCCTGGGAGCATACTACTCTAACTCAGACTGTCCAGTAGGAATGAAATGTGAGTCACACCTGTAATTTTAAATTTTCTATTAGTTACATTTAAAAAAGTAAAAAAGATCATGTGAAATTAATTTTAATAATATTTAACTTAATATATCAACAATTATCATTTCAGTATGTAATAAATATTAAAAATTATTTGTGGAAGATTTAAATTTTTTTCTACTAAATTTTGAAAATCCTATGTGTATTTTACAGTGTATTTCAATTCAGACACTATATTAATCAGAAATTCAGTACTGGATCTATATATAGATTTCTTAAAACATTTGTTGAAGAAATAGATTTATATACCATGCTGTTTTAAACATACTTAAAAGTTCTCCAATAGTAAAACTATAAGTTTTTAAATTTAAATTTTAACTAATAAAAATGAAATAAAGTTAAAATTCAGTTCCTCAGTTGTACTAGCCACATTTCAAATGCTCAAATGTGGCTAACAGCCATCATTTTGGACATTGTGGCTCTAAATATGTAATAATTTTAAGTGCTTTCATCTCATATACAGTTCAGCTTCCATTTTCCAAGGTGAATCTTGCCTTTTGGATTCTTGATCAGTTGAACTTTTTTGAGCAAATGGATATTACTTTTGTTTCTTTCTTTGAATTTTGATGAGACACACACTTTGTTGAAGGTTTTTGTAATTAATTTCTTACATGTTAGGATGCAGTGGTATGGTTTTAAAATGCATTTACATTAAGTCCTACAAAATTAATACATCATGAAATGGTCCTAGAAATCAGAAATGAAGTGACCTATAAGACATGTGGGCTTAAAAATAGTTACTAAATCATGGCTTTATCCTGACATACAATTTTTTTTTTTTTACTTTCTCATAGAAATGCCAATGAAGCCTACAGAATAAATTTGGTTACCTCACAGGCTTTATCAATATCTATGTAGCTTGGGCCAAGGATGCTAAATCTCATTGATTTGCTAATCTTTGCACTACACATTTAGTAACCCAATAATTCAAATTGTGTTGTAGGACTTCTAATCATGAAGGTTGAGTTTCAAGCATTCCAAGCAATAGTAAATGCTTTAGAGGAGAAATAATTTAAAGTGGTGAGGATTCCTAGTGACTTCAAAAGTGCACTCTGAAACTTGCATTATAAAGAGAGGAAGCTGTCTCAAAAAATGGGGCAGGGCACATACTTTTGAGGGGCTTAATAGATTGGGTTGATTAATACTATTAACATAATAGCTAATTAATGTTATTATTCAAAAAGATTCTGTGGTCCAGTCCTTCCTCTGCACCTGGGCCCAGCTTTTTCGAAGAACATACAATCAATTCAATCAAAGAGAGGGAAATTTTTAGCTTATCTATGTTCTTAAGTGATTTCCCAACTCCCCCTGATTCTTTTTCTTTCTGTTCTTGCATGCAAATCTTCCTTCCTATTATACAAGTGTGCACATTGCAAACACTTTTCCTGAATTGATATTTTACTTGTTTTCTTTGCAGTTCAGTGGCTCCCATGGTCTCCATTTTATCCACCTGCTTCACATTTTAGGTTTTAAACTTGCATTAAAAATATTTCACAAGGTTTTCTTGATTAAAGCTCAACACACTAAAATAAGGGGAGAAGGTGGCTGAGTTTACAGAGTTTAATTTTATTCAGAAGTCTCTATAAATGCATTTTGGAGTGGTGTGTGCTGTCATAAAGTACTTTGTAACATTCAAAGTGGGAGTTGAACAGGAAGACATTTATTTTACATGGACACCTCAATATCTGTGGGTCTTTAAGTTTGGGACACTTGGATTTCTCCAACAAGCACCAGCTTTATTGTACGTCTCTCATCTCCCTCCTAACTCCTCTGATTCTCTCTTCTAGCTTCCTGCCGTGGTCTTGAAATTATCAGTGTTTCAGCTAATAACAATACTACTTTATATCTATTTGATATTTTACAGTTATAAAATTACTCTAAAGACATCATCTCATTTCAAATTCACAGCAACCTGTGAGAAATGGCAGATATAGTTATTTCCATTTGTTAGGTAAGAAAGGGAAACCTAACAATGAATTAACCTGCCTAAAGACACCAATTTAGCCCAATTCCCAGGTCCTTTGATAACAAGGGCATTTATTTTTTTCACCCATCAACTCACCCACAGTCTTTCTCCAAAGGATCTGAGATGACTTTTCCCAACCTCACTCTTTTTGCCTACACTGTACAGCTTGTAAAGAGACCCCATTCCCACCCTATATAACCCTGTTTTTATAACTGCCACAATTCAGCTTAAGATGAGCCCAGAATATCTTCATTTTACTAGGCTATCAATTGCAGAGGCCTACTACAATTTATTTTTGGTAGATATGTATCAATTTAATTCTGTACTGAATTAGTTAATCCAAACATTTTTGAAGATATCAAAAAATGTGGCTCACTCTAGTCACTGCCCAAAACTAGTAAATTTTTTCCCTGTGCTTTAGTTTAATACGGATGTCTGGGCACATTTGCATTATACTTAGCAGCAGATTGAAATCACTGGTTTCTATTCATTCTGTAGTTTTACCCACAAGCAGCCCAAATTTGTGTAGATCCTTGCTTGATAGGACGTCCCTCTGTATTTACTTCCATTTTAGTGCAGTGAATCAGATAATTCAAATTAAATTTCTGTTACCCTGACCTATATGTAAAATATGAAATAAAATTCTTAATAATTTTGAGACTGAATCCTGCCATTGTCATTACCAAAGAGTAAGGGACTCACTTAGCATCTGCCCTTAACTGACATGTGAGGCAGGTGGTACTGTGCAAAGGACACTGGATAAAGGAAGATCATATATATGACAATTACTTGAAAACTATAAAATTCTGGCCAGGTATTTGAGCATTATTGTCAAGGGGAGGTGGCCCTTATAAGGGAAAGTGGGTAGAAGTCAAATGATGTGAAATTGGTAGGCTCATCTCACTTCTTTACTCCTTGGTTTCCATCTGTTCTACCTTAATTTTTTTTTCACATTAATGTGTGATAGATATAATTTTTAGTCTGTGTGGTCCTTTAACTCACTGGAAAGCTGCAGTTTTTATTCTTATTTTTTAAAATGGCTTTATTCACAGATTATTTACATTTTTTAAAATTGTAAGTGATTCCTTCTCTCTACCCACCATTTTCCAATCTTAATTCCTCTTATTTATAATATAATTTGCATATAATTGCAGCTTTA
Source organism: Eidolon dupreanum (assembly GCA_028627145.1). Taxonomy (NCBI): domain Eukaryota; kingdom Metazoa; phylum Chordata; class Mammalia; order Chiroptera; family Pteropodidae; genus Eidolon; species Eidolon dupreanum. Next base: position 32,113,207 of record CM053509.1, on the reverse strand, counting down.
AATTAGATTATTACTTACACACTGCTCCCAAAGTTTTCCCAGTGAGTCAAGTACAAGGGACCTGTGGGAATTATTTATTTGCAGCTATGAAACTGCTTGCTCTACTGAGTCCACTGCTCAGAACTTATGTTATATTAAGATTGCTCCCCCAGCCTGAATTACATGTAAACAGTGAATTCCAGGGGTGGCATATTTAACATCTCTTCTTTTCTTTAACTTCATAAAAAATATTTCAAAAGGTTTTTGCACAAGTATTGTATACCATAACCCAGTGAAACTTATCCCAGAAATGCAAGACTGGTTGAACATCCAAAAATTAATAAATGAAATATATCGATAAAAGACAAAATCCACACGATTGCATTAATAGATACAGAAAAGCATTTGACAAAATCTCACATGTTTTCATGATAAAGATACATAGCAAACTAAAAACAGAAGGGAACTTCCTTAATTTGATAAAGAGCACCTATGAAAAGCCCGCAGCTTACATCACACTTAATGGTGAAAGACTGTCTTTCTTGCCACTTCCAATTACAATTGTACTGGAGGATCAAGAATGGACAATTTATAAAGAAAAGAAATAGAAGGCATCCAAATCAGAAAGGAAGAAGTAAAACTATTTCTATCTGCAGATGATATGATCTTGTATGTATAAAATCTTAAGGAATCATAAAGAAAAAAACAAATAGAACTAATAAACTCAAGAAGGTTGCAAGATATAAGATTGCTATTAAAAATCAATTGAATTTTAATATACTACCAGTGACCATTTTCAAAATATTATTAGAAAATAAATTTTTATTACAGTACCATCAAGAAGAATAGAAATTTAACACAAGAAGTGTAAAACTTGCATTCTCATAAATACAAAACATTGTTAAAAGAAATTGAAGAAGTCCTAAATAAATGGAAAGATATCCCATGTTCGTGGATTGGAATATTTAATACTATTAAGATAATAATACTCTCCCAAATGAGGTACAGATAAACTCAATCCTTATCAAAATTCCAGCTAGATATTTTTTTGCAGAAATTGACCAGCTAATTCTAAAATTCATTTGGAAATACAAGGACTCAGAATAGCTAAAAGAAAGTTTCAGAACTCATACTTATTGATTCACTTACTATAAAGCTATAGTAATCCAGGCAGTGTGGTACTCACAGATGATGATATATAGATCAATGGAATAGAATTGAGAATCCAGAACTTAACTTTTACATTTATGATTTTTGACAAGAGTGTAGAGAATACTCTATGGGAGAAAAAATAATCTTTTTAACAAGTGGTGCTAGGGCAACTTGATCTCCATGTGCAAAACAATGAAGTCAGATCACTTCTTTACAGCATCTCCCAAATTAACTCAAAAGAGATCATAGACCTAAATGTAAGAGCTAAACCTATAAAACTATTAGATGAAAACAGGAGTAAATATCCATGACCCTGAGTTAGGTAAAACCTTCTTGGATCTGACACTAAAAGTAGAAGTGACAACAAAAAAAATCAACTTCATCAATATTGAAAGCTTTCATCCTGCAAATGATACCATAAAGAAAGTGAAAAGACAACACAGAGCCTATGAGAAAATATCTGCAAATCATACATAGATAAGGGTCTTGTATCCAGAATATATGAATTCTTACAACTCAATTATAAAAGAAAACTCAATTTTAAAATGGGCAAAAGATTTGGAAAATATTTCTCCCAAAATGATATACAAATGACAAATAAACCATGAAAAGATGATCAAAATCATTAGCCATAAAGAGAAGTGCAAATGAAAACCACAGTGAGATACCACTTCATACTCACTAGGAAGGCTATATTAAAAGCATAAGTAATAGTAAGCATTGATAAAGATGCAGAGAAATTGGAACCCTCATATATTGCTAGTGGGGATAGAAAATGGTGTAGCCACTTTGGAAAACAGTTTGACAGTTCCTCAAAAGATTAATCATAAAGTTACTATATGACCCAAGAATTCTACTCCTAGCTAAATACCCAAGAGAAATGAAAACATATGTCCACATAGAAACTTATACACAAATATTCACAGTAGCATTATTTATAATAGTCAAAAGTGGAAACAACCCAAATGCCCATCAATCCATGAATGGATAAATAAAATGATATAGTCATACAATGAAATATTATTTGGCAATAAAAAGGAAGAAATTCTGACATATAACTTGGATGAACCTTGAAAACATTATGCTTAGTGAAAGAAGTGAGTTATAAAAAATAACATTGTATAATTCCACTTATGTGAATGTCCAGGATAAGGAATTCTATAGAGCAAAAAGTAAATTAATGGTTTTCTAAGGCTAGGACAGTTGACAATGTGGGGGACAGAATGGGGAGTGACTATTAATGCGTACAAGGTTTTATTCTGGAGTAATGGAAATCTTCTAAAATAGATTGTGACTGTATAACTCTGTGACTACACGACAAAATGTTGAAGTGTACACTCTAAAGGAATAAATTATAGTGCATGTGAGTTGTATCTCAATAAAGTTGTAAAAAACAGCTTTTGTACATAAGGCAGATCAAATAGGCTGCTTCAATTCTATTGATTTGGAGAGCCTTAGGCATGGTTTATGAAACCAAACATTTCCACAGGAAAGGTGAACTTTTGGGTAAGAGGGGACATAATAAAAAGGAAAAAGAGATTCAAAATAGCTCAAACAGACAGGGAAGAGGATAGATAGTCTTAGAGAAAGCATGTGGAATTAAGGATTAAGGTGCTTAAATGGCTAAAGGGGATGAAGACGAGAAATCTAAAATAAATATGAATGTTTGCAAAATAAGTTCCCAAGACTCTTGAATTTCAGTTGCAGGAAAAAAGAGCAATGAATTCTTTGCCTTGGAGAAAGTGACAAACCCTGAGAGAAAAAAAACATATGAAGAGAGGAGGAGATTGTTTTCTGCTTGTTCATTGTTGTATTTCTTCTAGGGCCACTCCGTTTCCCAACTTGCATCTAGATTGGTGTTGTCATCTCTGTGGCTTCTTTACGAAGATATGGGCCACTATAGAAGAGGGGTGCTATGAGAAAATTCCTGGGGCATCTCGTTGAGACAATGGTCATAAATACACTTGAGAAACTGTGTTCCATCAGAAACACTTTGAGTACCCGGGTACAAACTTCGGATAGATGTTGTGCAAATGTTTGGCAGAAATGCGGACTTTCCTTACTTTTAGGCGTATCTGTGGCTTTTTGATACTGTAAACAACTGACACAGCCACGAAGGGGTAGTGTATCTGAAATTGTTTATACAAAAGAATTCCATCTGTCAGTCTGTTTACAGTTCACATGTGAATGGGCAAAACCTTCATAATGAGAGACCCAGCAGAAAAAAATCTGGGCTATGCTGCAGATAATTTCAACAGGGCCTATTCGTTTTAAGGATTTTCCTCTTCCACCCAGAGCAGTTTGCATAGAAATTATACTCTTTGATGACTCTGGTAATTTAGTGTCCTTTAAAGTGAAAGATTGGAAAGCTTGGGCGTGCATTTGGGGTCTCTGTGTGTCAGGTCGTGCAGAGCTTTCCAAAGCTGGGCAAGAGAATTCGACCAGATAAGTGTTTCCCCTGAGGCAAGGTCAGATGCTGACCCTGGCACCAAAGTGGATGTCTTTCTCAAAAGCATTGAAATATATTCACCATAAAAGACATTATGAATTCTTGGCATAAGGGAATCTTGCTTAGTTTTTCCTTTTATCCTTCTTGTTTCTCTTTGAGTAACATTTTGCTAAGAATTTGTAGCCCTTACTCATTTTAGCACAAGCACTTCATTTGGTTCATCCAGGAGACAAGACTTGAGAGACAGGCACAGAGAAAACACTAAAATAACAACAAGAGTGTTCGTGCTGTGACTTGCTAATTTTATCCAAATTTTTTATTTTGAAGAACATGTTCTTTTAAATGGTTCCATAGTTGCTAAAAGTGAAATATGATTTCAAACTTCATTTGGTACTGATTTTTTAAATTAGGACATTCAGTAAATAAGATATAAAGGTATTCAATTTTAAAAATTTGTTAAAAAGAATGAATTCATCATAGTCATAGTTCATAATCATAATAATTTGATCACGGGAATAAAAGATCATCAAAGAAATGAGTTTGCTTGAAAAATGAACACAAGGGCAGGCTTGCCTTCAAATCACCTTCAGAGTTACTTATCTCTACATATCATCATATCATATCATATCATATCATATCATATCATACCTCTCTCTCTCTCTCTCTCTGTCTCTCTCCCTCTCTCTCTCTTTCTCTGTCTCTCCTCCTCTCAGCTTGTCTATAAATTTTCTACATAGACTTGAAAACCTCTCTCAGTGGTGTTTTCTAGCATATTAGTATCTCTACCACTGTGGCATTTTTGCTAGTATCTAATAACCATGTATTGCATAATTGACCTCTATTCTCTTTTTGTTAACACCAAATTATTTTTTAGGTTATTTAATTTATATTGGTTAAAATATTTCTTTTTAAATCAAATTACAACCTTGGAATATCATAAGTCTTTAACTTTACAGCATCACCAACATAGAAAAGAGATTTAGGCAGATAAACCTCATTTAGATTAATGAGTATTTTTCCTAGAAATATCCTTTGAATTGATTGAGTTGTTTGAGTGTTAAAATATCTTTATCTTCCTCTCATTCCTATTTTTTCCTCCTTTCTTCTTCCCCTTATGTTTTCTTTCTTCCCCTTATATTTCTTTTTTTTCTACTTCTTCCCATTTTTCTTATATTTCATCCCTTTTCAATTATATATCGAGTCCCTACCATGTGCTAGGAATTCAGAGCTAAATCGCATCAAAGCTACAGTCAAGATATTCCCAGGCTGATGGGTTACATATTCCCAGGCTGATGAGTTACATATTCAAGAACATGGATGATTAAAACAACATAAGTCAAAGAGGTCAAATATATGGTGACAGACAGATTTGACTTTGGTGGTGAACACGCAATGCAATATACAGATGATGTATTATAGAATTATATACCTGAAACCTATATAATTTTATTAACCAATATCTCCCCAATAAGTTTGGGGAAAATAAAGCAACATACGTACCAGAAGACAGAGGAACACCTAATTCGACCAGGAGGGTCAAGGCAGGCTTCTAAGAGGTGGTGACATTTGAAGTGAGACTTGTAGGAGCAGTAGGGGTTGGTCAGACAGATGAGGTTGGGAATGGTGTTCCTTGCAAAAAGCATAGCACCTTCCAAAGCTCTGAAGCAAGAAATGTGGTTTCTTCAGGAGACCAACAATAGTTTCACATGCGAGGAGAACAAGTGCAGTGTCTATGTCTGCTACGATAGGAGATGGGCAGGAGTCTTGAACACCTCTTTAGAGAATTCAAACTTCACCTCTAAGGTAATGGGGAACTACTGATAAATTTTAAGCAGTGAAATGATATAATCAAGTGGTGTGATGGATAAATGGCAAGAAAGGGGAGGAGAACAAATAACACTTGTGTCAGGTCCACTGCTAAGGACTTTGAGTATACAGATTGCATTTAATCATCTCAACAATTAAGTAAGTGGATATTATAATCTTTGTATTACAGATGAGAAAACTGAGGTTCAGGGGTTTTTGCCACATGTTTTCATCTCTCATCTGCTAAGTGTCAGATTTGGAATGAGAACCTTATCTAGAGGATTTTAAATTCATTTTAATACTTTTTTCCAAGCCTGAGGGAAGACTGTAAATATTTTAAAAATACCATTTTCATTAGAAAATTCTTTAATTTTTTTCAAGCACTTTTATATCTATTCTGTCATTTGGAAGAAGCAAGATGAAGCAAAGGTTGACATAGGATTAACCAAAGGATCTTAACATTTTTCAATAGAAAGTAAGATAATTAAGTCTATTTGTGAAGTGTTTCCTCCTCCCTGCCCAGGAACAAACCAGACCCCATTTGCAACGCTTTTCTTAATCCTCTCAACTTTTAACTTTATTAATCATCTTCCTATACTCTTGGGCTATAAATGAAGGATTATTTTTCTATATCAAAAATCAGGAATATTAAAGCAGAGTAGCAACTTGCCTGTATACAACAGAGCACAGACCATGAAGAGCTTTAATTGAATATTTTCTTCCATGAAAAACATTTTCTATCTCCCTTGCTTCTTCCTCCCTCTTTCTCTTCCTTCTTCTTCTTCTCTCTCTCTCTCTCTCTCTTTCTCTCTCTCTCTCTCCCTCTTTCTCAATCCCTCTCTCTCTCTCTCCCTCTTTCTCCTTCCTTCCTTCCTTCCTTCCTTCCTTCCTTCCTTCCTTCCTTCCTTCCTTCCTTCCTTCCTTTCCTTCTCTCTCTCTCTCTCTCTCTCTCTCTCTCACACACACACACACACACACACACACCACTTCCCACCACCCAGTCATAAACTCCAAAACATCATGATGCAGGCTGCTAGTCGCCATCAAACGAAAGATGATTTTAGTCAGTGTAAAATTAACCATTACAATGCTGCATGGATTTTTCAAAGCCTGCCAAGTTTTGTGCTTAGCAAAAAAAAAAAAAAAAAAAAAAAAAAAAGCATTGATTTTATGGAATTAAAATCTCTGTATTAGAAGAAGCTTTAAGGATATCTAATTCATCCCCCCACCCCCTATTTTGTAGAGAAAAAAAATCAAGACTTAGAAGGTTTAAATGACTTTCCCAAGATCGTACAGTTGGTTTATGGAAGAACTAGAACCAGAACTTAGGTCTAGTGATCATAGCTAAGGCCAGGTTTACAGGTTGAGAGTCATTAGTTTTATAAAATATAGCTTACCTCTCTCCACAATTCAGAGTCTTTCAAGGTACAGTCTGAGCTTGTGTAAGTCACTAGTATCAGAATAAAGGAAAAGAAGAAAGGAGAAGGAAAAGAGAATGTATCCTCAACTAGGAAGAAAGAAACCTGACTTGTTGATTGGCTAAACTGAGCTCATTAGCTTCTCTCCTAATATTCTTCCTCAGCAGTCACTATTTAAGTGGGTGGCAGCATCACCCCTATAGACCAAGTGGTAACTGGATGCCACCCATGACTTCTTTCTCTCTTTTCTCACCAAAAGAATCTACTCCATCATTTCATCACAAATCCTGACAACTTTACCTCCTAAAAATGTCCAACTCTCTCCTCAAGGGAAAATCTTATCTACTACTGCTAAATTCAGGTCTCCACCCTCTTTCACATGGGTTTTTCCAATAGCTCCCTAACTTCTTTTTGTCTCAGTCTTGTTCTTCAGACCATCTTTCGCTCCTTTGCATAAAACCCCTCATCACCTATAGCAGTGTTTCCCAATCTTTTCTGACTTATTTGCCCTTTTAAAATTATTTAATCTCTTGATCCTCCTTGGAGTTTACTTTTTATGATCTTATTATGTGTGTGGTATATGGTAAAAAGCTATTTTATGTAAGTTAAATGTTACTTTGAATTATTTTATTATTAATTTTATTTTGAATCTAGCCTTGGTAACATTCATTACATATAGACCCATTTTGCCTGTTCTTCATTTCGCAAGTGATGCCTTTGATTTAATATTTAATAGTACAATAAATTATTTAATAAAAAGCATGATATAAGATAAATACATTGAAAATATTGTACTTGGCTATGAGGACAAATACATAAGACAATGTAAGTCAAAATGTAATTTTTCGATGACATAAAAATAGACAAAAATGCTTTTACTATCTGATGTTTGTAACTCTTGCATTTGGTGCTTTAAAAGCTTAAATGATGTGATTTTATGATTTTCCTGTTTTCTTTCTAAATCTAAATTTGGGAGAAGTTTTGAGGCTGCCATTTGCAAGTGCTTCTGGACAAATAATACATTTCAAATATAAATAGTCTATATTACCAGTAAACAAAAGCTAAATCAAGTAATAATTGTCACTAAATTTTTTTGTAACTTTAATTTTTTTTTTAAATTTACACACATATAAAAATTGTGATGAAATGAATATCCTTTATGAGTGTAATGAAGATAATATTGAAGTGAATTTACAGAATTATTATTTTTATGTTCATTATTATTATAATTTTAACATCAAGGTTCCTTATGCTTTTGAACTTCAACTTAAGATCAGTTATGAATACATGATTTATACATTCATATTCATATATTCATGTAAATTATGAATGTATGATTAAAGCAAATGAGAAATTATAAGCAGTTAAGATCCCCTCATAGTGTCAGAAATGTAAGAGTAATAATAGCTAACATTTTTTAGTGCTTTAATGGAATAGCTCAATTATTGCTCACAGTAACATCAAGAAAGATACTATGATGGTGGGCATTTTGTATATAAGAAAACAGAGGTTCAGAGAAATTAGGTAATTTGTGTGAAATCACATAACTTAAAGTGATGGAGCTGTGTTCTCAGTTTGATTCTAGAGCCCACATTCTTAACTCTTTTGCTTTATTGCCACTGACTAAGTCCTAAGCAGGTTCACTTGATATGTATACTTAGAGGTTCTTGATGGATGTTCCAAAGAGGTAGGAGGAGACAGAGCCCCAAAGCAAAGGTTCATAGGGATAGAATTCATTTCTACATTTTCTTTTATCTCAAGCTAAGAAATTCAAATAGATTTTTTTTCTTCTTTGGTAATAAGAAACATTTTTGGAGGGTGGGGGACCATTGGTTAGAGGAGTTAGAATGGTTTCAATCAAAAATAGTAGAGGATTTTCAGAATATATTTCATTAAACTATTATTTATTATCAGATTTAAAGTTTTTGTGATCAAATTCTCACCACTGGAAAAGTAATGGTTGTAGATGAACTGTGTTCTTTTATAATTTTAATCATTTGTGCAAACCTCTTGATGCTTAGCTAATATACTTTTCACTGATGATGAAAGAGAACCAGAAAATGATGTTTGTTTTTTACAGTACACATGACTTCTACCCTCCTTCAAGGAAAGAAACCGTTTCCCCATTTTTTTGCTTCTCTTTTCAAGAATACAAAAAAAAAAAAAAATCAACTATCAAACAGAGAACAAGTCGAAATCTTTGACTAGATCAGGATATATTTAAATTCCATAGGGAAAATGAATGGTTTGCAACAATATAGATTTACTAATCAATTTTCTCTGCATTCAAGAATTGTGTGCAGTTTCCACCAGTCCATCAGGAATCTATCATCTTTAGAAGTTTTTCACTAAAGTTGCTTTCATATGAAAAAAAATTACTTTAAAATACCAAATTTGTTTACATTTTTATGAAATACACTGGAGGGTTTAAGAAATTGCATGTAAAAATTTATTATATATATATATATATATCTCACTCATATATTTTTAGAAACTGTACACTTAATTCCTATATTTAAAATAATTTTCAAATAGTAAGAAACTGAAAACTGAAGGGAAAAGTAAAGACATTAAAGAGATAAATTGAGAGGGAGGAGTATTTGTGTGTGTGTGTGTGTGTGTGTGTGTGTGTGCACGCATAGGAGTGCACATGTAGGGGTTTATAACAAATGGAATGCTCATAATTCTTAATTTTATTTAAAGCTTGCTCTCTGCCCTAATCTTCCTGACATGGTCACAAATATAAATTCAGCATTAAAAGTAAATCAAACAGAGAAAAAGTAAATCAAACAGTTAAAAAAAATTCCTTCTGAGAAGACAGGGCTGCCTTGGGCAAGGCGAGAAGATCCTGGGCTGTCTGTTTCAGGCATTGAGCCGTCTTCTCTTCCTAGGGAGGTGAACCTGGGCACCTGGAGCCAGCAGGCACACTTAGGCTGGAACATCATTGTCTAAATGCCACATAGGAAGGGAGGTGTGATCCCTGAAACCAGTTTCAGGAAACCAGAGCTCTCTGGTGATGAATGATGAGCTCTCGGGGTCGGATGGTCTTACAAGAGATAGGGGAGGTGGTGGCGGTGGGGGAGTCCTCGGGGGTTAAGAGAAGGAGGGACAAGGTGAACTTTCCAATACTCAGTGTGAGCTGTCAGTCTCATCTGCTGCAGGCATCTGTGCTCTCAGGCTTCCTCTAACTTCGTGCTCTGCAGGCACTAGGCAACACTTCCCTCCTCCTGGTGAGGACCCTCCCTAGCACACTCATCAGAAAAACACAGGCTGGGTGCATTACATCAGCACAGGGTGGGGCCTGGAGAACAAAACAGCCCCTCACTGCCTCGAATAGGAATGATTCAACTCCATTCAGGAATGGGTCAAGGGGGAAAATCCACAATTCAAACCTAATAATTTTTGCCTCTTGTTTACAAAGAATTTGAAATGTGAGTGAGGTAGAGAGCCAGGGCTGTTACAGTCTTTTGCTTTAAAGGTGCTTCTTAGGAGAATGCCTTTGATATTCCTTTGGATTACTTCTTGCTTTTCTATACTCATCTTTCAAAAAAAAAAAAAAAAAAGCTGCTTTAGTTTTTAATAGTCCTTGTCGTGATGCAGAGGGCCAAACTCCAGCTGTTCTTCCCAAACCTCTGGGAGAGGCCTGGTTACATCTCGTTCTCATAAATCTTGAATCCAGTTCTAGCAAGTCTTTAAGCCTGACCCTGACATGCCCAGGCAATGGATGATTAGAAACAGGAGAGGTGGAAAAGTCCAGTGCCAATTTGTGTCCACTTAAAAAATACATCATCTGGCAACGGACATTTCAACATGTGGAGAAAAGTGGTACATGTCTGTCTGGACAAAGTAAGGCAAGGTTAGAGACTTGCAATTTTACTTTTATATTTTTATACAATTTTACCAAAAAGATAAAAGTCAGGTCAAGGGTGCCGATTTGCTGACAATATCTGGGCCCATTGAGAGAGGTTTCTGCTATCCATAAAAGTAGATTTACCTTTGTGTTTTGTGACAGAAATATAATTCAATAGATTTTAAATGAATTATCATTTTTAATATTTACTGACATATTTTATGTCTCTTAGTATCAACCATTGCTATTTATTAATATTAAATGTTTATTACTGTTAGTTATTTAATATTTAGTAAAGTTAAACATTTAATTAATAATTGAATGTTCACCAAAAATGTTGGGTGGGCGAGATGACTAGGTCAAAGCATACTGGAGTGAAATTATGTATGTCATATCTTGGCCGAAGTAGTTAAAAGCTCAACCCTTCAGCTCTCTCTTCTTGAACTTCAACCAAAAATGCCACATGTTGATATGATGCAACCATCAGGTAGAAAGAAGAAGGTGGCCCAGAATCTCCTTTCTGGGGAAGTAATGCAGTTATGGAGAGCCTTTGAAACCTCAAATGGACTTTATATGACCAAGAAATAGTTTTTAATGTATAAACAATTGAGATTTCTAGTTTTGTTTGTTACTGAAGCATAACCTAGTCTATTAATCCTTCAGAAATAATTGGAGAAGTGTGAAAACGTATGTGTTCAAGGATGTTTACTACAAAATTAGTGGGAAATTATAAACATCGTAAATATCCAAAAATAGAAAATTGTTCAAATAGCTAATTATTTCATTTCTACCTTAGAATACCCTACAGTTTCAATATCAATATATATATACATATTTTGACATGGAGCAATAGGCACTTCGGTAGGCAGCTTCTGAGCTGAGCCCCAAGTGATCTCTGCCCTGCTGGTATTCATGCCCCGATTTGGTCCACTCCCCTTGGACCTTGTGACTTGCTTCTAATGAATAGATATGACAAAAGTAATGGGGTAACACTTTTGAGATTAGTTTCCAAAAAAATAGGCTTATTTCTTGCTCTCTTTTGCACTCTTACTTGCATGTTCTTAAAGAAGTCAGCTGCCACTTTGCAAGCTGGCCTATTGTGCTATTGTGATTTATAATAATTAGAAGAAATATTTATTTGGCACAGAGCTCCTAAAACTATTGGAATTTCCTAAGTGATGAGAACAATTAAGGTGTCCTTTGTTATATTAATGAGGTTACTTTTAGAAAGTGCTCAGGTAACCTAAGTATAGGAGCTGGTTGCCAGGGGACCTAACCATGTGACTAAAAGGCTGGAACTTTCAGTTCCACCCTCTAGGGAGGAGAGAGGGTCTGGATGTTTAATCAACTATCTATGGCCAATGATTTAATCCATCACGACTATGTAATAAAGCCTTCATAAAAACCTGAAGGACAGGATCCTGAAACTTCCAGGTTGGTGAACAAGTAGAGATTCAGGGGGAATTGCTCACCCAGAGGGGACATGGATGCTCTGCACCCCTTCCCACAAACCTTGCTTTATGCATTTCTTTCAGTTGGCTATACCTTAGTTATATCTTTTTATAATAAACCAGTAATCTAGTAAGTAAAATGTTTCTCCGAGTTCTGTGAGCCATTCTATTAAATTAATCAAACTCAAGGAGGGGGTTTTTGGAACTTACAGTCTATAGCTGGTGGATCAGAAGCACAGGTGACAACCTGGACTTGTAATTGGCATCGGAAGGGGGTGTAGTCTTGCGAAGCTGAGCCCTTAAACTGTGGAGTCTGATGCTATCTCTAGGAAGATAGTGTCAGAAATGAGATGGATTGTAAGACACCCAGCTGTTATTGGAGAATTGCTTAGGGTGGGGGAAAAAAACCCATACACTGAAATTGGGTGCAGAATCTTACCTATGGAGAGGTCTACATGTCTACCATCATTCCTGGCATATAATAGACCTTGAAAAGATATATGTTAAATATATTTTATTCATGTATTTAGCAAATATTTACCAAACACCTATGTCAGGCATTGTACTGGTTCTGTGGATACAGTGTTCAGCTTGTAGACGTTCATAAAAGGTACAAGCTAGGAAGGGAGGCCAATATCAAAAGAGCAAAAAGGGCAGCCTGGTTGGGATGGTCTTGGAGTGTTTGGGGAAATGAATGACGGCTGAAATGGAGTGAGGGAGAGGGAGGTAGTGAGATGTGAGACTGCAGAGGTGGGCAGAGGCCACATGAAGATTCTCAATTTTATATTAGGTGCCACATGAAGCTACGGGGAGTGTTTTGAAATTGACAAGAACCGTTTTGTTTTGAAAAGATTATTCTGACTGTTTTGTGGAGAATAGGTTGACGTAGGGCAAGAATGTAAGCTGGGAGGCTGGTTATGAGGCCGTGGGATCTGTCCGTGTGTGAGAGGTGGCTGCGTGAAGGGAGGGAAGTGGCCGAGTTTGGTACGCATTGTGGAGACAGCAGTGGCAAAGTGGGTGATGGACTGGGTAGAAGAGCTGAGGGAAGGGAAGTGTTAGAATGACCCTTATATTCCTGTCATTACAGTGCCATTTACTGAGCTGAGGAACATTGAAGAGGTAGCTGCTATATGCAGTAAGATGAAGAGTTCACTTTGAGATGCCTGAGAAATATTCAGGAAGAGTTGCCAACTACACAGTTAGATATTGGGTCTAGAATGCAAAAAAGAGGTCTAAGCTGGTCCTAGCCATTTGGGAAGGACTAGCTTACAGATGGTTTCTAAATCCATGGAGGGAAATGAGGAGGAGGAATAAAGTGAGAACTCAGGCTTAGGACTTGAGCTAATGCATGGAATATACTTAGCACTTTGTCTGGTCCAGAGGAAACACTCAATAAATGTAAGTTATCATTATAACTTATAACAACTATTGTTGTTGGTGCTTCTGTTGTTAGTAGAGGCACAGATAAAAACCAGGAGAGCATGGTGTCACAGAAGCCAAGGGGAGCAGGTGTACTGTAGCGGAGGAGGTGACCAAAGCCACAAAATCAAGAGCTAAACATGTTGCATTAACTGTTCATAGAGTGATGTATCTATGTGGATCTAATTTTCTAGGTTCTGAGAGAACAGCATTATTTCTGAGAGAACAGCATTACATCTATAACCAAACCAACAGAATCAGATGAGTTTGTTCCCATTTTGTTCGAGACAGAGTAGGACCTAACATAGATGGACTAGGGCTACTTAACGTAGTGTGATTTGAGGGGCTCATAGAGATATCCCATTTTAAATTTGATTCTCCTTTGGTGAGAGAGATAAGAGAAACAATAAAGTCAATGAGTACCTAAAGAATGGGCTGATGCTGAAGTCATTGGAATGAGGCCTCACTGGGGAAGATGTGAGATAACTGAGAGGTGTAGCCCAAGACACTGGAAGCTGTTAAATGTGTAAGTGTATGGTATGTGTGTACGTATGATGAATGAACAAAGGACAGTATAGCATGGGAAGACAATGGAAGGAGGAAGAATGGTTGCTCAAGTTTCTTTAGTGGCTGCTCAATCCTAGACAAATCGCCTTTGTAAGATATCTGAGGTTTAGGACTGTCTTAGTCAGGGAAAAGGAGCATGATATGACCATAGAGCCTTATCACAGGTTGCTTCCTTGGCACAAAGTGAGATTGGGATTTCTTGGATGCTGTATATTGTAAAGGTAGCTTCATTTTGAGGAAATTCAATAACTGAAAATTTAAATTCATGAAAGAATTCTTTGAATTGGATTCTGAGGACAAAGATTGTGTCTTATATTTCTTTTATATCCTTCATCCATTAGGCCTTCCATAAATACACAATGCTTCTCTACTACATAATTCATCTCAGGGCTCTTGGAAATAATGAGCTCCCCTGCACTCTAAAGATACATTTCTATTTTCAAAGATTTCCTGGCAAGTCTTTAGGGGTGTATCTATTCTATAGTCAAAAATACATCTGCAGACAATTTTAGTTCAAGTGCACATATAACCAAACAGAATCAAATTCATGCATTCATAATGACTCATTGTGACCTTGCTCAGTTTGGCAGTTTTGTTTTAATAGGCAAATATGTACTTTATAATCAGTAACAATTATATTCTTAGGTGCATAGGAGGAAAAAGGAGCATAACATATTTTGCTTATAGAAAATTTGGTACTTCCAATTCGAGTTAACTTTTCCAGAAAAATAGTTATAACCTTTTAAGAGTTCTTTTGGCTTGTAAAAAAATAAGTTTGTGGGGCTCCAGGATCTGCTCAAAAGAGAAAATGATGTCCTGAATTTAAAGAACTTGCACTAGATCCAGGTGACCAAACCCCTCTCCATTCTTTTCCTCTGTTTTAACAAAGCGGAGGTGACTCATCTGATGGTAGTGGTCCTCAGTTTCTGGGGAGTCCTGGGGTCTGCTGTGGGCTGTGCTGACTCACTCCGACAGGCTCAGATCCTGATGCACACACACCGCTCCAGCCAATGGGAGCTTTCCTTCTCCAACTCTGAAAAGAATGAGACTTTTTACTTCTAGCAGAAACTCTAATTTGTGCAATTAAGAAACCTTTCCCAAAAAATCTTTATATATTTATTTTTAATTCTTTTTGAAAGTCTAGATTGTAACATCTACTGTTTGGGCTTATGGTTGGGTTCGCAGACATAATCTTCCTTTGCCATTTCTGTTGAATTCCAAGGAGCTAAGATGTTTCAGAGGAGAGGAGGGAAACTAAAGGATCTTCTCCTATAAAAAGTTGGATTTATTTGGCTCTTTGGTTTTCTAACTTTTCTTGGTGTTTGTCTTCTTGTACCTTTACTGTTGTTCATTATAGCCACATATATGTCTCTCCCTGATGGAGTGCTGTGTAGTATGTTCCCAGAGAGATGAGAATTGTTTGAAGTGAATAGGTTTGCTCTTTGCGCCATGCTAAGAACAGACTTTTATGCACTTATACCTGTGTGGCCACCCAGACTGTAAGCGTCTTGGAACTTTGGGGCTCATAATTCAAGGAAACCAAATGAGAAATACATCCCTGGTTCGTGCATCGCTGAGGGCTGGACCATAAGGAAATGGCAGTCACAGCTCACAGAAGGAACAAGAAAACCACAGCTTTGACTGCAAAATTGGCTGCTTGAAGCAAAGTGTGCTAGCACTTTGGACAGGTTATATGCTCAAATTTGCTAAATCATTTATAGGAATCTCTTTTAAAAACAGAAATCTTTCCTTAAGCATCTGTGTTCTGAATTAGACACATCTCTATTTAAACTTCTCCAGGTTTTACTATTATGGTGAAGTGCAGGTGCAAGTGTGGAAAAGCAAACATTTCAGAAAAGCTATGGTCTTTATAGAGCAGCAGGGCTCAGTTTTCAATCACCTGATGCTTTCGAATGGATGAAAAGAGCTTAAAGAATTGCATTGTCTTTAGAACAATGAGATTGTGAAATAATACATTATTTTGACTTGTTAAAACAAGTAATGGAAAGTTATTTCACTAATTCTTTTTAGGCACAAGGGTGTCGTGGAAGTCCTTCCTCATGAATTATTACTTTGGAGTATGAATGGGAGCCGGTTGCAGCTGGCCAGGAAGAAGCTCTTGAAATCCAGCTAACAATGAAGAGCTGATCAATTCCCCAGATCTGGGCAGGTAAGGAGTCAAGTTCAGTGAAAGATACCTAGGCAAAAGGAGCAGGTATATCACAATAAGAAGGAGTACAGGTGTTAGAGAGTTGAATGTTGGTCCTTGGATGAAGGTCACGTTTTCTTTGCTTGTTTTTATGTTTCTTACTAGGCGTGGATAGATCTGAGTTTATAGTTTCTCATTTCTGGCTGAAAGAAGATGAGAGATCTGTGGGTAATGGCAATGAAGATGACAATGGTAATGATAGCAAGCACTTACCTGATGATTACTGTGCTTACTATTCTAAATATTTTACATATTTTAACTCATTAGTTCTCACAGTGACTCTATGACATAGATGCTAGTATTTTTTTCACCTTTCAGATGTAAAACACGAGATAACTTGCCTAAGCACAATAAATGATGGAGCCAGGATTTGAACCCAGGCAGTCTGTCCCCAGAGTATAAGTCCATACCCATAACCCTATTTCTTGGCATACATTGTCCAACATAATTTGGCTTGCCTATTAAGTACTTTTTCTGATGAACCCACTATGCAAGTAAACTTGGAAGCAAAATGCTTCAAAATACCAATGTTCTTTCAGCAAATATCTCCAGCAGCTGGGAAAATATGAAAATAGTCAGCCTCTATGATTTGATGTATAAATTGGTTCCATTCTTATTTGCCTCAAGAATGTCCTTTGAACACTTCTTTCGCACTCCCCTTAAGCATACATTGTGGCTTACCGGGGAAAAGAGATCCTTGGGAATCTTTTCAGACATTTGATTCTAATGTAGTTAGCTCTTAGGAGTGACTGTTAGAATAAGAATAGTTATTACTTATGGAACACTGGCTGCATAATAGGCTCTATTCTAGCATTTTGCCTATATCATCTTCCATACTCTTTGATCTGACCGATGAGGCAGGTATTACAATCCCAGTTTTACAGATGAGGAAACAGTTAACTAATTTGCTTGCTCAGTGTCACAAAACAAGAAATGGTAAACCTTGGATTTGAACTTGGTTCAGGAAGACGTTGAAGTTCTTGCTCTTAACTGCTGCAGTATCAGTGCTTTAGAACTTAATGACGTTTGTATGGATAAGAATGTGAAAATTGCTGTGTCATTTTCCCAGTCATAATCAAAGGATTTGTGATGATCTATTGGTGTGTCAACTCAAGTAGGTTGAACTACATTTCTCAGAATTTACTTTCTTGTTTATTTCTGGTGACAGACGAACCACAAGGAAAATTCTTAGGAGGTTTGGAGGGGAAAGGAAGCAGTAGCCATCTTGTAGGTCACACATGTTGTTGCTGGTGATTGGTGAGAAACTGTGCCTATAATGGCTCTGCTTCCTTTGGACTCTGCTTCATGTTCTCTGACTCCTGAGCCAGGTGTGCCTGTGTTAGGTCTGTGATGAAGGGTCTAGCTTCTGCCTGTCACCAAGGTCAGACACAGGTTTTATCTGTGCTTGAGGGATCCCAGCTTGTGCCTCTGGCTTCCATCCTGCCCTTGATATTCTTTACTTTACAGCCATCTTCTTCCTGACTGTCTGCTCTATGGACATCAATCTTTAGCATCAGATGTGGAGACAACAGCCTTACAGAGACTGTTTATCCAGTTTCCACAATTGCACAAGCAATTCCCTAGAACAAATCCCCACTGGTTCTGTTTCTCTGATTGAACCCTGATTAATATGGTTCTCTGCAAGTCATCTCTACTACATGGTTCGTGCCCCAGCATCAAAACCATTACTTGTGCTCTATTTTCTATAATGCTATGTTATTGGATTCTTACCTATGAAATAAACAAGGTAAGAACTCTAGTCTCATTTTATAGAAGAGAAAACTAAGGTTCTGTGAAGTTTGTTGACTTTTCCACAGATTGCACAGGATTAGAACCCAGACTATTGGACTTTAGTTAATTGTCCTAAGCTCATTCTGAATTTTAATATCATGATATTCATACTCATGCACATACAAGTTGGTGTTATATCTTTTTACGAGGATCAGCCTTTTCTGTGTATAGTTTGAACTAAGATTTTTCAGCGAATGTCAAATTATAATGGAGCTTGATTTGTATTTCCTTCTTTTTGTGTTTGAAAATAACCTGCTATCATGGACTGAATGTTTGTGTCTCCTCAAAATTTATATTTTGAGATCCTAACCCCCAACATGATGGTATTAGGAGGTGTGGCTTTTGTGAGGAGATTAGGTGATGAGGATGGAGCCCTGTGAATGAGATTAGTGCACTTATAAAAGAGACCACAGAGAGCTCCCTCACCCCTTCTACCATGCCAGAACATGGTGAAAAGATGGCTGTCTATGAACCAGGAGGTAGGCCCTCACCAAATACCAAATCTGCTAGCACCTTGATCTTGGACTTCTCAGGCTCTAAAATGGTGAAAAATAAATTTCCATTGTTTATAAGTCACCCAGTCTATAGTATTCTGTTATAGCAGCCTAGAATGACTGAGATATCTGCTGTTGAATTTTTTTCAACAGGCACATACATACTGTTCACATTTTGTTGTCTTTTACAGTCAAGATGTTATTATCTAGGGTAAGGGAGCCAAATAGTGTTCTCTCCTTCTGAACAGGCATCTTATAAAGGAAGCAGATCAATTAGAGGAAAATCACCAATATAAGTCTTCTAGTGGCTTATAAAACAGAAGTGATATATTTACATAGGAATATGATAGGGATAAAGCTCTAAAGGACAATAACACATTAATCTTTTGCCTATGGACAGAGAAAACTGTGGTTTTTCTTCTTTAAAATTGAAACAGTTTTTGGCACACACAAACCCAGCTCTCTACAATGTGAGCTACATGAGACCAGAGACCTTGTCTGTCTAGCTTATGATCGTCCCTAGCACCTGGTACATAAATAATACTCTCAGCACATAGTAAGCAGTCAGAAAACATTGACTGAATAAATGGTTTTTAATTTAATTGAATGAAGAGAAATTTTTTGAAGATGAGCATTTCTTATAGTAATAGCTAATACTAGCATAATATTTAATCGCATGTTTCTTCATTTTGAAAAGTCATAAGTTAATGACAGTGAAACTGATGATGATGAGAGCAAACATAGCAATTGCTATGTTCTATGAACTGTTATAAACATTTTCATATACTAATTTGTTTAAACTTCACACACAAAAAACTTATATTATCACCCCAAAAGGAGAAACTGAGGCACAGAGGGTTTAACTAGCTTACTCACACATCAAGTTGGTAGTGAATTGAAGTTTAAATCTAGATGGTTTGGGTCTAAAGACTGTGATCTTCACCACTATATTGTATTGCTTGCTATCCCATGATTATCGTTCATAAATGAATTGGATTGTAAACCCAGTTTAAGTGATGACTATGTTACTAGCCATTGAGAATTAGTGGCATTTTACCCCAACTCTTTTTAGAATATAAGTATATTAGACGTGTCTACACAAGTGTACATGTATATGCATGTGTATATACATTCCTTATGACAAATGTGTTTTCCAAACACTGCATAATAATCACATAGGAATTAGTCATAACAAGGCCAAATGTCTCTAAGTATTGGCACTTTTCTCTTTTGTGGCTGCACTACCATCCTTATTATTGACTGGAATTTCCAATGGTTTTTAGGAAGAAGCTGAAAAACATGAACAGAAGAGTGGGTAGGGTCACATTATGTCTTTGGTACCACAAAGGTAGAAAGAAAGAGAGTAAGGAGGGAGTGTTTTGTTTTTATTTATTTTATTTTATTTTTTATTTTTTATATTATTTTATTTTTTTATGGTGACATTGGTTAATGAAATCTGCTAAGTTTCAGCTGTACATTTTAACAGTAAGGCACATATATATTTACATTGTGTGTTCGCCTTCCATAGTTAGATTTCTTTCTGTCACCACATATTTGACCCCTTTTACTACATCTACCTCCCCCCTCCCCCCACTCTGTAACCACTAGTCTATTGTTCAGGTCCAGGAGTCTGTGTTTGTCCTGTTCGTTTGTTGCTTTTAGATTAGGAGGGGGTATTTTGAATAGCCCCTAAGCTGAAACCACTCAATAGACACTAAATGACAACAGTCCTCCTTAAAGTTTTAACAATAGAATGGGAGGGAAGGGATTTTCAAGACACTGAGAGTCAGGACTACTCTGGGTGTGTATTGTGTGAGCGCAGTTTTGAGGAAAGGTCTCTCCTGAGTTAGCTGTCACATTGAAATAGATTTAAAATTATAGTAAAAGAATAATTTTGAAAATTTAGGAGCTGACTAGTCTCTTTATCTCACTGGTTTCTTTCCCCACTGTTTGTTTCACCTACTCTGCCTTCTTGCTCAGCTCCCTCTGGGTTCTGCCACGTTACCTTGGTCATCACACACATTGACCATGAGCCAGAGTCCAGCTCATCGAGCCCAGTAGTTCTCATTTGTTAGAAATAACAGGGGTTCCTAGTGCTGTTATAAAGCTTATCTGTTCATGTTATTTCTCTATATCAAATCACAGTAGAAAAACAGAATTCTCCATGCTTAACACAGGTAGGATTACACTAGGGAGTGCTGATGACTTAAGCAAAGATTTCTCACCTACAGCCAAGTGATCAATGGCTTATCCATCTGCACATAAAACCAATGTTTAAACCTCAGTTTGAATGGGTCATCTCACCTGCAGTTTCCAAACAACTGCATATTTTCTCCCAAAGTAAAACACAAAACAATGAGAACAGATACTTGTAAGTCAGCTTTTCCTTTCTCCTGCATTGAACAAACCTGGGCAATTGTTCTGTGTGGCTCCATGACAGGCCATGAGAGAGTATCCAGATTTAGCCTGTGGTTTGTTCCCCTGTTGTCTTCTCATAGCTGGAGAAAGAAGTTCATCCCAGTAGGTGTCAAATACTAATTTTATTATCATTTACAACTAATTATATATTAGATACAATGGACTTTTTACTTTCCTTGGAAAACTGAGTGTTTTGGGGACAAAAAAATTAAAAACATATATATATATATTCCTGTTTTGTTTTTTTTTTTGTTAAATTCTCCATCAATTTGAATCTTCTTAGTACTAAAGATTGCTTTCTATTTAACTTGTGTTCTCAGTTCTAAAAACACTGTGTGTACTATCCTTATGGTATAATGTATATATACATGGACCATACTTATACATATAATGTATATACACATACACTGTTAAATCACAGCATTTTGAACAGCATTCAGACTGCAGCATGTCTAAATGTCTAAAGAATAGTCAACACGCTATTTGAATAATGCTCCCTCCTGAGCCCTCATTAGTGCTCACCTAGACCACTGAGATAGATTCCTAAGTAGACCTCCTGCTTTCACCCTTGACTCCTGACAGCCATTTTCTACAGAACAGCCAGAGTAATTTTAAAAAGTAAATCAGACTGTATCACTCCCCTGCTTATCACTTTCTGCTTCAGGAGCCCTTTTACTCACTCTTTCACTTGCCTGAAACTCTTCCCCAAGATTTTAGCGTGACTAGGTTTTGCTATTGATTTAGGTCTTAAAACTAAATGCTATTTTCCAAAGGAGGATCTCCTTGTTCACCCTCACTAAAGTCTTTGCTCATCTTGGCTTTCTATCCTATTACTCTGTTTTATTTTATTTTATTTTATTTTATTAATAGGATTTATCATTTTCTAAAATTATCTTATGTATTGTTTGTAAAAATGTTCATTCTGTGGTATTCCCATAAGAATTCAAGTGCCAAGAAGGCAGTACCCTTATCTGCTCTTCCATCACTCACTATACCACAAAGTCTAAAATCTTACATTCATATTCTATGGGCTCAAAAACTTATTTGATGAATGGATGAATAAGTGAATAATTCCACTTTAAGGTCAGTTTGTTTAAATTTGTTGACATGATCCCAGATTTTCAAATAATGATTACCAGTGCTGATTGGTACTTAGGTAATATTTTAGTTGGAAATACTGTTCAATTGCTATTCCAAGGAGACATTTCTTTAGCAACATCCCTAACAAGAAGTCATCTAGTTTCTATTAAAATTTTTCCAGTGTCGAAAATCTTACTCTTTATTTATGCAGTATGTTCAAATGTTAGACAATTATAATTTTTTTCCTTAAAATAATCTAAAATCTTTTTCCTATTATGGTGAATCTTAGTCTTATTTTTGTCTTGAGGTGTTACACAAGATAAGTCTTTTTCTCCTCCACATAGACATACTATCCCATATAGTCTTCTTTCAGCTAAATTTCTTTTATAACCTCAATGATTCCTTTCTTACCAGACCCTTCACTGTTATAATATTTTTCAAAAATTGTTAACTTCTTCTCCTTCTGAATGCATTCTTCCTTGCCAATATTCCTATTAAATTCTGCCACCCAAAGTGGAGCACAATATAAAGCCATCTGAGTACAGAAAAAAAAAATCAGAGTTCGGAAAAATCATAAAGAGGTTGAGCATTGTGAGAGTTCCCTAAAAAAGAGTAGTCATTTTTATCACTTTTTTTTCACTTTGTCCTTCCTTTTTCCATGTTATTGTTTCCCTAATTACAGACTTGAGAGAATAGAATCATGGGAAGTCACTAAATTTCTCCTTTTATACCCCCATGAAGATATATGCAATTTATAGCTGTCATTCTTTCCCCTTGGACCATCAGTAGGATAGTATTCTCTCTGGGAGAAAGAGAGTCCTTGATTCTTTACTTATGGTCTTGCTACATCTTCAATCTAAAATCTCAACAAATATTGGCTATTTTTCCACCACTTAGTATTGCCTCAAAGGCCACAGTTCATTGCTTCATGGTCCCCTCTCAACTTTAATAACAACCAAAGTACAAGAGTTGGATTCATAGTAGGAACAAAGTGATGACTCTTCTTCAAACAGTGATTAAATATAGATAGTCTCCTCTCCTTGGATTTCTCTGAAAGTAGTTTGGTTTGTACACTTTAGATAGCATGTGAATCACTTGGCTATGTTGAAATGGCTTAAATACACTCCAAGAAACCATTGAAGTCAAAGTAAAAACAAATAAACAAATTTTTAAAAACTCATTTAATTTTTAAAAGTGGACCAAGAAATGTTTATATTTTTTCTGTTTCAAATGACTGGTTTTCTTAAAATCTATTTTTGTATTGTTCAGTTCTTTTTATGAAAGCCCAAATCCTTTTGAGTCCATTATCTTGAACAGTAGTGATTCTTTCATGAGAAAATAGAGCTCTTCAATGAGCAAGTAGTCCTCTGTAAGTAGTATTGTCCCAATCATGGGGTAATTGATGTTATGCAGGTCCACAGCTGGGGACCTATCTGCTGTTGAGATGTGGGCAGGGAGAGAGAAGGTAGCTTCACAAGTTTATAAATGATATGATGCCCTCAGTCATACTTTCAGTCACTGAGGTACCACAACCAGCATCTTAATACACAGAACTAGATAACATTTTCTATTTCCACACACACCTTTTGGCCAGCCTCTTGGAGTTGGGCAAGTGATTTCTTTTCTTATCCAAAGCTGCCCTTAATCTCTAGTTCAACCATATAAAACTTTACAGCAATAGTGATGACAGATAGAAGCTATGAAATTTACCCAAGAGATGCCTCTCAGTACCTCATTTAACCAGTGTCACTAACAGACCACCTCCAGCTCTCTTGGTACTTCCTTAAAGATCTGAAGGTCAACTTGTGTGGAGCCTAGCCTTCACTAAGATAGAAATTCCAAATGGATTCAGTTCAAGAATTTTTACCTTTAAAGTTATTCATTTGGGCACATTTGTAGGAAAAGAAAGATTTTAATACCAGGCTTATTATTGATTCTAGACTTTTGTGGTTAAGGTTTCCAGAAGGGAGAGTTTAAACATTTTTAGTTTTCTCTGATGCTTATGGTGTTTTTATGTGGAGAAGGGGACTCCTCTGCGACATTTGCTAATTAATTGTCCTTGATACAGTGAAAGAAATGGGGGAAGGGTGTATACAGAGGATCAATAAGACAATAATGATGCTGCCTGGACCCAGGCATGTTGTAGAGTCTGAAATGAGCATCCAAAGAGATGAGCTAGGAAGATCAGTACTGTCCAAGGAAATTATTATGTCATCTGTGTAATAGTACTCCAGGGAAAAGATGCACAGTTTGCTAGAGGAGAAGCCAGAGCAGATTTATTTGGTAATGTGTGGCCCATCTTCTCCTACTGGAGAAAATTGGATCTAAATCCATGAGGTAGAGTGGAAAATGTATGTTGGAAATCTTTTCTTCATTACTAGAATGTCAGTGCTTAATGTAAAAATCTAAAGCTTCTAAAAACAATACACGAAATCAAAGATATATACATCTTAAAAATTAAATCTCTTTGTTAAAGATGATGGATTTTCCAGGAGAGTGTTCTATTGTTATTGTTCCTGTAGAGATTTTTTTACTTAAATATTCTTGAAGAATCTATATAGAGTGAGAAGATAAGGTTAATAACAGATGCAAAAATTGTGGTAATTGGTGTTTTATAGTCAAGATCCTTAACTTGAAGTCTTTATCTTAAAACCAAAGAGCTAGTATACACAGAGTATTTAGTGAGGTAGCCAATGATGTTTTGTACCAGTTTCAAGATAGTGGAGTCCCTGTTCACTGTGTATCATAGTTGAACTTGATTTGGGTTTAAATCCCAGCTCTGTCTCTTACAAGTTAAGCAGCATTAGGGATGTCACTTATCTTAGCCCATTGTTAGTCTAGGAAAAAAAAAACTTAAGGCATGTTGTTTGTGTTATTGCTTTAACAGGAAGTGTCATTCCAGAGAAACCATAGTGAAGGAAAAAGAGTGAGGCAGCATAGGATGAAGAGCAAATTCAAAGGAGGTACATTCCCAAACTGGCCACAGTTTTGTCACTAGTACTGTTGATTGCTCAGTCTTTCAGGACATCTTCAGAGAAATTATCATATCTCAGAACATTCCACCTGTGGGAGGGAAGAGAGAAGAATTTATCCATGAACTTCTATCTTCCATTGGTAAAACTTTGCCTCTACACTTCTGGGTTACACCAGCTGGTCCTCCTATAGCCACTGTGGAAGGCCAGAGCCACGGTAGCAACTGTCTCTTTAGTTTGAGCCACAGCATAACAGGGAACACAATAGGCAGCAGCAAGCTGGGGGTCCTGCTGGCCAGCCTTCCTGCACACTGCAGGACCAGGCAAACCAGTCCATGGCTATAAGGACCAAGAGGGTCTCATGGCACCTCATACCACAGTGACTATGAAACAAAGCCTTTTACAAGAGTCAGGATACTTTGAGTGTGAGGCAGGAGAGAAGGTGCTCTCAGCCATGTCTATAATGACTCCAGGAGTGGCTGCTGTAGTAGCTCCAACTGGCCCAGTGCACAGACTGCCACCTTAAAGACAGAAATGAACCTTCCTCCAAGACCTTCTAAATTGCTCTCCTTGTGGCCTACTAGGCTGTGCTGAGTGATGGACAAGCTTCTTGAAGAGTCATAAGCAATAGGAAACCATTTCTGAGTGAATCCAGGACAGGAGGTAGCATGTTCTCGTCCAGAACAATACCCATCCTTTCTAAACCTTGTTATCTTTATGAGTAATGAACAGTAGCTACTATTATTTTCTCTTCTTTCCCACTACATTCTTCCCTTTACAACATCTTCTCTCTCCAGCCATATACCCTGCTCAGCCCTAAATCTGAGTGTTTGAGGTCTCTTACCCTTCGAATCTCTTACTTTGCCAGGCCTTCTAAACTGCTTGCCTGCTAGTTTTCAATGATCCTAACAACACATCCTCTTGTACAATGCTTTCTCTGACTGAATGGGAGTGACTCCAGCATATTCCTTACCATGCAAAATATATGAGCATGTAATTTAGGTTCTCCTAATGCTTCATTTTTTGTGGCCTTGGCAGGATCTGTTTTTAGAATGCCATTCTGAAATACAGTTATTGATATTACCAGTATTATATTATGGAAGACAGAGAATGTTTAAAGTATTCCTTATGATTAGCAGTGGAGTTCTCTGCACAGGAACAAATTTATCACAGCTTTTGGCTGTTGACAACGAGGAGGTAGGAATGTTCCTTACTGCTACTATTTTTCTTATTTTCAAAAAACTTATATTCATTAATGTCCCCTTATTTCCTCTGACCCTCTTACCTAAGGAGGGTACCCTTTCTGCCTAATCTCATGGCATGAGACTCCTTAATGGAGTAACCAGCTGCCTCACAATAACATAATGGATGGTATGTGCCACCACCACCCTCAACTCCTGGGGCACTGGGACTCAACAGATCAGGATTGCAGTTTGGATGCCAGGAATCAGAGCTGGATAGGGAAAAGAGGAAGTTACCATCTGAGTGTCCAAGAGTGGAACAAGTCAAAGGATGATTCAGATCCACTGTCCTTAGGGAATATGGAAGCTTAACAATAGCATACACAAGTGCTGCCATTCAAGTACAAGGAGTTGCCTTCAGGTTGGCCCATGGGAGACAAAGTCAACAGTTAGGAGCTAGGTGGAGCCAGAATGATGCAAGATCAGGAGTAATAGAGGAAAGTTTTGGAAAATCGCAGGACTGAAACTGGAGCATGGCAACCTGCTTTTAATGGCCATTGGCTAGACAGAAGTGAGCAGGTGAGTGTGGTGAAATTGAATCAAGTACAGCACCTGATCAGGGTAGATCAGATGTATGACTGGGACTGCCCATATAGAAGGGACCTTTTAACAAGAGACATATCTGCCCTCATATCTTTAGTTACACACAAGTACTGAGTCATACACTGATGGGAAATACATATATGTGTAAATAATTGTGATTTGGTCAATTAAACAATACAGCAGCGGGTGGAATTTTTTCTCTTGCCTTGGCTTTCTCCATGCTGGGTGATGCACATATTTCATAATCGGTAAATCCAAAGTAGCATTTACCACTCCTCTTTGGCCTGTTCTTGCCGTAAGCAAAAAGCCAAAGAGCGCTTGTTTCACACTGTCACAGAGTATTTCATGTTCCCTTGGGCAGGGAACCTCCTTTTCTTGTTTTCTGCATGATGACTTTTCAGCTCACAACCTGGGTAGAGAAGTGATGTTTGATTGATGTCAAGTTTCGTCTGAATTTTGCTGGTCTCAAAGTTCATGCTATGGAAACTGTAGCTCTTCCCATGGTTCGGATATTTTACATCTACACAATACATTTAGAAAGCTAAAATTCAGACTCATGGAAAAAAGTAGCTAAATTGATGACTAATTTTACATCAGAAGCTTTTCAACCAGAGAAATAGTGTGCTACAGAGTAAGTAGAGCCACCCCACCCCTGGCCCCCTGCCCTTTGCTTGGAGGGAGGAGATTTTCAAGTGTCTCTTTGAGAGAGGGTGGAGGAACTGCAGAGCAGAGGCCCAATTGCATGGACTCACACAGCAGATGGTCCAGTTGAAATATAGACCATCTGAAGTTACTCTCCACTGGGCACTACTGACCTGGGCTATTGTTATGCTGCAGAGGATTGTTTAGGAAGCAAACGGGGTATTTTTTCTTGCTTAATATATTCGTACTAGAAGGTTGTGACCCATCTTTCTTATTGCCCATACTTTTATTTATCCACCATAAGGAATAATTTTCAAGTCACTCTCCCCACTTTGTTGCTTCACCAGAACATATAGAAATGTCCATATTCAAAATAAAAGGCTCTTGTTTTCTTGGCGGAATCTCAAGATTTTTCCAGACTGTCAGCTCCTTAAGAGGAGAGAAGCATAAGATCCAGCTGTAGAGACTCAGAAGTGACCTAACACGATCCAGGTGTTTCTAGTTTTCTTAGGAAAGACAATGAATGCATATGCAATGCCTGATGGACTATATCTACGGGAATCCGCCTGATAACACTAGGCTGATGATCACAGTTTTGATAGTGGGTTGTGAGTGAGTCCACAGTGCGTAACAGCTATATCTGATGTATCAAGGTTGGTTTTGTGGTGGTATTCTAAAAGTTTATGACCTTGTATTTATCCTCCCCTCATCTTATTCAATGCTTATAAAAATGGATTTGAAAGCAGTAAACTTGTGAAGACAAACATGGTGATGTGGAAAATGCAGGGAGTAAGGAGAAATGGGCTTTAGCCTCAATTCTGCCAATTGTCAGCCTGATGTCTATAGGAAGATTTTCAATTTCTCTCATTATCATTTTTCAATCCAAATACTTGGTTTTAATGCTCTAATACAAAATGAAAGCATGTGTTGGGGACAGATTCATTTATATAAATAACTTAGATAAAGCCATGGATGAATGTTCATTTAGTGTTCTGTAGGCTTACCTGTTCAGTATGTAGTAACATTTTGATCCACCATCCATTAATGAGATACAAAGTACTATATTTTTAGATATTTTTTTAGTGGTTAAAGTTAGACTAGTTTGGCAGAATGAAATAATTATCCAGAATGAATATTGAGCTACCTGCCACAATCTTCTTCATCTACCCTCAAATGCCACATAGTTCTCAAAACACACTGAGGTCTTTTAACCTATAATAACTCCCCCTTAGCTTCATGACTTCCCAGAACTGACTGTTTCCATAGCAGCTCTTCTTTGATGTTACCAAATTGGGGCTAATAGTCATCTGGGAATATCTTTCCCTCACAAAGACGGGAACCCAATCCTTAGTCAGCTTTGTACCTTCCCACCTTACCTTCTGGAGTGCCACATGTGTAGGTACACAGAGAATACTTTTGAGTTGAATTATCATGCTTCTTCAGTAGAGTTTGCATGAGAAGGAAAAATGGTGGTGGCTGCTGAGGAGTGTCTGGTATTGGTGGAGGATGCCATAGCAAAAGAAAATCAGAGTGGGAGTCATAGAACTGGACGGTAGTCCAAGCTTTGCCACTGCATCATTGTATATGGTCTTGGATGAGTCACTGAACTCTCCGAACCTTTGTTCATTCCTCTTTATAATGAGAGAATAGGATGACTTGGCCTTTAAGGTTCCACACAACACTAAGACTCTTCTAACATTTTATGTTTTATGCTACTTTCATCTAAGGCAAGGTGCTGAGAAGAATTTCAAACAAAGTGAGAGATGTTTTAAAATAGGAATCACTTAATAGAGTGGTTCCAAGGCAATAGGAATTTATTCTATTTTGACCAATAAAGATTATTTTACATAAATATAGGATTCAGGTTAAGAATTTGTCAAGTTTATCTGTGGACAGTTTAAAATAAAAACCCTAGCATTAGGAGAGTAACCCAAGATTGTCTCTACTTGAACTGTTGTACAGATTGTAAAATGTATTACATATATTAAAAATAAACACATTAGATTTTTAAAGTCTTTGAATTTTGGTGGTTATTATTATTTTCAAAATCTTACTACACTTTTTTTCCTTCACTTTTTCATATTAGAACAATTTGGAGTTTTCTCTGGAACTTTAGTATCCTTTAAAAGCATTGTCTGAAATATGTCTTTATTTGTGGAAAAGGATAGAACTCTCACATGTGTTGGGTTAGTTTCAGTTCCAAACTATAGAATCTTCCCTTATGGAGTCAAAGCAAAGTTAATCCATACTTAATCGTAGTATTTGGGTAGTCTTTGCATCAGATTATTTTATTGCTGGGTCCTTTGTAATTTATTGAGACCACTGTAATATAATCTTGTGGATCAAGTATATATAAACAGTTCACTTCTATCAATGTCAATTGTACTGTAACTGCAATATAAATTTGGCAATCTAGTCAACTCTACAATCCTTTGGTCAAGATTGACTTTCCATCTATCTTCCTGAGGACCAAGAAAGAGACTCAGTAAATTTCAAGGTTCTTCTCTTTTTTCTTCTGATTTTAAATGCAGTGGAATCTTTATCAGAGGAGGTCAACCCTTAAATGAGTAAACTATTTCCATTGTCCAGTTGTCCAAGTAAATTTAAAACCGAGTGTGTTTTTTGAAAGCTTTGTTAATGTAACTTTTTTTCTTTCTGGCAATTCAAGCATAATTGAGGTCTAGTATTAAGCTTTAAATATGTTCTTGAGACTTGAAAAGGAGCTTGATGAAGCATGTACTGCAGCATAACCTCTCAATTATTCACACATTTATATGGCTATAATCACCAAAGCCTCTCATTGTAAACATTAAGAACACTTTTATAACCAGACATTGATATGAGCTAATAGACAGTGAAATGATGAAACTACAAATAATAATCAGAATATAGTCAGGGTCATCAATCACAATTAACTTCATTTTTTTTTTCATTTCTAAAATGTCTGATGCTTTATCAAGCAACAATTTGAGTATTAACCCAATAAATTTCAAACATCAACTCAAAAAGTCAGAAGCATTTGACAATGACTCTAGAGCCCGCAAATTATTCACTGCTTAGTTGAAGACAAGGAGGACTGCTGTTTTTGTGTCTTGTTCGTTTAGATTTATGTAACTTAAAAGGTCTCAGTCTATCAGTCAGTATGATCTAACAGCTGTGTTCAGTAATGTGGTTTAAATTTGGATTCTGCTGGTATAATAATATCTAACACGATGGGAGGAAAATCCTATAAAGATGTTATTAGTGACCCTTACCTCCCTTTGTCCTTTCCTCCCTTCCTGCCTACTATCAATTAATTAATTCAATCATTCAACAAATACTAATTGAGTCATTACCTTGGGCCAAACACTATACTAGGCACCAGGGCAACAATGCAGACATGCTCTCTCATTGCCCTTATACAGAGCTTTTTGAGTATTTTTGAATTAGTTTATTCTGGACACAACCTCTAAGTCCTAAAAAAAATACAATGGGTTAAATTGTATTCTGTTAGAATAAGTCTGGATGACTCACTTCCTTCTCTTTCTCTGATGAATTGAGAACAGAGTTGTAAACTAGAAGATTGCCGGTCTTTTTCTTTCCTTGAAACAGTTGGGGAGATGGCTAAGAAGATAATAAGGGACTAGTCAATTGCTTAAAAACAACATTTTGAAAGAAAAAGATCCAGACAGCCTTGCTGTGCAGTTTTCCTTTTTCTTAAAACCTCTTTGGATGAGCAGCAACAGAAGTATCTATTCCCACATTAAATGAACAAGACAGATGTATGTTTAAGTTCTACCGTGGGTTGAAAATTATGTATAGTTTATTATATGTCAGTTAATGTAAGCATAATTATGGGTAACAAATGATCAACAAGAACACAACGGGTTTGGCCAATATCTTCTAAGTCCCTCCTCGCTAAAGGTTGTTGAAAACCCGGACCAAGGATAGTTAATAAAATACATCAACGTAGATCCTGAAAATAATGACCAACACGAATAGCAGCATCTTCTTGACATTGTTTCTCCTCTTGGGTCCTCTACTGGCTGCCATTCTTCTTTTGGGTGTCAACCTTACTCTTCAGCAGACTATTCTGGCATGGTCATGTTCATGCATTGGAGCCCCAAGAGCATTTTCTCCAAGTATCTGAAGTACAATTTTGTTGTTATTGTTTAGTTTTAACCAATTTTGTTTCCAAGGATACCTTGCTTCAACCACTTTCATCTAAAAAATGCTTGTCCCTACTTATTAGCAAGGAATGTCTTCTTTTTCATGTGTACTCTTATAGTATAAGATTTGTTCCTTTTAGCCAAAAAACACAGGGAGAAGACTTCTGCCTTGAGTTGTTTCCAGATTAAAGTGAAAACAGGGTTGGAAACACAGCCACCATCACCCGTCCTGTGTCTGCTCCTCCCTGGCAGCAGCAGCTCACCAGTGTAATGTTCTGTAGTTTTCATGCCCTCAGTGTGAGCTGTGTTTGGATGTCTCTTCTCACAGCCAGGGCCCTGCTGGATCAGTGACTCCACGGCCTGACAAGATCAGATTGAATTGATGGGGCACAGACGGTGGCCTGTTGGTCTTGCTGTGACCTACAGCAGGGGTGTCTGGGTGGAATATTGGAGACATCCTCTCTCTTCTCTCTTGGAATTTAGATTGAGGAAATGTAAAGCCTGAGTAGGTTAGCTCTAAGGAGTAAGTTGAAAAGCCATGAGGTAGACTTGGGTTAAGGGCAGCAATTACAGGCTGAAATTATGAGGATGAGGATCAAGTGGATGGCAAAAAAAGGCAGATTCACTAAGCAGGTATGAGTGAGGATCCATGCAGTCCCTGAGAAAAAGGGAGAAAGACAGACAGAGAGATACAAGTTCATACACAGACACATGACAAAAGATACTTCAATTCCTGACTGTTCTGCTTCCAATTTCAACTCACTCATGCCTCTTACTTTGGGGTACCTTGAATAAGCCATATTTGCCTTTTATGACCAAATGAATCTCAAAAACATTGAGGAAGTTTGTCAAATATTATAATACTATAATTAATTGTACTGGAACAACCAAGATAAGCTAACTAAAAATATCTGTTGTAATTGTTGCCTCCTTGCTACCACCTGCCAATTGAGAAAATTTCTTCTAAATGCCTGGACATTAGAATGTACTTGAATAACCACTAGAGATCATTCTCTCTCATCAGTGTTCATTAAAAAAATCAAATACCATCAGTGTCAGAACTCAGAGGTCTATGTTATGTAATCCTTTATTATTTCATTTTTATATATACTTTATGGATCTAATAAGTTGGTATACATGACCTAAAAGTAGGCAATGATGAAGTTTTGCACTGATTATATGCTCTGGAAACCATAAGACGTTTGTGTTTCATACCCATGGCATGACAGTTGCCATTAAATTACTATTTGTGGGGAATGCCTTATTCTAATGGCAGGTGAATACAGAACTCTGTCCTCTTTGGGGGTAGAGTGAAAGAAGTTTGTTTGGGAGCATTTACATATATAAATATCTCACTGTTCATTTGTGTGATTGCTTCTTTCTGTAGTATATGATTTGGCAATGGGATATAATAAAGCTTTGATTTCATCAAGTGTAGGATATCACTCATTAGTACGGTATGTCTTCCCAAACAAGTTGCTGTGCAAAACTTATAGCATTCGTTCTCACTTGTATGGTTTTCTTATGCAGTGCGCTCATCTTTTATTAGCTTTCCATGCTTTTGCTATCATTGTTTTTTTTTCCTGTCATCCTTTCAGTTGCCGTGGAAAAAGTGACGAAGTTAGGTAGTAGTGAAACATAATGCCACCTGTATAGATGGTAAATAACTTTTAGGGATGTAACTCATGTGGCCCATTGGATAATGGGCATATATGTGTGTTATTAATATCCATGTATTTTATTATCTTTGGTCTATATTCCCTACTCATCTCCTTCAACTACACGCACATGTGCACACACATTGAGAAGAAAACCCAACCTAACATTAATTGAGTTAGAAACTGCTTTTTTGTTCAGACAATGAAAAGGAAAAAGTTCTTGGGGTAGGATTATTCTAATGGTAATTTTTTTTCCTTTAGAATTTTTAACTACAGTAGGCACTCTAAATTCAGTGCTGGAGGCAGCCATCGTCCTGTGAAGAGATATTATTTGTCTCATTAGCACTGTGGGAGTGCCATGAAAGGGTCCATGACCTAGAGCTCATCTTGCTTTAATAATGGCTTAACACTCATAAAAGACTTTTAATGGCAACATGAGACATATTTAAATATTAAACGCCATTCCTCTTTGTTGATTCACAAACCCCAATGAATGGAACTCCTTCGTCGCTTCCAAGCTTGAAGAAATGTGCCTGGCTTCTCACGCCAATGAGTAAACAAAACAAATGCACAAAAGGAAACACCTCAACTCTGCCCTGCTAACCCATTTGCAGACCTGAGAACTGGTCACCTTTAGTGCTCAGTGGCTGCCCTTGAGTTTTCTGACTCGTAAACAAAATTTTTATCTGTTTGATATGCATTTCTAATCCTGCTTTAGGAGAATTTGGAAGGTGGTCATGTGTATGTAATAAGACTTTTTTCCCAAACACAAGTTTTTGGCTTTCATCATAAGCGGTTCATTTACTTTGGTCCCCCAGCCACAGTGTTGTATCTGCTGAGATGGATCATATCCCTACTTAGAAACACACTTGGTGCTCATTTCTAAATTTGAACAGACCAACACTTGTAAGTTCATCTGTGTATTTAGATTTCAATAAGGATTCATAAGCCTGGTGTCCGCGTTGCTATTTTCCCAAGGCCTTGTGATGGAGTGTAACAGTACATGAGAATTCATGCTGTTTGTTTAATTAGAGAGAGTCCCCCAAGGTCAGCAGCGGCATCTCGTTGCATAATTGTGTGATAATCCTGTATGGATGACAAGATCTGAAAGGACTGTTTTGGCCTTTCTTTCTTGCCATCTGGTGTGGATGTCAGGCCTATACTTTTGGAGATACTTTTATTTACAGAAGAGAAAATTGAGTTATAG
Source organism: Eidolon dupreanum (assembly GCA_028627145.1). NCBI lineage: Eukaryota > Metazoa > Chordata > Mammalia > Chiroptera > Pteropodidae > Eidolon > Eidolon dupreanum. Next base: position 32,078,713 of record CM053509.1, on the reverse strand, counting down.
ACTTCCTGTCGTGAGTAGAGCTGCTTGGGGAAAACCATGGTGGAAAGGTATTCTCAAGTAGAGAGCTAGGCTACACGAGCCTAGAAGCACTTGGGGTTTGGCAAGCTTTTCAGTATATTTTAAATATTTGGGGTACAGCAGGGCCCAAAATATATTTTGCTCAAAGCACCATTTCCCTTTCATTTTCTAAAACTGTGTATATTCTAGGGAAATTTAATCTGTGTATTTTGGAATCATTTAACCCTCATTCATCAAAATATTGCAAGGTAAATACTAGGTCTGGGTTCAAGAAATCTCTAGAGCTCTTTGGCAACTTTTCCCTTTGAACTTAGTAGTAAAATTTTGCCAACTTTGAATGAACCCTGAACCCAGGGCAATTTGGAGTTTACTTCTCAAATTATCTCCCAGCCTGTCCATTGAGGTTTACATGTGTCCAGTATAAAGCAAGGATGGGGATGAGGGCCATAAGCCACTTATGGGCTTTTCTGTTGGGGTCTCCTGATGCCCGTTTGACTCTGCCAGCGTTAGATTCTCTACTGGTACAGCCACAGCCCCAAGTTAGACCCAGCCCTGCCCATGCCCTGTGCTTCTGAACCTCATGATCCTCTCTTTATTTAAAATTATATTTTGTTCATCATAGGGTTTTATGCATTAATTTTTATTTCTAAAACATTGCATTAAATATTATTTATTTTGATTACAGATTTTTTTTTTTGCCAAATGCCTCATTTGCCCCACCCCAGGGATTTCCTGTCTTTTTCACTCTGTGGCTCATGTTAAAAACGTATATGGCATCTGGATAAACAGACAAATAGCTCTCACTTGGAGGGGTTGGTGAGGGGGCAGGAAGGGCTTGAGAAAGGGTTCAGTTAATTTGGAAGAGTGCTTCTAATCCATTTGAGGGCCCAATGTATAGTGTGGGTGGGCATGGTGGTTGAGAAATTCTGCTCTAGCCCACCCTCGCTTTTGGGTACAGCTGGGCTTTCTCTTCCTGGGAACCAGTTGGCCTGTATCCACTGTGTTTCATCACATGTTGCTCCTTTCACCTGTTTGAGTTAGTGCTGAAGCCTCAGGGTTTGTAATTTACTCTTGTCAGGAAGTTATCTATATAATGCAGAAGAAAAATTGAATAAAGATACTTGCTCCTAGGACATAGTCTTTTCCCGCAAAAAAAAAAAAAAAAAAAAAATGATTATTTCATTTTAATCTTACAGAAATTAGAAACAAGAAACATTTCGTCTACTCTATTATCATTCCAGGGATATCTAAGGGTAGATTCTGAGACAAAGCAAAGGGAAGACCTTTGTTCAAATTCACACAGAATATTGTTGTCAAGATTGTCTTTAAATTTAAGGCCTTCATATCCACAGCTGATGGCTTAATTATAATACTTACTGCCAGTAATGATTGAGTAGTACCAGATCCTATGTTGAGTATCTTCTTAGTTGTATTGTATCATTTAAATTTACAACAGTCTGAAGTCAGAACTATTATTATTCCTATTTTACTGGTTAGAAAACTAAGGTTGAGAGAAGTTAAATAACTTCCCTAAGATTACCCAGATAAGTTAATAGTGCAATCTAGTCCTTTCTAACTCAAAGTTCTGGTTCTTACCCATCCTTCTGCACACATCCTCTTCTATAACCCACATATTAGAAAAACATCAGTTTCCTCTCTTTTGTGGGACATGCTAATAGCAGTGTCTTTCACATTAAGACACTGAATAAATAAAATATAATAATTCTTTTATTAAAGTTTCATTTTTAATTTTCTTTCCAGACTATAATGAAAAATCTTCAGTGTCTAAATTATAGCAAAGCCAATTCCTTTCCTTTCCCATGTTGCAGCCTTCACAGTGTGTTCCTTTTAGAGTTCAGAAGCCAGGTCTAAGTTTCTAATCTAAGTTTCTAAGCTGCTGCCCCTGATCCAGTTTCTGAAAATCTAGATAGAATCAGGTAGGTAGCAACTTACTGTAAAAGTTTTGGGGATGGGTCAATGGACAGGAAGCTCTAAAGAATTCATTCATCTGGCAAGAAGAATGCCTGTCTACTCTCCTTAAAACCTTGTGTATTTTTTACTGGCTTCTACTCTGAGCACACTGTGGACCCTGTGAGGAATTCCCAGATCTTCTTCAGTCATTCTGCTCTGGGAAGGCTTTTTACCTGGCTTCCAAAGCTCCACTGAGAGCTTGTTCTAGACTATTTCTCCAAACAAGGCCCCAGTCTGTGGACTTGGCCTATTTCATAGACCTCTGATTTAGAGAACATGGAGCCTTGGGAACCATCAGATCCTACCCTCATGTGGGACACCACTCCCACCACTTCTACATCTGACCTTGTGAAGTTCAAATGAGGAGGCTTTTAAGGAAGAGTTATTTAGCTCATAAGGCGGCTTAATGGGTCTGGTATTGAGAGCACAGCAGCATGTGTCCAGGACTAGTTATATAAGAAAGCCTCCAAGAGAGGACAGAACATGGTTTTCTACAAATAAATAAGGAAAAAAGGCAACTCACCAGTGCCACAGCTGGGAAGTAACTATGAGCAATGAATTTCTCATGCTAACAAATCCACGCTCTTTGGAAAACAGATGCTGAGTCCTGGGACTGGCACTGATTTCCCCTGGCAGGAGCTGCAAGGTTCAGAGATGGAAGAGTATCTAGAGACCATTTGTTCATAAACACAGCAAAAGTCCAGCAACCTGCTTTTATGCCTTGCCTGGGCTGCACTGATGGACCCCTTCCATGTCGTATTTCCACAGTGAAGAAGGCAGACGTGCAAAGCTTCTGCAGCCCACGCTCTAGAGAAATAATTAAACAGTTTTTCTTAACCTCTTGACCTTTTCATTTATTATTGCCATCCATTATGTCTACCTTCTCAAATCACAGAATCATGAAACTGAGCTCAGGGTCAAGGGTTTATTGTTTAATGGAGATAGAACATTTTGTAAATTGCACGAAGTCACAATGTTTATAATAGAAGCTTCTGGTGTACTGAATCTTTTCCATTTAACAAACAGTGAGCTTTGACATGTGTTCTTCCTACATAGCAAGAAATTTGGGGTAAGTGCAGTACTGGCATGAACACATTACCAAATCTTTCCTGTAAACCAAGTGACATCCACAGTCAAATAAAAACATTCCTTCCCCCAAATACCAGGAAATGCTAAAAGTATCACTATTCTTCTAAGGTCATGCTAAAATGAAGTTTTGGCTTTTAGAACACAGAGTAAGGATGAAGAAGGCCAACATTTTTGTCCAACACACATTTGCTGCTACAAGTCCTCAGGGACAACCTCCTGCTTCAAATATGAACACGTGTAAGGAGAATTTTCCTAGGATTTAACCTTCAAATGAAATGTGTAAATATTTTAAGAAAGTGAATGTTAAAAAATATTCCTGTTGTCTTTGTTTTTACTAGAATTTGTACTTTCAAGTCAGAAACGGATTTGCTTAAAACAAAGCAAACATCCTCAAAAATGTACCCAGCCAAAATAACCAATGTTTAAATACCTAGGATTAACAAAATATGAATATTCTTCAGTAAAGAAATTTAACCAAGAATTGGAAGTTCCTGGGAAGAGATGGGAAAGAATATCTTAAGCCTTAGTTGTTAACCCTTTATGTTGAAGATCTAATCAGTATTTTTAAAGAAAACAAACATTTGTGCAACACACTCCTGTGTGTTTCTTTGGGGACTTTATTAACTTAATACTACATTAACATCTTTGGACTATACGCACAGTTGATTTAAAAAAAAAAACAATGTAAAAAGTGACTTTCAATGAGTAATTAGTACAACAATTTTCTTAAGGCTTAATAATTGATTCATAGTACAGGATGTATTTTTCACTTTTGAGATCAGAACACTTACAATCCTTAAATTTTATATTTGTAGTATTTCAGGCTGATTTCCTTTCAAAGTTTCCCCTTCCAAGCTGCCCTTTGGAGGCAATTCTTACTCATCTTTTTTTTTTTTTTTTTTGGTCACTAAGTCTCTGAAATAATTCTATAATATTTAATGTTTCATTATACTCTGTTGCTTACCACATGCCAGGCGAGGCCTTTGCAGGGACTCAGTCCTGCCATTCTCAGTTGGCCAGCAGGTGTCACTGTGGGTTTGGATGGTAACCCAATTGACCACAGGAAAGAATGATGGGGGGAATAATAAAAGAAGAGAAAGAAAAATATAAAAGCAGGTTCTTAGAGGAAGAAAAGTTAATTAAAAATCCCTTATGTTTACACAGGCCTTTTCTTTAGAAACTCAGAGTTCTTTGTATTACCTTCTCAGATGCTTGCTACCTTCCCAGCTGCTATAGACACTTGCATTGAAATGAATTCATTTACATGAGTCTGATGACTCTCAGTCACTAACGATAACTTCCCTGGATAAAGCAGCCATAAAGATAAGCAAAGTTGAGAAGAAGTGGGCTCTTGTAGTCCTTTCCTAATCTCTCAGAACTTACCTTTGTGTTTCCTGGCTATCCATCTATTCAAACCATTGAAAGCTTTGCATAACCTCAGAAATGTACAAATTCTTCCAGCTCTTTAGTAAGTTACAGACTTGTGGCCCAGAATAAGATTTTGGCTATCACTAAACTCAGTGGTAAAATAGATTCTGCTATTTCATTAGTGGAAGGGGCATCTTTGTCTGGAAAGTTGGTTCTTATATCTCTCCAAAATCTGGATATTGGTTATTTTCAGCAAAGCTAGTCTATTTGAGCCATATATCTATCTGAGTTCATGGAATGTCTTAATAAATAAAATTTCAATTGGTAAAATTAACACATATATTTTGAACAACTGTCAGCTTTAATAATGGATTGCCATAAAACCTCCCTGCATGGAGAGAAATTCACAGCTGGTCTAATTTGAATAACAGGCTGTAAATTGATTTCTTTTTTGGCTTGATATGTGAAAATGACATTCATGTTGCTGGTGCGGAGATCAGGCAATTTGTTAAGAAAAGATACATGGCTTGTCTTATCCAAATAAGGCTTAGCACATATGTGAAACATCCTAATTTTAGTTGAGTTCTAAAGAAAACAAAATAGAAAAGAGTTTTGAAGGAAAATAGAAATATTTCTACATTCTGGAGAGCTTCTGCGCCACTGTAATTCTCTAGCATCTATTCCGTGCCACCCATCTCAGATCATGGACTATCATCTTGTGACGAAGTTGTAGAATCTCATTGCTGGAGGTACTACAACCCAGGAGGTTGGAAAAAAAAGTTAAGTTCTGTTATAAACCTCCTACAGTTTCTATCTGGTTTTAATTCCCTCACCTTTATGTATATCTAAGGTTCTTAATGAAGTAATAGAGTCTTCTAGTGCTGGTTCTAATTAATAATTAAAATAATAAAGCTCAGAAAAAAAGAGACATCGATTAAATGAGCAAAAATTTTTAGAAAATCTGACTATAGAGTATGAAATCTTTGTTTCCACCTAGATTAGTCATTCATTCACAAAGATAAATCATTCTAAAGTATCTGATTTGGTTCCATGGAAGATAATACAAAGGATGGCTTATAACTCTTAGTAAAAGTTCTTCAGAAAATCCAGGTGTTTATATATATATGTGTATATATATATATACATACACACATGTCCCTTTCCTAATTATGAGAAGGCTGTTTCATTTGTACATAAGAGTGTATCATTAATGTAACATCATCTTCTCTGGTGCTCAGAGGTTAAGACTCACTTTTGCTTAGGATTTCTGGTAGGAAGAGTAGGAATGAGAGCAATGCACTATCAACATAAGCAGCTGATGGGTATGGGTTGGGGAGAAGAGGATGAGGGATGTTAAGGTATAAAACTATTTATTCAGAGTAATAGAGCATCAACAGAATTTTCTTTTCAGTTAGATGTATATATCTGTGAAGAATGGAATCCTTGGCCATTGGTTTATCCTTTGGAAAAATTCCACCATTTTCATGACAATTTCTTAGACTGTTAGAAACAATAGTGATGACTACTTCCTTTGAGCCAGTTTGCCTTTTGTATACTGTGCCTGCTATTGAACCCTTAATCACATATGACTGAGTGTTTTGTGTATGTGTAAGCATGTATACACTAATAATTGTGTTTTTTTCAACTGGAGTCTAGTTTGTCTAGGACAGGAGTTACACGTTATAATGCCTTGATACAAAGCATTTGGTAGGACTTTAGGAAACCTTTGTTGAATGAATGAAAATTATAAAGGATACTTTAGTTTGGCAAGCATTGATATTGCTAGATTACTTTTATGTAGTCCATATAAACAATTCACTTCTTGTGGTTTAATATCCTGATGTGAAAATTATGCACTTACTATGTTTTCATACATATTAATGGGAGCCATTAAAAATTAGAAATTGTTTCTAGGTTGGTGGTCTTAGGACTAGTATTGAATGAAAAGGCTTGAGGTAAATTTTAATTGTGAAAAGAATAAAACTGTACACATTGCTTTGTTAAAGTTTAGCCATTTGTGTACATGATTTTTCTATTTGTTTTACAAAGAACAACAAGATATTAATTTCCTTTGTTTTAGTGTTTAATGTAAAAAAGAAAATGGAGTGGAGAATAAAGGGATAGAACTAATCAATCTGACATTGTGACATTCCCTTCCTTAACATCAAATGTTTTATTTCATAAATGTAGCTTCAAGATGGAATTATAAAAATGATGACCTAAATTAAAAATTTAAAGATAAAGTATTATATTTATGCTTTGGTACATCAGGTTTAGTTATTATAAACTGGATGATATTATGTTTCTGTTGGGAAAGTATTTTTGGAAGCTATTTAAAGAATAATAGAATGAAACAAATCACATTATTATTTATTCTTTTATGGGAGGGGGAGACAGTGTAAGGAAAATGTGCAGAAAAGACGAATGTTTATGTATAATGATTTCATTATCATATTTCTACTTTCTTTGTCATCCAGGGTAAACTCTAAGGATATGTCATGAATTCCTGAGCCACAATAAATCTGTGAATGTCAGACTCTGTGTGTGGGTAAAATGGATAATTTTCTGACCTTTAGTAAGATTTCACTAGAGCAAAGGAAGTCCCTCCACGTAATGTTTCCCCACTGCAAAACACTGGCAGAATGCCAAAGCATGCCCTTTGGCAAATTTCCAGTCTGGATGGCTTTCCTGGAGCTAGAAGACATTTATGAATCTGCCTAGCCCTGTGATTTTTTTTTCATGCAGAAAGCCTCTGGAAAGACCTTTCCAATGTGCAACCTGCTGAGGGAGATGTGAGAACACATTAATCATGGATTTCTTCAAAAGAAACTTGGGGCTGTCCTGCTCTAATTCAACAGGTCCATCCTTCTGCTCGGTGTAGTCCACAAGACTGTCACAAAAATGCCAGCAGATTACCGAGTCATGGATCTAGCTGAAAAGTAAGGTTATAAAAAAAATAATAATTTGAATATTCTGACCTTTAGTGATAAGGTTCACTTGTGGTTGGTGTTACTTCTGAAAGACAAAACTGATAGCAGTTAAAATATTAGTAAATATATTGTTTATTATTGTGTTCCTAAATTATATCTCAAATCTCAAATTATCCCCATCACTATTTATAATTACACTCATTTTCATTTTAAATTATCACAAGATAGATCTTTGGAAGTAACATATGGTTAGTGTAATACTTACCACCTTAGAAGTTAAATATATTTCTCTTTTGCTTTTATTTCATCACTTCTCATATTGTTCATTGTTTTGACATTGTTTGAGAGTAGCTGTTTAGTTATTAGCTACTCAAAAACTTTTATGAAAGTTTTCTCTTTCTTCAATGGGTATTCAGAGCATGACCCCTCCCCTCCCAACACCAAAACAAATAAACAAACAAACAAAATTAAGAACCTCTCAGAAATACTTCGGTAATATTTAAGCCTTATGGTGGTTTTAAGACATTTCAGAATCACCTTGGCGTTATAAACCAATACAATGCTGAGATGATTTTTACATTTACTTGTGAATAATCTATTTCTTGAAAATGAAAGAACCAAATAAAAAAAACAGCCAGGCTCACAAATAAATTATTGGCCTAAAATAGACTCACTTTAGAATGAAATAAAATTAAGAATTACAGTAAAGAATACTGGAGTGTTTTTCTCTTAAGACTCCGGTGTCTGGGTAGTTCAGACTTGCTCGGACATTTCCAAAGATGACTTTAAACCTATATTCTGGTATTGTCTCTTGCCATCCCACAAGTTTATTCCATTGTCCAGCTAACTCACATGACTTTCTCTTCCTCTGTCCATGATATTCCCTTAGCTTTGAACATCTCACTAACTTTATCCAAGCCTAGTTCATCCTTCAGAGTCCAGACAAAGTGTACTACCTCCCCAAAGCCTTACCCCATCCCAGGTCTAAAAGTGGCTTAAGCCCTCCAACTCTTGGGGTGATTCCACTGGTAGTGACACATCCTGACCTGCATTGGAATTATTTTTTTTGTATGATTTACAACCAGAAGGCAAGCTTCTTGATATTAAGGATCACTTCTGATTTGTGTTTGTATCCCTAGAATATTTAGTAATAATTACTAAGCCAAGATGTGTTGAGAGATTATCATGTGAAATTATCTCAAATATTGCAATGGAATGAGAAGATTCCTTCTTTAAACATAAACAACACTGTAGAGAATATAAATTATAGTTTTGTTTTATTTCCTTTAATCATTAACTATTTATTTGTTCATTCACACTTTCAGTAAGCATTTCATTGATTTTTTAAGGATAGCACTTACTCAGGGGCCAATAGGGCTTGATGATGAGTGGAAAAAGACTACAATTACAATTAAGATGATGAAACAAACTTTAAACAATATGAATATTGCTGATAACATATTAGTAAAGAGGTGAAACAGGTGTCCCGGGTACCGTGCTTTGGATATGAAAACAATTTTATTTTCTCACCCCAATTCAGAATAAGTCTTAAGGGCCATCTCATTTTCAGAACTCTCTGCAGGTTGCTAAGGCTTCCATTAGGACTGCATTGTAGCTCACTTCTCCCTCTACCCAATCCTACTTCCTTCTCATCCGTTCCTTTACATAGGTGCTGCCCTCAATGACACCTCCTAATAACCTCCTGCATACCTATTTCTGTCTCAGAGTCCATTTCCTCAGGACACCCACTTCCCCTCCCTGTTCCTTTCTATGTCTACCCCTATGATTTTACTGTCACTCCCACTATAAATAGTTCTGCTACCAGATTCAGCTCTGTTGAACTCTCCGCAGCCAAGGAAGATACAACCTTCCTACAAACTACAGATGAAGGGGGCTGACCAGGTATTCTAAGTTAGGAAGGCAAAGGATGAGCAACTGAGCAAAAATCAGGGATTCAGCTGGGGAGCAGGCAGAGAAAGTACCAGGTGATGTCATTTATAAAGGGGCTGTGTTGGGTTCAAATAGGTCCATAAGTTAGGAAAAGGGGGTGTTGAACCAGGTTGTTTCTGACAACCTATGAAGGAAAATATGGCCCCAGGATTGGTAAGTAATGTGGTTTTATAGAGGTGAGGGATCTCAATGATAGGAAAACAATTCTAAGGTAGTTGTTTCTCTTTATCACACTGGAATAGAATTTGTAATGTTACCCTGAGTTAATTCATGATAGGAGGAATGATGGGCAGGAGGAGTGGGGATCTGTGGAATGAAGACATAAAATGAAAAGCCGCTTGTAGCAATTTGCTTAGAAGCGGGCAATGTGGTTCACATTTGGAGCACATAACCTCTTAAGGCAAACAATCCCTCTAGTATGACCGTTAGGTATTGGGCTGAATTGTGAAACTGCCGACATATGACTGTATTTGACCTACTAAAATGACAATTTTATGTATTATAATCATTTATTTGACTGTTTTTCCCCACTTGAATTTAAATATTATTTTTAATACTGTGTCACAGTACCCAGTACAGTGTCTAGGACAGAGCAGGTACTCACGACAAATTTTGGATGAATTAATTAAGAAATGAATGACTTAGCTCCAAATAGATTTTTGCCCTGAAGGTACTATATTACTTAGGACTTCTTCAATGATAAATAACATAATTCCAATTTATATTAGTTAAACAAATAAGAGACTTTATTGGCTCACACATTGGAAATTCCAAGGGTATCAGGGATTGGTTTCAAGAACAGCTAGATTCAGGGGCTTGAATAATGTTATAAAGATTTGATCTCTTGCTCTCGTTCAACTCTGAGTTTTCTCTGTGTTGGCTTTATCCTCAAGCAGAATCTATTTGATGATTTCTACTGACTCCAGGCTTATAGTCATTAGCTTAACAAACCCCAGTGAAAATACAAGTGCCTCTTTCCCAATAGTTTAAATCAAAACTCCTAACCTTGACTCTTACAGAATCTACTCTGGCAATATCTGAGGAGCTAAAAGAGGGAGTCAAGTCAATTCAGTCAATGGGACCAAAAATGGGAGAGATGGTAGTTCCCTGAAGGAGAATCAGGGTGTTGTTACTAAGATAATAATTATAAGAATAGCTGACACTTATTGAGCACTTATCTCCCAGGCACTATTCTAAAGGCAATCCCCTCAACAATGTTATTATCTCTACTTTATACATGAGTAAGTTGGAATATAAAGGGGATGCATAACTTGCTC
>CM053509.1:32035517-32067610 GCA_028627145.1 Eidolon dupreanum | reverse complement strand
GCTGCCCTCCGCAACCCGGTGGCCAAGTACACATGAAATCTTCTTCCAGTCGCCTTCCTGTTAGATAGAGGAGTTGGGCAAACATGTTTGCTCTGATTCTTTAAAAAGTTCTGCCTTGGAATTCTTCTAAAGAAATGTGATACACAGAGATAACAGATAAAATTGGCACATTTAAAGATACCATTTTGGGGGCTGTTTTGCCATTCCTTTGGGTTATTAACTGTGCAGGATCATCTGAAGAATAGGAAATAAAGTAGAATTACATTTTGTATAGCAACCTTGTGATAGTAAGCTCTTCTTTTAAAAGGCTCAAACTACAAAAAGCAAGAACTTTCTAAAAGAAAGTGCTGTTTTCATTGATGACTTTTTTGTTAGGAAAATATTGGAACTTCCCCCTCTCTCTTATTTCTTCTGAATATTTTTGTTTTCTCCTTAGGACTTTAACATCTCTTACACAAACAGAAACGGGTGTTTATTATACAAGCCAAAGCTATTGGGCTAATTAAAATTAATATTAACATGAACCGCCTCCTTTTCTGATAGCCTCAGTTCTAAACTGCTCCCCAAAAAGGTCAGTGTCCATCTCCATCATTCATAGTGATGGATTTTGTTAGAGAAGACTGTCAAGGGGTTATACTTGATATGTAGCATGATTATGTTGCCCCAACAGGGAAAAAAATGTCTTTCGAACCCCAATGTTGAACTGTATATTTGCATTCTGCCTGATGAAGAAAGACTCCCATTAATTTTTTCTGAAGGTTTGAGAGCATTTCCTGCAGGAAAAGAGGTGTCCTCCCCCATAGAATCAGCACTTTATGGCAAGTTGTAGGGTCGTGGTCAGATGGGCTGCTCTTCCCCCAAGGAAGATCCACCTCTCTATTGGTGATTACAGCAAAAGGCCAGATGTTTTCCTTTAACCTCCTATTGGTTCTAATCTCCCTCAATCTTTGATCCCAGCCCCACTTGAAAGTAACCCCTCATTTAGTTCCTCTTGGGTGGTCCTCAGTGGAGATTTAGTTAATTCTAACTTCTTGTACAGTCTTCCCCCATGTGCTCCCATGGTAAAATTCTACCTTTCTAATTGCTAAGAGGAAAATTGTGAATCCTTTTGATTCAGGGAGCAGTGTAATAGCCTTAAAATTGGCAACTTAATTGAAAAACTCAGAAATTGCTGACTCCTTGTGGTAGTTCTTTAATAGCATTTCCTTCCCCATTCTTTTCTCATTTTTTTCAATATAAAAATAAAATTTGTTATTTTAAATAAGCTTAAAAAAGCTGTCTTCTTGTTATCTCTCTATTCTAAGATTCTGTTTGGATTTCTTGCATGGTCTCAGGTATTTTATTAGTTATTACAGATCAGTTTAACGAGTTATTATAGAAAATACTCGCTGGAATACAAGAGGGACGTGCGACACTAACTAATGGGATGTAGATATTCTCCTCCCTCCTTTCCCCTTATGTAAGAAGAAGCAATTTAAATTGCTACTCTTAGATTCCAAGGGTTGTCTAGGCTACTTATGTCAAATATCAGTGTGAGTTTTGGAGATTAAGTTATTTTGTACTGTGACTGGTATATATTAGTATTCTCTTTACTTCCTTATCAAAAGTGAACCAAACAAGCTTGTTTTTTGAAAAAGATTTCCAATTTTGCTTTGGGTTCATAAAAGCAAATTCCTTTTGCAAATTCAAGGAATAGAAAGATTCCTGGGATCTTGGCATATTCTATTGATCTTACTTATGAATAGCGAAAAGGTCAAGGATTTTGCTTATTTGTTTTCCATAGGCTCTCTAAATTTTAAAAGATATGGAGACTTTTAAGAGACTTTTAAGAGACACTTAATTTGTTACAGATGCATTAACATATTGAATTTATGCGAACAAGTGAAGGCCGGGCAAAGGATATTGGGTTCATTATTTATTAGTGGAGCTAGTCAAAACTTCCTGGTTTTAACCAAGTGGTAGTTTGGCTTCTGTTCAAGAAACCATCTCTTAATATTGCTGTCTTCCACAATTAATGAGAGGGTGGGTATGACTTTACTATTCTCATCCACATTGTATTCTAGACTATGCCTCTATCTTGCCTCTGTCCTGACTGGACAGGACGCTTCTGGGTAATTATCTCAAAGTATATGCCATACTTGCTTTTTATTCAAAATGAAATTTATCAGTGAGTTCTATAAATTTTGCAGTCTAAGCCTCTCTCCCCATCACATCTCATTTCCCATCATACAGCCCATGCTTTCTACACTCCTGGCACAGTGCATTTTCTCAGTGCCTCTTATCATGCTCCCTCCTCCTGCATGGAACTTTGTTCCCTCATGGATACATGGTTTATTCCTATTCAGTCACCATCTCCTCATGAAGGGAAGACAGCATTTAAACAGAGGTAACAATGTATTTCAAAGGCTGGAACTATTGATTTATAAAGTTAGGTGTTAATAAAATCTAAAGATAAATACTCTATCATTAAAAAGTGAAATAATATTATTTTGATTCATACTTGACAATTTTTGAAAGAATGTTAAGCTCTTACATAAATATATGGCCTCCGCAGCTGTTCAAATAGTATGATTAATTAAATGGATTCTGTCTGAAAACCAACACTGGCTCTTGTTCTCAAGTTGCAAATATGTCCAATGTAAAGGGAAATGGAAAAGTGTTTCTCTGGTACATACTAGATTTGAGGTAAAGAATTAATATTGTTAAAATTCCAAAGTATTCCTTAGCATGTGTTTGTGGTGTGCACGTGTGTGTGTGTGTGTGTGTGTGTGTGTGTGTGTGTGTGTTTTACTTTTTTCAATGACAGGGAACTTCACCTATAAGGAACTCAGCTATTTGACAATCTCATCAATTTAGAAAAAAGCAAAATCTGTCAAAAGCTAACAAAGATACTTCTTAGAAGCCCAGACAGTGGTGATCAGTATTTACTCAACTCATTACATTTCTTACATTTAAATATAAAAAGGAAAAAGTCATAGACCTTCAATTAGAATACTACCTTTTTTATTCAAGTGTAAGTTAAGTAACTCGCCTGTAGGATATAAAGCCTGAAAGGGTTGCGAAGGCAAATTTCAGTGGTCGACTGGGACTGGAGAGTGGAAGGCTTTAGTTCAGTATTTTTAGGGAGCCAAAGGAAGTTGCTGAGTGGGAAAGAGACATTATTTGACACATTCTTTAGGAAAGTTAATCTAAGTGCATAGACTATATTGCAGGGGCTGGAAATCAAAGGCAGTTAACAAACTATTTTAAAGGCAGTTATCAGGCTATCTGAGCATTAAGTCCAGATGAGCAGCAATGAGATTCTGAACAGGGTATAGAGAAGAAAGTAAAGTCTTAAGAAATGTTGTGAAGTCAAATAAAAAGGGCTTGGAAATTGTTCTGGTTGGGAGGCAAATAAAGAGACAAAAATCAAAGGCATCTTAAAAAATTGAAGCCTGTGATAGTAAGTTGGTGCTACTGGAAGAATTAAGAAACACTGGAGGAAGAAGAAGTTTGGGTAGAGGCGGGAAAGATGGTTAATTCAATTCTACAGTTTGAAGTAAAAGTAAAATATTTAGCAGAAGATGTCACACAGGAGCTGCAAATGCAGAGGTGGACAATTCTTAGACTGGGCATAAAATGAAAACCATAATAACTAATGCTTACTGAAAAGTTACTAGGTATGAGGCACTCTCCTACACATTTTCCATGTATTTAATATTCACAACTTTCCCATGTAGTAAGTACTATTTTTAATGCATTTAAAAAATTCATTTTTAATTAAAAATAATAAAATCATCATAAAAATTCAGACCATAGATGAATATGAAAAGTCAAAAGAAAGAATTGGGTGGTAAGTTAAGCAAATAACAGTCTTTTCTCTAAATGTTATAGTGAATCAGAAGCAAATAAAAAAAAAAAGACTTCAAGAGGAAATTAATAGCTGCATGGAAAAGAAGAAATCATCAATACTACAATAACTAGAAAAGAGAACTAAAACAAACACAACACTACCAACAATAAAGCATAGAAAACTTATAGCAATCTTGGCCTCTTCATGAGAAATAGTCTTTCCTATTTACTAAGATCTAGGGTTCTTACTCTATTATAGCCTAGTGAATAATTTATGTTAAAATGATACTAAGAAACAAGTTAAATGACATTTCATGTAATCTTTTAGGAAGGCAGAAAAATTTAGTTCCTATCATTGTTAAAATCAAAGGCATTTTGCACAAAGGATTAAATGGTCATGTAATCAATAAAGTCAACAAGACTACCTGAATTATTCCATGATAGTTCCATGCTATCAAGTTTCATTTCATGTTTATAACAAGCAAGGTGACAAACCTTCTTTCCCAGGCAAGCAGGGACTGGGCCCAGGTTGAAATTCTACTAGCAGGGACTGGTATTGGAGTGGGTGTGGTTTTTCTGCACTCTGAGGGCTCTAATTAAAGGGGAATTAGAATCAAAGTCTGAGATGGGGTGGGCCCAGGAAGTAAGGGAAGTTCCAAAACACCTAGTCCAAGGGTAAAGAATGAAAAAAACGAAAAAGCAATGGATCATATCAGAGAATTGCAGACAAGTTGGAGTAATAGGATCGAGAACAGGAACCAGAAAGATTTCCAGAAAGAATGAGATGTAGAAGGCACAAGACTTTTCTAGGGTAATCAAGGTCAATTATCAGGGGATCCAAAAAGGTGAATCAAAGCAAGCAGCACCCAAGAAACAACCCAGCAGTGAGATTTCTGTTTTGTTTTTTATTTCCCCCCCCCTTCCTATATATTCAGGTTGAATGTAGCCAGAGGGAAAAATATAACTTAAAAAAAATAAAAACAAAACAAGAAGGGGGTCCCTTCTCAACTCACTTTATGAGACCAACATTACTTTAATAGCAAATCTTGAGAAAATTAGTACAAGAAATGAAAACTACAGACCAATATCTTTTATGAACAAAGATACAAAAGTTCTCAACAAAATACTAGCAAATTGAATCCAACAATATATAAGAAGAATTATATATACCATCACCAAGAGAGTTTTATCCGGGAAATACAAGACTGGATACACATTCAAAAATCAATCAATATTATTCACTATATTAACAGAAAAACAGGAAATAACACATGATCTTATCAAGAGATGAAGAAAACACATTAGGAAAAAATTCAACAATTATTCATAATTAAACATTCTCCCCAAGCCAGAAATAGAAGGGCATCAACAAGTCCTATAGCTAATATGATATCTGTAGGAAGAGATTGAATGCTTTTTCCCTAAGATCATGAACTATGCAAGATGCCTATTGTAACCATCCTAGTCAATGTTATATTAGAAATCTTAGCAAGTGCAATAAGGCAAGAACAATAAATAAAAGACATTCAGATAAAGGAAGAATAAAACTACAGTTATTTAGAGATGACATTATTGTGGAAAATCCTAAGGAATATATATCCTATCATATAGATTGCTTCCAGCTATGATAGTTCATAAGTCTTTCACCTTCAGTGTGAAAAAAAGAAATTTTCTTACTTTTGTGCCTCTTGTCTCACATTTTTTTGGGTTTTTCTTATAGCTACAGCAAGGTTTGAGGTAAAGTATTCTTCAAATCTACTTTAAATTTTTTTCAATGACTGAGGGATTCACTTGGTTACCCTATTGTATAGCAGGTTCTTGAATAATGTCATTTCATCCAACGTCATTTTGTTATATAACACTGATAAGAAAAAAATCTATTTCTGGTTGGGGCCACTGTCTGTGTGGAGTTTTCATGTTCTTCCTGTGTCTGCATGGGTCTTCTCCAGGTACTCCAAGTTCCTCCCACATCCTAAAGGTGTGCATTTTAGGTTAATTGGTGTGTCTAAGTTGTCCCAGAGTTAGTGTGAGTGTGGTATATATGTGAGTGGCCCTATAAGGGAAGGGCATCCTGTCCTGGGTTGGTTCCTGCCTTGTGCCCTGAGCTGCCAAGAGAGGCTCTGGCCACCCTCAACCCTGAACTGGAATTAGTGGATTAGAAAATAATTATTTTATTTGTTTTTATTAGTCTTTCTTAAACATATGTATAGCTCACAGTGATTTTAATGGTTAATATTAGAAGTGTTTTGGGACCTTTATTTAGAAGTTTAGTGATGTTTTGTGAGCAGAAATATATCATAGAAATTTAATTCCTGTTTGTATCAATTAATCTATGGTAAAACTGGTTTCATTATAAGTCACTTCACTTAAAGTCATAGTTTTCAAGAACCTATTGATGCTGTTAGTAAGTGACTTACTATAGACAATCTCTGATTTATGATGTTCAGCTGATGATTTTTTATTTTAAGATGGTGAAAAATGATGTGCATTTAGTAGAAACTGTACTTTGAATTTTGAATATTGATCTTTTCCCTGGTGAGTGATATGGTATGATACTCTCTGATGATGCTGGGTAGTGACAGTGAGCAGCATGTTCTAGTCAGGCACACGACGATGAGGGTAAACAACCGATATTCTACAGTGTACTGTGTGGCCAGCGATTTTTGTTTTTCGATATTGTGTTCTGAGCATCTCCAAGGTAGGCTAAGCTAAGGTATGATGTTTGGTAGGTTGAGTGTATCAAATGCATTTTTGACTTATAATATTTTCAACTTACAATGGTTTTATTGGGATGTAAACTCATCATAAGTCAAGGAGTATTTGTATTTGTACCTGCTCCCACTGCAGCTACTATGGCCCTCCTGCTAGCTGTAGGTTTGCAAATGTCCTTTCTCTTCTGTGAATAAAGGCATAGAGATGAAATTCACCTGCCAGCAAATATGTAATTACATTAACTATGTTCTTAGAGTAGTGTAAGGAACTGGCAAAGTATAATCAATAATACAGACATGATCCTTGCCCTTGCAGACTTTACAGTCAAATATGGAAGATAAAGAACACATAATTACGAGTATGATAAGCATAACAAAAATAAGGTGCTAAAGTGTGTTCAACAGAAAGAGCTGACCTAGAACTAATTGTGGCCTGAGGACAAGAAAACAAGTCATATTGGAGTAGAGGCCTGTTGTATAACGAAGAATTTGGCTGCACTTTACTTCTGTGACTGGGAGGTAACCTCTAAATACTTGGAATTTCCTGAGTGATGAGTGTCTTTGTTATTCATGGTGAAACCAGGACTATACCTGAGTTTATGCTAATGAGATGACTCTGGATGGGGTTAGTAACTCTGGAAGGATCAACCATATAATTGACACATGAGGGCTTGATCTGTAAGATATGAGCATGACTTGCAGGGAGGGAGGGGTGCTGGAGATTGAGTTCTTTCCCGTGGCCTAGGTAATGAAATCCCAATAAAAACTATGAATACCCGTGGTTCAGGTTAGTTTCCTGGTTGGTGATACACATTGGTGTGTTAGAGGGTGACAGATCCTGAGGACATGAAGGCTTTGTGTTTGAGACTCTCCCAGACCTTGCCCTATGCATCTCTTCATTTGACTGGTCCTGATTTGTGTCTTTTATATCAAACTATAACCATAAGTATAGTTTTTTCCTAAGTTCTGTGAGAAGCTCTAGTGAATTGTTGAACCTGAGGGGTTAGGGGAAACCCCTGAATTTGTAGTCAGTTGGTCAGTGCAGATGGCCTAAGAACTCTAGAGCTTGTGATTAGAGTCTGAAATGAGGGGAGTCTTATAGAGGACTGTGCCCTTGACCTGTGAAATTTGACCTAACTCGACGTAGTTAGTGTTGGAATTGCATTGCAAGGCCACTAATGGAAAATCCAGTTGGAGTGACAAAATTGGGCCAGACTATGGAAGACTTAGACACCAGGCATTAGACTTGAAAAGAGAACACGATACAATATAATTTATTAAGTGCTTGCAATATGTCAAGAACATTTCTAAGCACATTTTAGGTATCTTCTCCTTACATTTTATCTCCTCTATCCTATAATGTAGGAAGTATTATTAATTATTTTAGAGATGAGTACTAAAAAACAAAACACAACCACAAAAATAAGAAACATTGGACTCTTTGCTAGTCTGAGATTTACCATCTGTATGCTGTTGACCTTAGAAAAACCACAGCTTTGCATGACCTCAGTTTCCTCATCAGTTCTTCCATCCCTAAGATTTTATGATTCCACATGGTTAAGGTACATTCTGAAAACTCATAAGTTATTAAAGTAGTCTCTAAGAGGAAATTTAATTTTGGGCATTCATTTGTATTTTGAACAAATATTTATTGAACATCTGCCATGCACTATAGAATAGGCTATGTTTTGGAGATACAAGGATAAGCATGATGGGTATGGTTCCTTCCCTCTTAGAGCTAGTAGTCATTCCCTCAATACTCATGGTATTGGGTAAATTCCCTTTTTATTTCAAATGAGATTACACTTAAATGAGCAATCTGAAGTCAGTACATTGCTTGGAGGTGAAGAAGCCTGGGAATAAGCTTTGTCTTGCTGTTAGGAAGATGGAAGATCAAATTGAGATGGAATGCCTAGACAGACTATGGTCATATGAGAGTCAAGTGATTTTTAGCATTAGATAGTGATCTTGTGGAGCAAGTCCCAACCGTAGTATGAATGTGGATTTTGTACATGTGTCAAAGGAGGCAGGGCAATACCCCCCCTTTAGATACCTATTTTCACCAAACTATACAAGGAATACCACACAAGTTTCATAGCCTGGAATAAGAACAGACCTTCAGATTTTGAGTAGAGAATCCAAGCACAGGAAGGGATGAGACTAGCTGGGCAGGGGAACATCAAATATCCATAAAGACTATACCAATATTTCAAAGCTTGGTATACCTTTAGAACCATTTGGGGGTACTTTGTGAACATACACATTCCACCCTAGACTTTTAACATCAGAATTTCCAGAGGAGAAGATTTGGGAATAAAGCTTCCAAGATGATTCTGATGGTCTGCTGGATTTGAGAACCACTGGTTTACCTGATTGTCAAACAAGGATGGTGCATAAAGACTCAAAGAGACCTATCATTAACAATGACCACTTTACTTTGCTTTCTAAAACTATTGATTTATGGATACTGCTTTTCCCTTCTTCCATCTGTGAGTTTTTATTCTTTTATTCTCAGTTTCTTTTGTTGGCATCTGAAGTCTTGAGAGTTAAAGAGACGTGTTTTGTATTTTTTTTTGGTGGAAGGAGCATTTCTGCCTTGCATAGTAGACATTGATTGGTGAAAAATCTCAAGGATGGGAGGGAAGGTATTTTTAGCTATTAAAATCATTTGAACTAACCAAATCAACAATAAATCACAAACTCCAGATTTTTGTTTAAAGGGGAGGAGACCAAGGCAGTGGATGTGCAAATTAGCCAGGCCACGACTTGCTGGCTCTGGTTCATTTTGTAAACAAAAGCAGGCCTGAATTCAATCAAACATTACTTGTTAAAGTAAACTAGCAAAAAGCTGGTGAAAATTAAAGTAGAACAGAAGATGGTTTCAATAATTTTATTCTCCAGATTTTAGCTTAAAAAATATGCACCCACCATTCCATTCTATGGGGCATGTCCTTCTTTTCATGAAAATTAAAGAACGTTTTAATTATGCACATGTTGGAAAATGCTACCTGCAGTATTGGTTAAATTGCCTTGAGAATAAAATTCTGAATACTGTCATTGTAGTTTTGATGGTATTTTTGTAGACTTTTAGGGACGTTTTCAGAGAAATGGGACCCAATAGGTTGGGTAGCTGAGAGACTAAATTGTTTGATAAATACCATGTGTCTGGTATGCTATAGTTGTTTAAAGTGACACTGAGAGATTAGTTGTTTCTAGACACTTTTTGGTTAGGTCTCTATACAGAACTGTTGAGTTTCTCCTCAAAACTGAGCAAAGCGTGAGGGCTTCTGCTCTATGAGGCTAGAAACAAGTGGATCATTGATTTGGCCTGAAGTGAAGTTTATCACTGAGGTGACAGGTCTGAGCTTTCTCAAAATAGTAGGAATACCATCAGAGTCCCTGAATGAAGGGAAGTTCTAATTATTAAGCCTTAACTTAAAAGCTTCAGTAGGAATTTTCTACTTTACACGTAGAACTGTCATTTTGGGGGTTGTGTGGCGTTAGGGATCCAAGAGATCATTTCTAAGAGTTTTAGGACTAGATGTAGCTGTCCAGTTGTCACCTAGGCCAAAAGTATCCTGAGTCATTGCCTGAAAGTCCTTCTGCTTGTGAGCTTGTGTTATGCTCCAGCATCTGAAAGAGGTTGATCCATTTCAGGCCTAGTTTGTCTATGATGAAGTTCAACCCACCACAGAGGGGCTCAGGGGCACTACATTGGGCTCTAGGCCTGTAATTTATATTTTCCCTACGATTTTACCAGTTTTCTTTGCATTGTTGACAATGAGGTGGACATTAGATGTGTTTAGCCTAAAAGATAATGCACAGTATCTTATACCGACATAGAACAAAGATGGGAAAAAAGGTTTTGTAGGCACAAACCAATTGTTGTTGATGAAACACCACCAACAACACTTCTCTGCTCTGGAATCAGACTCAGGAGGCAAACGTTTGTGGCGGTCTTTCTGAAAACCACTTGCCATCATCAGGCTATGGTGGGGTAGAACTTGGGCTTCTTCCTGCTCAGGTATATCAGCTAATGGTAGAATACTCAACTTGGGATGGATCTAGAGAAGCATGCACCCTGTCCTGCCCACTCAAAGCTCTTATGTATTAGGAGAGGATTCATTTCATATGTAATGATAACTTAGATATAAAATAATTCCAACTAATCTTATTTAAATGCTTTATTGTGGGTGCTCTCACAGCGCACTAGATGAAATGACTTCTTGTAATTATTTATCTTATGGTCTCATGATGATTTGTTTCAATGGCATCACAGGGTAGAAACCCTGACCCTTTAAATATCAGCTATGGGAGGAGCTTTTTCTATTTCAGGGTTGTGTCATTGCTCTGGGAGTTAATGATTCTATTTTGAGAAATACTAAATTCTTATCTTCCATACTGGTACCCATCTTTGTCATTGGCCCAACAACCAATTACAAAAGTAATTAGGCTTGCAAAAGGTCCTTAGGGAAAAATGTCCTGTCTCAAATTCTTCTAATAGTCCTAGGAAATAAAAACAGTTTTCTAGCACCTCGACCTTGATGCTGGCCTTCTTGGTGTGATCAGGAATGATGTTGCACCACCTTATATCTCAGCTTTTACTTCTTTGTGTTTAGTTCACTGCTGAAAGACTCGGAACATCACTTTTTCTAGCACACATTGTTTGTCTGAAAATATACCTGGAGAGTTGCCCAATTTGAAAATGACTTAAATTACAAAAAAAGCACAGCTGTCTTTAACAGCTCTAGGAGTTCATGCAACAAGCCTACAATTTATTGAGTAGGATTAGATGCTTATTGCCTATGACACTTTAAATACCATTACATTGAAGTTTATACAAGAAAGTCCAAGTTTAAAACTGGAATCTTAGCAATAACAGCTGGGCCATTTGTTTATGTGATAGGCAGGAAAGAATGACTTCTGTAATCTTTGTATTTGGCTTCAAGATTCTGCTTAGAAAAAAAAGAAAAGATGGGAGGGGGAAGAAAGAAGCTAATTTCAGATTGTCAAGCTGAGCTGAACACTGCTGACTAATTTGTCCCTCATGTTAAGACCTCTGCCAAGGTTCCTCTTGTATCCTCTTGCTCTCTCACACCTGACAAACCAGTGCTTGAAATACTGTAGCCTACCTCTCTGACAGCAAGGGGTATGTCGCTAGCTAGCTTGCAGCTCTCTCCCCCAGGCGCTCACATTCCGCATTTTGTTTCTAGCATGAAAGACTTTGTTTTAAATCATAATAGCAACCAGGCTGTAATCACATTAGAGCGCACATGGAGAACTTGCAAAAAGTCATGTGTTTTGGATTTGACATTCTGATTTATGGTTGTGTGCTCCAGTTACACAGCTGCAATCTCATTTTCCGACAAAGATGTTTTCTATTTTTCTATTACTTTGCTTCACCCTGTCTTTATGTTGGGGAAAATGAAAGCCACCAGGTGAAGTCATAACATAAGTACAAATGTTTTCGTGTTTGGGTTGGAGAGCGTAATAAATGGTGTATACCAAAATTTCAAACACATCTTGTTATTTTTGAATAAAAGTGTAAAGGGAATTGCTTACCTAAGGTAATTGCAAATTAAAGAGGTACATGGAAATTTGTTTGTAAAAGCCAGAATTGTCCTATAAACTTTCTATCTCCATCACCTGATAACAATTTCTTAGGAGGGAAATGAATGGTAATGTTCCATTTTAGATATTTAGGTAGACTACGTGCCCTACTTAGTATGTTCATGTCACAAAATTCTAAGTAGTTTAGGGTTGAGAACTTGGAAAGATAATATCTGCCAAGCTTTCATTGTGCGAATGAGGAAAATGAAACCCAGATATTGTAAAATGACTTGCCCAAGGTCACACAGCTGTTTAGCGACAGAGCTTAGACTAAAATTCAAATTTCTTTCACCCTACTCCAACACATGTTCCACTACTCAACTTAAATCCAAGCTGGACAGCACTTTTTGTGGTAAACTAACCGCCACCACAAAGAATATTGCAAATGAGTCTTCGGTTAACATATTAAAAAGAAAATTCCTTTTACTTTTTTGTTTCTTCAAGTTTAAATATTTTGTTGTAGTTGTTAAGTGTGGTGAGAATTCAGACGCAATCCTGGTTTACCAATATACATGGCATAATATTCTATCTTGGTCTCCTACTTGGAGTACGTTATTGGCAATAAAGATGATAATCTTAAACTCAGTTGTATAAAGATTTAATACATTTCAATTCTTCCCAACGTTAGAATAATTCCAAATATAGTTATATTCTTGGCAATTCAGTAAAGTCTTAATAAAAAGATAAAAAAGTATTCATACAAACATTTTAAAATTATATACAGTATGATGGCATTCGTGGGTACAAGAAGTCTTGGAAATCTTTATAAAGAATGGAATAAACATTAAATCTCCATTGTCTGGGTTATTATTTTGATGCCTAGTTTCCTCTCACATAGATTCAGTCTTTGCTTTGTGAGAGGATTTTGGAGTCTATAGTCATTAAGTCACCGTAGTTTTCTCGTAGAGAAAAAAATTCAAGTATATAGTAATTTAATATAACATTTCTAAATTGCAGATAAGGATCAAATTTTTCTCTCTTATTCAAGGAGTGTAGAGAGAATTAGGGACCAATAGTTTTGTTTATTTTCCTGAGCTAAATGCATGTGTACAGATTCTATATCAAAGTTTTAGATTCTCTTACCTATGCAGAAATAATACTTAGCAGGTGTAGTAGGTATATTTTTGGTGCTGATATTCCTCTCCCCCAGCCTCTGTTCTTCCCTTTTCCTGCCAATAACACCAAGATTTTCCTTTGTGGGAAGTTACTCTGACCTCATTCTCATCCATGAGATGGGTATCATACCTTACCATGAGCCCAAAGGGTGAGCTGAATCCTCAAGCAATCACCTCATCTCACCTGCTTCTCTTCATCTGCACAAGGATGGGCACATGACATGTGAGCCAAAGAGATCAAATCCAGGATCTTCTGAGGACCTTGCCATTCAATATGTTATGCTGAGAATGTGAACCCTGGAATTTAGTAGCTTTTTTCTTTTTTTTTTTCTTCTTTCTTTCTTTTCTTTTCTTTTTTTTCTTTTTATCTCCAGGGGAGAACCTGGAGCTTCTAGGGCAGTCTACATTGAGAAAGACACAGTGGAGGAACAACAACAACAACAACAAATATTTTCTATTACATGGCTTGAGCTGCTGGGTCAAGCTTCTGCTGAAGGTAGTCCCGAGTTTTAATCATATAAGATTTTCTTTTAAATCCCACTTTAAGAATTTCTGGCACTAGTAACTGGAAAACTCCTAATTCGTATACCAGGGAAATGGAAAGACAGTGAATGTTAAGTTCAGGCACAGTTATCAAAATGGTCTCTCAGGAACATGTGCCTTTGTGGGCTCTCATCTATCTCATAGCGAGGATTGTGTTTATATGAGTAGAGTTCAGCAAAGTGACTGACCAGAGTGAGAGCTCTTATGAATTGTAGTTATTGTTTTGATGATGATGATGACAGTGATTATGTTTGCTAGAGTATGGGTTAGAGAAATCATTTGGCAAATCCAGAGAGAAGATGATGAGAAATGTATCTTTGCCTGTGATAAAATAAAAAAGATTGTTAATTTTAAAAATTTTACTTTACCAGAATTTTTTTGTAAAGACAAACTTTAAATTGGCCTAAATTTTCTCCATTTAATAATAATAATATTAATATTAATATTAAGTTTTTTTTCAAACTCATTGCTTCTTTCATGGGTCTTTAGTGAATGGTGATTCTCCTGTCCTCCCATTATTTTATGATAACCTTAAGAATGGCTCAAGATCCACATTGTTCCAAGACAATACTTTCAAATATAAGCAGCTTTCCTTTCATAAAATCCAAACTACTATTTCTATTGCCCATGCATTTTTCAGGGGTTTTCAGGATATGTAAACTTCATCAATCACACTGTAAATGTAAAGAAAAGTTTGTAAATTAAAAGATGTATAACATTTGTGTTGATAAACTCTTACAAATAGTATAACTCTTGTTTGAATCAGTTTTGTCAGAAAATAGGAATTATCTATATACATAATGTTTGTGGGTTCTCAAAAGCCACTGAGTTTTTTACTTTTTTTTTCTTTTAGTATCACATAGGATCTAGTTTACATTATCCATGACATAAAAGATGTATGTTTTTATCTTAGAATAATTTAGGGCATAATGTGTGTTGATTTACTCTGATTTACCATTATTCTTATCACCATCATCACAGGCAGTGCTTACTAAATTACCCAGAGTGCTATGAGACTCACCTGACAGTGGATATGAAATGAATAAACCACTCCAGGTTCATGTTTACTGAAATGACACACTGAGCAGAGGGAATTTACCAAGAAGCTTAAGATTTAGGACCTTAGATTTGCATGTCTCTGCCAAGGATCTGGGAGGGACCCTAGCAATTTTTACTCGTAATTTTCTAGTTGTTTTTCTAAAGAGGGATTCCCAAAATTATATAAGCCTCAGGCCTCACAAAAATAGGAAATATCTTGACCTCTTTGTTTCTTTTGAGAGGTAGGAGCAAAAAGGGAGAGCGAAATCCATCTTAGCTTGAACATCCAATCATGGTGACCTTTCCAGGAACAAGAAGTTTAAAGTATTCCTCTCTTCTGGGATATAGAGAATACAGCATTTGGAAGCAGTATCTCCAGCTGATGTTAGTGAGAGACAGAAAGCTGCAGTGATGTGTAGCCATTCCTGGTTAATATGTAAAGCAGCGGGTGATGCTGTGTTGTGATGGTTAATTTTATGTGTCAACTTGACTGCAATAATGTATGTCCACATAGCTGGTAAAACATTGATTCTGGGTGTATCTGTGAGTGTATGTTCAGAAGAGGTTAGCATCTGATTTGGTAGACTGATTAAAGATCACCCTCACCAATGTAGAAGAGCATCATCCAATTCATTGAAGGCCTGAATAGAACAAAAAGCTGGAGGAAGGGAGAATTTGCTCTCTGCTTGAATTGGGCACCCACCTTCTCCTGTCCTCAGACATTGGCATTCCTGGTTCTAGGACTTTCAGCTCAGACTGGGACTTAACACTGTTGGCTCCTCTGGTTCTCTGGCTTTTGGGTTTAGACTGAAACTACACCATAGGCTTTCCTGGGCCTCCAGCTTGCAAATGGCAGGTTGTGGGACTTCTCAGCTTTCATAATCACATGAGCCAATCCGTCCTAATAAATCTGCTTCTACATATCTATAGATAGGCTTTTGGTTTTGTTTCTCTGGAGAATGCTGACTAATACATATGGAGATGTAAAGAGTAAAAACTTCTATAATTTGTCATTAGTTCTGGGATAGGAGAATGATAACACCGGGTGAGTGTAGCATACAGGCACAAGGACTTTGAGAAGAGGACCCATGGAAACAGG
Source organism: Eidolon dupreanum (assembly GCA_028627145.1). Taxonomy (NCBI): domain Eukaryota; kingdom Metazoa; phylum Chordata; class Mammalia; order Chiroptera; family Pteropodidae; genus Eidolon; species Eidolon dupreanum. Next base: position 32,051,663 of record CM053509.1, on the reverse strand, counting down.
AAGAAAATTGGTGTAACCAGACCAAACTGATATTTCTGTATTCAACAGGCTATTTAAATATCTGTGTCAGTCTTTTGATAATTACATATGAATTTTTCTAGGGAAGATTACAAAACAGTAGAATTACTAGATCAGTGAATACTTGCACTTTACATATTAATGGAAGCTATCAGATTGGTTTCAAAAACTGTTGTTCTAGTTTACAATCCCACCAAGAACAAGAAGAGTGCAGAGTTTGGACTGTGCATCATCCTTTGTGGCCTACTGTGTGTGTATGTGCATATTTGTTCATGTGTGTGGGTGCATGTGTGTATGTGCCTGTGCACATCTTAAGGGTGGGAATTGGGAGTTAATGTGGAAGACATGCCCGGAAAATTAGTTGTGTCTGGAATGAACATTATTCTGTAGGACAGTTTTTCTCAAAATGCAGATCACCTCTACCTAAACCAGGTAGGCTCAAAATATCTGGGATGCGGTGCCTAGGGAGCTTCATTTTTAACACTATCCCCCCAGGGTTTTTGTTTTTGTCTTAATGTGCATTAAATTTTAAAATCATTCTTTCAGACAAGGGCGAGACTTGGAAAAACTTTGATACTTTTTCTGGAAGGGGTCTAAGGAAATCAACCATTTAGGGGACATCCTGCAGGTGGTTGAAGAAAAAGAAAAGGAAATGACCCTAAAAACTCCTACTTGTTAGTGCCCTTGGGACATAGTGTTCTTGGGATTGCTCTAATATCAGGATGTATGTTGTTCAAAACAGCCCAGGTCAAAAGCAGAGATGCATTTAGGACCATTTAAAACCAATATTAGCTTTAATGCTCTTTGAAAGAGGCATAATTAAGAATGTAAAAGTCAGGTTATCTCTGATTAGTGAGGAACAGAGTGAAGGATGAATCCATTAGAAGCTACTTGTGAGACATTCACACTTTAAGAACATTGCTTTGATGACTTGGAAGGGGCTGGAGTGAGAGAGAAAGGCAGCAGAACCAGTTTTTACTTCAAAGAACTATTACAGTGTTTATCTTTTTAGGACAATACTCTTAAACGTTTTGAATGGCATTAAAAGGCTCTTTTAATTTGAATATGACTGATTTGGCCATTTGCAGGTAAATTTTAGTTGACCGAAGATTAGCTCCATACTATGAGTCAACTAATAGTTTTGAAATTGTTCAAACTTGCATAAATGTATTTATATTTTCATGTACATGATTCCATGTGCTTTTATACGCTTTCAAATTATAATAAGACCCCGATTCTTGCTTCTGTGAGATATTTGGGATAGGGATCTTTATTCCCTATTTGGAAATGAGACAAAGGTTAAGTGGTTTCCTTTATTCAGTATCTGAAACCAGGTTTTCCAAATGCTAATCCAGGATTCTTCTCTCTAAACTCTTTGAAGACAATTAAAACATAATGGAAATGCACTGTGGCAGATAAGGAAATAGTTCTTTGTTCCCTGCGGATAAACACTTGGGATATACTGCAGTCTGAGAAATGGAGAAAAGAGAACCACATAGAAATGATCTTGAGAGGCTTGACTATGAAAAGATAGATATAGTAAACAGGAAGAGGCAAATTTGGGGGCAACATTAAGATTCTCCCTGCAGATAGATGTTTGAGTTGGATCTTTGGCTGCTGTGGCTGAAGCAGAAGATGTTCTACCAAAATATCCTTTAATTGGGGAATCATCTTATATAGAAGATGCCACAGTGATAACAGAAAGGAAGGACTGAATGAAAGTGGGGAATGGGTTTAGGAAGAATTTAAGGGGAGAAGAGATTCTTATACTATGCCAGGTTCACAATGCAATAAAAGGAGCCAAGAGTTTAACAACATACATGGTGTACCTACCAAATGCTGGGCACTGTGCTATTTGCACACTTGGGAATGGGAAGGACAGATAAAATTCAATAGATGTAAACTTACAAAGTTATCCCATTGAAGGTGCTGCCAGAGTTTCCATTAGCAAATCGCTTTAAACGGCTTTGCAAAATAAGAAAGGGATGTGGGATGTAAGAAGCATAGTGACTGTCACTAGAAATGACATATGTGGCTAGAGCAGTATTGAGGATAATGCTGGTGTTGTTTTCAGTGCTCCAGCCCCAGAAGCCTAGTATTTTTTCTTTATTGCATTTGGCATCTTGATATTTTAAAAATATTCTTGGCTCTTCCTTTACACTTTTCTCTGAATATTCATATAGACATCACTTTGGGCTATGAGCTCATAAGTGAAATAGGATCCATGCCTTGATGAAACTGCATGGGAGACATCCAAGAAAAATCTGCTCTAGGAAATGACTTGGTAATTCAATGTTGGCACTCTTTCTTATGAACCAGGTTTGTGCCAGCCTTGGTGTCAGTGGCCACTGTTGGAAGGTCTAGCTTTTCAAAGTTAAGGTTTAGTAACTTTTTTTTTATCCATTTAGAGATCTTAAATTTAATCGCTTGGCCAAAATCCAATTTGGGTAATCTATCAACCCAGAATTTCCCAATAATTTCACTTGGGTAAGACATTGCATTTTTTTGTTCTCTTTGCCTCCAAAACTTGGTTTGTGTTACATGCTGTTAAACATGTTTCACTACCAAGTTGGCTGAAGTAGCATGATACATGTGCTTTGTACTTAATGACTCCCTTCAGGAGCCAAATTTATAAACCACTTGCCTATTTGATAAGAATGCAAAAGAAGTGTCTATCATTCCACTCTTCTTCATTTCCTTCCTTTGAATTGCATTTGTCCTAAAGAATTCCACAGGTAACAAATGAGTTTATATGAAAAGTAGTTTATGAGAATATCTTATTTTGTTAGTTAAAAAGATTTTTTTGTTATTCTCTGTGTTGCTGGATCAAGAAAGTTAGAACTGGAGCATATGGCTGTATATACTAGTTATAGTTTGCTTTTTAGAGATATCTGTTTAGGAAACAAGTCTTGAAAATCAATAATATTAATCTCTAAAGTGTTCTTCCTGGAGTTTTTAATGAATGTATAAAACATATTTGACTTGTTTGCTTTTTAAAAAATAATATAATTAGGTCCGTATTTATGAGCATCATCCTTAGTCCTTAGCACCATCTTAGATTTTGTTGAAGAGAGGTTGAAAAAGTTTCTATGCTTGCTCCTAAAGCAACTGTACTCTCATGAGAGAGACTAAACAAACATATAACCATGATGCAACAGATAGAACATGCTAAAATGCCATAGGAGAGATGGTATATGTCACACTAACTGGATTTGAATCCTCACTCTATCGCCTATTTGTTGTGTGATTCTGGGCAAGTTATTTAACTGCTCTATGCTTCATTTTCCCCATTTATAAAATAGGAATAATAATAGCTAATTAACGTATATAAAGTTCTTGAAATAGGAGTTCAATGATTGTCCCTACTTAAATAAAAAGATGCATGTCAACAAAGTGTGAATTTTTAAAGGAAGAGTTGTCTTTGAGATTTCTAGAATACTTAGAGGAATTTCCATGAAATGCTTAATGGATCGGGTTGAATTTGAGCTCTGACTTTTAAAACTAGCAGAAATACTATTATTTTTGTACTTACTGACTCCCTCTGAAGCCAAGTTTATATCTCACTGACCAATCTGACAAGAATGTATCAATAGTGGGTTTTTTATTCAATAATCAAAATATAAAAAAATTATAAAATAATGTTTGTTATAAAACATTTAGAAAATATATAACTAAAAGAAGAAAATACAGTTCTCCTTTATCTTCTGTTGATATATTCTTGCATTTCCTTCCTTCTGTCTTTTCTTTCTCTATGCATGTATTTTAACCAAAAATGTCGTTATGGTATATATGTAGTTTTGTTATTATTTTTTAAAATAATAACACTGTTATTATTTTTTAAAAACATTGCTTTTAATAATATCATATTCTATCATGTAATATCCCATGCTCATTTATTGTTATAATCTAGGTTATTTACAACTTCCCACTATTATATAAAAACTACAATGAGTATTTTTCTGCGTAAACCTTTGTGACGCTTCTTTGATTTTTTTCTTAGCATAGAACCCTAGAAATGAATGTACTAGGTTATAGACTAAAGGCGTTTTTTAAACTCTTAATGTTTATGGTTAAAATGATTTCAAAAAAATTATACTAATTTATACTTTTGCTAGCATTGTTTAACAGTTTCCATCTCATTGTATATTCACTGACATCAGTATTATTGTTTTTAACCTTTTGGGCATTTTAATAGATGAAGCACAGCATTTTTCTTTAATTTGCAATTATTGGCTTACTAGGGAGGTTGAACTTTTTTTTCATGTTTCTTTGCTTTGGATTTCTCCATCTGTGATAGTCTGTATCCCTTGTTCCGTTTGGGGTGGGAGCAATGTTTTTGTAATTCCTACCTACTTGCATGAGTTCTTTACCCAGTAGAGATGGTAACTCTTGGTCACATTTGCGCCAATTCATTTTAATTTGTTTTTGATGCGCATACATTTTCCATTCTTATTTAAGAATTTTTTCCACTTGTGATTTCTTTCATTATTTTTAAATTTAGAAAGTCTGAAATTTTGTTTGTCTTAATAAAAGCTGTATAAGAAATTAAACTTTTACTCAGGAAAGGTAGAAGAGATATTTCTTCATCACCATGATTTCTTTTTTCTCTCCTGCTCTTTCTCCTCTTTTTCAAAAGAATATGTGTTAATCAAAGGCAATTCATGATTAATTTTGAGAAAATACATTTTTGTCACTTACAAACTTTCTACTCTTGGTTCATACCAATTTCTTGTTAAGAATGCTGTATATGCACTAGCCATGTTAAGTATAGAATATTTTCCCATGATCTGGAAATAAATGATGGAACATTGTTTGACAAAAGTTCAAACTTTAGAATAGCAGTTTTAAAAAAATCACATTTTGCTCTTGATTCAGTTTGTCCATAACTGGGAAGAATCCAAATCACTTTGTTGAGTTTGCTATTTTTGCTGTTGGTTTAACCCTGCACAGGGAAGAAATTTAGAATGCATATCATCTCATCATTTGTTTTTCTGGGGAGACCGATTTGTACCCTCTGCCTTGCTTTTCAGCAGGTCTGCTGTAAGTGAGGAAGAATTGGGAGAGTTTACACAATCATATCTCATAGGAGGTTTTGTGTAAAAGAGATGAAATATCAGCATTGTTTCCTAAATTATTTTAAACATTAGATTAAAAGTCTTTTAAGATTAAAAAAAAAAAATTGAATAGAAGTACTAGCTAGAACTGCCAGGGGCAGTTAGTTTAAGAAAATCATCTTAAATTGGGTAAAAATTTTTATGGCCCAAATTCTTCATTTATTATACCCAGATGGTGGGAGCAGGCTGCTGTCCCTGATGCCATGGTGGAAATAAACCATTAAGGGATCCTTTTCTAAGATGGGATCCTTTTCTAAGATGGAAGCCTTACTAAGAAGTTTGAACATGGCACTAGTGCTGCCTTTTTTTAAACATCTTGACTTGTTCTTCATATTAGAGCATCTTCAACTTAAATATAATTCACCAAATTCCCTGAGTTTTAAAGCTTTTCCTGAAAATTGCGGTTGTCTGTATGTGCATTGACTAAGAAATTAACCAAAAGTGTTGTTTCACCAAAGTAACTACCTACCAGAAGAGATGAAACCATCATTTGTTCATTCAACAAGTTATTTTTTATTATCCATAAAGTGCTATACAAGAAATCTTATTGGAGTTAGGAAAAGAAGTTCCTGTAAAAAAGTTAAGTATGAAAACTGAAAAAGATATTTAAAGCCACAATTTAGAAATCAAATCTTAATAGCAAATTCTTTCATTCTGAGAAAACTTTTATTTAATAATTAAATATATCTATATAACATGGTATCAGTATTAGCTTAACATGTATAGCACTTCATAATGATAAAGTCTGTTTATTATGATATGTCATTGAATTTATACAACTTTTTTTGTGATAAATAGGGAAGACTTTACCATCTTCATTTTACACATTAGTTCGTTGATAGCTAAAATTACATGGCTAGTAAGGTCTGGAGCCCAGAATCAAAAGTAGATCTTTGAGCCTTGGGCTGACTTCATTCCTTCTCTACTGTAATGATGAGAGGAAAATAATAAATAGCTTTAAAGCTTAGGGCAGCATTTTAGTGATAATTGCTATCATAGTTTTTCTTTTTTCAGATTCAACTTACTGGATTTTGTTAACTAATGTTACCATAATAATAATAACAATAAAAAAGATGAATATAAATTAAGCTATTGCTAGAATTTTATCCCTTAGTAAAAATGTAAGAGTAGCTATTGTTTAAATATAGTAAGACTGGAGAAATTTTCTTTTTTAAAAAAATTTATTTATTTTTATTATTATCTACAACTACAACACCTGGTCTTCCTAGGTGGTCTTTCATCCAAGTATTAACCAGGCCCATCCCTGCTTAGCTTCTGAGATCAGACATTGGGCTTGTTCAGGGTGGCACAGCTGTAGACCATGGACTATGACTCCACTGGTGTGTGAACCCAGGGCCTTCTGTGTGTAAAGCAGACGTGCTAACCACTACACTATGGAACCACATCGAGAGAAATTTCATATTTCAAGTTTAAACGTCAAACACTTATTATTACAATTTTTTTTTTAGAAGAGAGAAACACTAGGTTATGTTTATTTGAGCATTACATCAGGATTTCCTTTGTTTTTGTTTTGCATCTACTGTGTTTGATACTACAATTTATCTGGAGATGCAAAGCTGAACTGGCAAGTAGTCACCATCACCTAATTGCGCTGCTCCTTAGGAGGGAGGGTTTTCTCTCTGAGGATGTGTGGTAGACAGTGGTAGGCTGGGTTGTATGCTGCTGAAACCATAGTAGTGGTAGAAGAATGAGCAACAATCCAGAATTTTGGTTGTTTGACTTAGCATGGATTTCTGCTAAACCCAAAGCTTGGGAAAATTTTAATCTTGGTACCCTTGCTTGGTAGAAAACAGATGGCAAGAGGACTGTCATCATTTATACTTGGGATACAGTTCAGTATGGATGCAGATCTGGAAAACAATTGTTTAAAGGTCATAAAACCAAGTACCTTGAACATAATCAACTCAATTCAACAAATGTTTATCAAGTGCCTCCTCTGGGTCAGTCACAGTGCTGGGATCTAGGACTATGGTAGAAAACAAGTGAAATATATCCTTTATAGCCATACAGGCTAGGGGAATTACTGATATTAAACATGAGACTAATTACAAGAATGAGGAATGTTAAGAGTAAAAAAAAACAGGAGACTATGAGAATGAAGAGTAAGAGGTTTTAATTTAGTCTAAAGAATGAAGAAAAACTTGAATCTTTAAAAAAATCTTAGAAACAAAAAAAAAAGAAGGATTTAGGAAAACCAAGGTGTTAATTTTATGTGTCAACTTGGCTGGGCCATGGAGTACCAGATATTTGGTCAAACATTATTCTGGGTGTGCCTGTGAGGGCATTTTTGGATGAGATTAATATGAGACTGAGTAAAGCACATTGCCCTAGTTAATGTGGGTGCCATTATCCAATCAGTTGACAAATTTAAAGAATATATATTAAATGCTTTTGTTTTCTAATGCCTTTTTCCTCGTGTAATTGGGTCATATCTTAGAATTAGTATGATTTATTAAAGGCATGAAGTTTCTTATGGATGAAAAAAAGGCTCTATGTAAATTAACCTCACAGGGTGATGTGATCATAAATGCCTAACTGGGCAGGTCATGGTGGGTAGTCACGCCCTGGGCATATAAATTCTTAGTAAAAGGCTAATCTTTGCCTTAAGTAAGCCCTATCTGTTGTTTCTGTGCATCTAGGTTAACATACAATGAAATGCCCCCTTTCAAATCCTCACTTCTGATACCTAACCACTCTTTCAGACCCCCTTCTAAAGCATGACTTCTCCCAAAACTTTATCCTGTAATCTGATCCCTTCTTGCTTCCCCCTCCCCTGCCTTTATGTAATCTTCCTTGCATTCCCTTCTTAATCTCAAATACATAAAAGAAACTGAAAACTTATTCTCCAAAACATTCATCTCAGTCTGTTGAGATCTTACTTCCAGGTGGTTCATTTGGTTCAAATAAATTTTTATAAAAATTCTCTACAGGTTTGGGTGGTCTTATATCGACCCATTAATGTTAAGCTAAATATTTATTAAAGATTTAAAACAGTCACTGAACTATAACAACATTGATTTCATATTGACACTCAATTATTAAAAGAATCTTTCAACTATACATAACCATAGTTATAGCAAGAACTGGGTATTCTTGATAGGATGAATCCTAAAGATAAGTAAACAGTTCTCCAGGAAGAGTGTGCGTTATCAGCCAGTCATTAAACACTAGTAAATATGATTTTATAGCATTAGGAGTAGCGAATATGTAGTAAAAACAAAAGAAATAGAATATGTGGCATTTTTCCATGTAGGGCTTATGATCTAATCCTTAACCAGATCAAGTACCTTGACTACAACCACGAAAGGACTTTTGGACTAGTACAAATTTCAGCTGTGCAAACTGAAACTCATATGGGAAGGGACGTGGGGCAAGCATGCACAGAATTAGGTGGGGTTAATTCATTCAAGACATTTTTATTAAGAACAAACCAGGCCGAGGCATTCCTGCCAGCAGTGGGGATTCAGCAGTGAACAAGAGACACAGTCCCTCCTGGAGTTTAGACTTACGGCACAACTGGGAGCTACTAAACAAAAGTCATCCCCCAAATTACTCAGTGATGCCTATGATAAGTGTTGCAAAGAAGACTGGGTGCTGCAAGGGTGTATGAGGAAGGCTAGGAAAGGCTTCTCAGAGGAAGTAATGTTCCAACTTTGATGAGAAGAAAAGAATAGGAATCAACTTAATTAAGAGAGAATGGGAGAGCCTTGTTATTGGCAGAGGGAAGACCTCCACGTAGAGAGGAGAGCAACACCTTTGAAAAATTAAAAAGTTAGCATGTGTGCTGCACAGTGAGCTAGAGAGTAAAACAAAATATGCTTGTTTATGTGGGCCTTGTAGGATCCTAAAAACATTGTAAGACCACCACAGGGCTTCAAGCAAAAAGCTGACATGATCAAATGTTCGTTTAAGAAGAAGGTTTTACCACTGTGTGGAGAATGGATTGTAGGAGAGGAAGAATAGAAACAAGATCAGACTATATGTTACAGTCATGCAGGCCTCAGGAAACAGTGGATTAGCCTGGAGAATATGGAGAGAAGAGGATGGATAAATACATTTGTTGTCAAGGTGGAATCAATCGAGTGATTAGATGCAGGGGATTACAGAATGAGAGAAACCCAGGCGATTCCAGAGTTTTGGCTTGGGGATCTGGGAAGATGGTAGAGTTGTTTAATAATCTTTGAAGAAAGACAGAGGGATTGGTTTTGAGAACAAGATAGAAGTTAAACAAAGGATACTTCTTGATGGAGATGAAAAGTGAGAAAGCACTCAATAAACAATAGAAGGAAATGGTATAGAAAGGCTTGAGGGCAGAAAGAAGGCCATCAATAAATTTGTCTGCTGGCAAAGGAGTGAATAAAGAGGCGGAATCTATTGAAATAGAGAAAAATGTAGGACAATCTCAAAGGAAAGGCAAATATATTTGAAATTAAACTTGTGCTTAAGAAAAGAGGATACAGAAAATCACTGGTTAAAGGTTAGATTAAAGATTAACCTAAAGTCTTGGCTCAGGATGGATCATATGGTCAGACAGGAGGGAGGCCTTTATATAATTGGACGCCCTGAAGATATCTAATAGTGACAAAAAATAAATAGAGCAAAATACTACTCTTGGATATTCAGCCCTATTCAAATATTGGGATGGGCACAGAGGTCATAAATAGTGAAGAGAAGGACTCCAGATATTGGAAATCCTACAGGAGCTGATTGAAAACAAGCACAACAGCAGCAGTAATAACTGATTTGTTGTGCTTTCAGTATGTGCTTACTAGGCACTTACCGTGCTTGATTTCATTGAATTTGTGCAATCACTTGATGAGATAGTATATTTTTAAATCTCTATTCGCATTTATAAAATAGAGCACAGAGATATAGTTAACTTCCCAAGATACAAGCAACCAAAAGTGGCAGAGGCAAGATACAGGCCTAGATTTGATTAACTCTAAGATCCTTATGCTTTTACCGCTCGCTAATCACTCCAAATCATTTCTAGCCTCAAGAAACATCAGGAATGGCCTATGGTTTATATTTGTTCAAGGAATAATCTGAAGATAGGTCTGACAGCCCCATCTATACCAACCTTCTAGAATCATCTGGAGTCCCATTGCAGTAGAAAAGATACATGACAGGGCTGGACGTAAGAATGGGGAAAAAAATTAAAACCTTGCCATTTTCTCACCTCCAGTACTGCCACAATATCTGGATTAAAGTTCTAGGCATTGATCATAGTTTTGGTCATTTTCTGCATCTCTAGGTTAAGAAAGATTCTTTGTCTAGACAGTTCTCCCTCACCATCCCACATACTTTCCAAGAAGTGGTAGCACTGGGATTTGAACCCAGGTCTGGTAGAATATGCATGGGCTTCACCACACACAACACAGACCTTTGTGAGGCTGGGAGAGGTAGAAGAAAATAAGGATGAGGACTTCGGAGGGGCCTTTTAGTTTGATCAGCCAGGAGACAATGGCTTCCATGGTGGGTTGTGACCAGAAGCTAGAAAGTCTATAACTTAAACTGTACTCTGCTAGCCATAGACAGTAAATGACCTCAACTCCTTCCTCCTCAATGGAAATCCAGCTTATGGTATATATCACAGGAATGTCAAGAATGACTACTTTGTGGCCTCAGTGACTTCACTGTTCAAAGCCATGCACCAAAGAACGGGATAGTAATTATGAGAGAGAAGATGGGTTTCACCAAGTTTAACTCAATTTAACATTGTATCTTAACAAATCTTGAATTTCAAACCAATTCTACTCATTGGGGATTCAAGTTCACATGTCTTTGCAACACACAGCTTCCTGCCACTATGGGAAAAGGGCTTTAGAAGACTTATAAGGCTTCATGGACTTCAAATAAGTCTTATGAAACAACATGTTCACGTGTTAAGTGTAAGTGAGTCAGAAACATAAGGATTAAATTTCCCTTAAAATACACAAGGGTTTAAAAATGAAGGGAAAAATGCTGAGGGCAAAACATGTTTTAGATTTTGGCAAACCCAAAACATTTGAAAAAAAAAATGGTTTGATGTTTGATGAACCCTAAATACAGCAGAGTTTGCTCATCTCTCATTGTAATGAAGACCAATAGACATTTTTGTGTGAAAACACAGAATCCCACTGGAAATGCTTATGGACCCCTCACTACTGTAGAACTTGACTTATTTTCATTTCACTAATTCATAAACTTTCTTATTCACATGATGGTTGGTGGTCTCCCACACATGAGTTCTCAGCAAAGCCATAATAAGAGAATACTGAAGAAGACGTCTGGGATTACTAAGACTTCATTAGTCCTATGAAATGTACTTTAGGGCATAACCACTGTACAATAAAACATTAACATAAATCATTAAAATGGAACCATGCCTTGTCAAGATAAATAAGAGGAGTGTGTTTTATGTGGCATTGTCCTTATTTTTTAAATTGGTTTGTTCACTTGCTAATTTGCAAAACTGAATAATAAGACATTCTGTGGTATGAATTAAGACAGTGAAATCCCTTCATTCATAGATTGCCCATCAATACCTCTGATTCCCATAGAAGTTTCTAAAGTCATAAAGATGGAAATAGGGTCTGGTGGATGCTTTAGAGGCCATTGCAGTAGTGGGAAGTGAAAAAAGATGAAGTGCTTTCTTAGGGCCTCTGTGGGATCAGAATTAGAAATGTCATTTTTTCTCCTTCAGTCTTAGATCTCTCATGTGAAAACAGTGGCTCTCTCATTAAAACTATTCTTTCTGAATGATTTAGGTTGGCTTTTGCTTTGAACTGAAATTACTTTATCTTTATAAAATTCCGGTAGTCTGATTCGTATAACAAGACATTCATTTTTAAAGACTCATAGTGTGGATCAACAAATGTTTCAAAGACAAGTTGTTATAAAAATAGCAACAAAAGACACCATGGGTTGAATGAGTGCTATGTGCTAACCCTTGTACTAAACTTAATGCATACACTACATTGTAGAAAGTTTTATTAGGGAGATGCAATTATCTTTGTTCTGCAGATGAGGAAACAAGGAGGTACAGTGAATTAAGTCATGGTGGTAGAGTTGAGATTTCAACCATTCATTTATTTGAAACTACTTATTAAACATTTGATCTGTGTCAGGCATTATTCTAGGTGTTGGGGATATAATGATGAATAAGACATAACCCCTATCCTCACAGAGTTTACATTCTAGATGGAAGAAGACCTTTTTGACCTGAGAGCTTTTTTCTTGGCCACTGTACACATTCTTTGTGGTTTCAGGAATAAAGGCTTTATATTGATTTCTCTTGGATTTGGTTTCATATCAGTGTTTGGTTATAGGAACAAGGCTGTTTGTGGGATATTGTTCTTCACATGGAGTTGCCAAGCACAAAAGAAAACAACTTATGTAGGAAGTTACTCTTCTCTATTTTGCAAATTAGAATATTCTAAGTTTAAAAAATTTCTAAATACACTTGAGTGTACACTTGGACCTTGAGTTTTTAAGAATTGATTTTTAATAATTATAGGTCTGGCAGGTGTTCTTTTCTGCTTACCTGCCCAGTCAAAAAATAGCTTGCTTTATATATCTGTTAGCAAGTACTTGCTGACATCCTTGTGACTTTCCTAATTGACTGATTTGAAATTTTATTGATTTGAAAGCAAATTGTTGGCGAAAATTTTTTTAACCTAGAAAGCATTGGATTGAAAACTTGACTTACAATTTCACTTATATGCAGGATCTAAAACCGAAAGCAACAAATGAACATGACAAACAAGCAGAGACTCATGGATGTGAACAATAGTTTAGTGGTTACTAGGGGTAAGAGGGGAGAGGGGAGTAAGTAATGATTGCCCTGGCAATCATTAATCCACTTTTTGTCTTTATGGATTACCTATTCTGGGAATTTCATGTAAATAGAATCATGCAATGTATAGTCTTTTAGATCTGGCTTCTTTTACTTACCATAATGTTTTCAAGGGTCATTCACATTATAGTATGTACAAATACTTCTTTTTTTGACTGAATAATATTTCATTGTATGGATATACTTCATTTATCTGTTCACCAGTTGATGGACATTTGTTTTATTTGCCATGTTTGGCTATTGTGAATAATGCTACTATGAACATTTGTGTAAAAATTTTTGTATGAACATATATTTTCAATTCTCTTGGATACATAGCTAGGAGTAAAATTTCTAGGTCAAATGGTAAATATATGTTTAACTTTTAGAGAAACTGCTAAAATGTTTTCCAAAGTGACTGCATGATTTTACATTCCCACCAACAATTTATAAGGGTTCGAAGTTTTTCAGATTATTGCCATACATTATCTGTATTATAGCTATCCTAGTACATGTAAACTGGTATCTCATTGTGGTTTTGATTTTCATTTCCCTAGTGGATAATATATAGAGTATATTTCCATGTTCTTATTGGCATTTGTATATCTTCTTTGAAGAAATGTCTCTTCTAATCTTCTTGCCATTTAAAAAATTAAGTTATTTGTCTTTTTATTGTCAAGTTGTAATAGTTCTTATATGTTCTGAATGTTAGACTTTTATCAGAAATATGGTTTACAAATATATTTTTTTCCATTTTATGAGTTATTTCACCCTCTTGATAGTGTCCTTTTTGGAAAAAAGGTTTTTAATTTTGTTAAAGCCCAATTTATCTATTTTTCCTTTGGTTCCTTTGCTTTTGGTGTCATATCTAAGAAACCATTGCCTAATCCAACTTTATGAAGATTTACACCTATGTTTTCTTCTAAGAGTTTTATAATTTTAGCTCTTTTATTTAAGTCTTTGATTCATTTTGAGTTAACTTTTGCATATAGTGTGAGGTAGGGGTCTAACTTTATTCTTTTGCATGTAGATATTCAGTTGTTCCAGTACCATTTGTAAAAAAATATATGTAATGTTCTTTTCCCATTGAATTGTTTTGGCACCCTTGTTGAAAAGCCAACTGACAATTAAATGCGTGGGTTTACCTCTGTGTTCTTAAGCAAAGCAATTCTGCAATCACTAGCCCTCATTTCCAACTTTAGCTCTTAGATATCCCTTTGCACATCCAAGGATTAAGCTAAAGTGTGAAAATACTGGTCCCAATTGTTCCTCTGATTAAGGTCTTAAACTAGAATTAACCTCCACCACAATAGGAATTGGGAGCAAAGAGGAAAGATGGCTTGTCCTTCTGGTTACATAAGAATTAACAGGACTGTATGATAGCTAAGGGTATAATCAGACAGTCATACTTGTTGTGTTATTTGGGGCAATAACTTAACTTCTTTGAGCATCAGTTTTACCTTCTGTAGTATATATTTCAGCTGTATTTCCATGTGGGAATTCTTTTCTAGAATTTTTCAAGACATGTATGTTTTCTTGAATCTTGTGTCCCATGAAAAATCGGTTGGGAAATCAGGAAAACAGGACAAACTGTTATAGTTCTCCTGTAAGAACGATAATAATCAACACAGAAATGCTATAAACTTTAAGATAGTTACTGATGTCACATAGAAAGCAAGAGACCTAACTACTGACACTGAGAGTGAAAGTTAAGGTAGATATTTCCAGAACTGAGACAGGACCATATAGAGGAAAAGGAGCCACAATCTAATCCTGCTCAGTCCAATACAGCATATATGGCTACTGAGTACTTGAAATGAGGCTAGTCTGAATCAATATGTGCTATAAGTATAAAATATGGATCAGATTTTAAAGATTTAGTATGGAAAAAGAAGATGAAATATCTCATTAATAATTCTTACACTGATTACATATTGAAATGATAACATTTTGGATCTATTTGGTTAAGTAAAATATATATATTTTTAATTTTAAAAATTTAAACTAAACAAATGAAGAAACAATTCACCCATTTTTTTCCTGTTCTCCCCACCCCCCACCCCACCTCTGGCAACTACCAATTTATTCTCTGTATTTATGAGCTAGGTTTGTTTGTTTGTTTGTTTATCTAGGTTCTACATATAAGAGAAACTTTATGGTATTTGTCTTTATCTGTCTAACTCATTTCATTTGGCACAATGCCCTCGAGGTTCATCCATATTGTCACAAATAGCAAGATTTATTTATGGCTAAACAACATATATCACACTTTATTTATCTATTACTTTAATCAATGGACACTTTGGTTGTTTCCATATGTTGGCTATTGTAAATAATGCGGAAATAAACATGGTGATGCATATATCTCTTCAAATCAGTGTATTTGTTTTCTTTGAATAAATACCTGAGTGGCATTGCTAGATAACATGGTAGTTCTATTTTTAACTTTTTGAGGGAACTCTGTATTGTGTTCTATAGTGATTGTACCAATTTATATTCCCACCAAGAACGTACAATGGTTCCTTTTTCTCCACATTCTCAACAGTTGTAATTTCCAGATTTTTAAAATAATAGTCATTCTAATAGGTGTGAGGTAATATCTCATTGTGGTTTTGATTTGCATTTCTCTGCTGATTAATCATTTTAGAACATCTATTCACATATTTACTTGCCATCTGTATGTCTTCTTTGGAAAAATGTCTATTCAGATCTTCTGCTGTCCATTTGTTAATTAGCTTGTTTGTTTTGCATTTGAATTATACAAGTTCTTTATATATTTTGGATTTTAGCTCCTTATCAGATAAATGTAGTACGAGTATTTTCCCTCATTCAGTAGGTTGCCTTGTTATTTTGTTGATTTTTTTTTTTTGCCATGCAGAAGCTTTTTTGTTTGATGTAGTCCCACTTGTTTATTTTTGCTTTTTCGCTTTTTAAGTGGTTTGTTAAAGTATTAATGATGCCAGCTGTTGGGATAATAAGAATAAGAATTAATAAATCAATTTGGAAAAGAATCTTATCAAAAATATTTTTTCTTGGTTCCTTTTCCATTTTTAATGTGGTTTCTAGAAAATTTAAATCACATAAGTGGTCAGCCTATGTAGCTTGTGGCTATTGTCAGGTGTGGAGGGAAAATTCTAACAATGCTCCTAAGTTTTTAGACCTTTGGTGTACACACAC
>CM053509.1:32025224-32035417 GCA_028627145.1 Eidolon dupreanum | reverse complement strand
GGGGGGGGGGGGGAGAGAGAGAGAGAGAGAGAGAGAGAGAGTGAGAAAGCGAGAAAGCACTGGCCTGGAGGAAAGAGAGACATCAGGTTATGAACTGCCAGTGGGAACCAGGAGGCTTCTAGTTGCTGAGCGTGGTCTCTAACCAAAAGCTGGCAGAAAATGGTAACCTCAGTCCTAAAACCACAAGGAAATAATTTGTCCAACATTCAGTAAGCTTAGAGAGGCCCCCAAGCTCCCCAATAAGAACTATGACCTCAACTGATAGATTTCAGCCTGGTGGACCTGACCTATAGAAACTATGAAATAATAAATGTGTTATTTTAAGCTGTTAGGTTTGTAGCAATTTGTTTTACAACAATAGAAATCTAATGAATCATGTTACAAGAGATTGTGGCCTTCTCTGTGACTAATGGTGAATCATTCTAGTGAATGAAATAAATATCAACAAGTTTGTAGGCATAGTATAATTTATTCAAATCCTATGAGTTATATTTTAAGAAATAGTATGTTTGGAAGCAAACTAAGTCAAGTTAGCAATTTTGACACATTCTGTGTAGTGCTGTTAATCTTGCTTGGATAACCAAATGTTAAGTTTTTCTAGCCTTGTCCAGCAATTTTTGCTGGCATTTTTTAGTTTTTGAATATTCACTATAGCGCATAGTTCTTTCTAAATACTACTAAAATACTAAACACAATAAAACAAAAACCACTACTAAACTACTACCTTTCCCCTGGTAAATATGACTAAAATACAAAATAACTTTTGATTTTAGGAATTCACAAGAATTCCTGGGAATTCTGATTTTTTGTTTCTAATTCCTGAAGATTAATATGTTTGAAATTTGGAAATATTGTTAGTGTTGCTTTAGGATTAAATAAATCAATGAACGCAAAGGACTTAGGCCAGGGCCTGGAGTGTGGAAAGTACCAAAACATGGTATTCATTATTAGTCACTTGTCTTAGACACATATATAATAGGAACACCAAATTTAATATGAGCATTTATGGATTTAACTGTTTGAATTTTACTCTGAATTTATATACCATAGTGAGAGGGAAGTGAGGAAATTGTAAGCAATTGGTTAAGAAAAAATCCAAAGTGGTTAGCCTTAAAAGTGGATCAGCAACCTGAAGATTTTTTACTTTCTGGGGTATTTTGATGTATTAAAGAATTTATTGAAAAGACTCATCATAATAAGTAGCAGAGGCACTTGTTAGAGTTCAAAAAAAGATGAGATAATGAGAAAGCAAATTATAACCTTCCCTCCAAAACCCATGTCTGTCTTCTTACATTATAAGAGTGTGAATTGAATTTGATTGTTCAATCTGATTGGATTTGCTTGTTGCTATCAAAAAAAAAAAAAAATACTTTGCAGGACCTAACAATGCAATCTTTATAATTTAACCACCGAACCATCTGCTATTCCTCTTCTTGGTAGGATTAGGAGGATTAGGTTGTCATCAAGGTTGAAGGAATAGAACAAGGAGATGAAATGAATGTGCCTCAGGGTCTTAACTCCATTTCCACTGGAACATCGTCCCTTCTCCTCTCCACCTGGCCATGTTATCCTCTCAAATAGGCCTAAAACCTCAACTTTCCCTGGAAATATATCCCTGACTGATCTCACTTTTATTCTTGTCAGTATCCATTCAGCCTTTAGGGACTTTGTCCCTCATGTGCATATTTTCACTTGGAATAGTCATCTTTGATATCTAAATTGTTCTTTGGTCCATGGTAGCTATTTACCCCCATTAGATTATAAGGTCCTATGACAGAACAAGCCAAGTTTTTTGTTTGTTTCTTTATTTTTAATTCATAGTGTTCTGTACACATGTGTCATTTAATTAGAGGGTGCCTAGTAACTATAAATGTGTCCCAAAGAAGGGCTAATGGCAAAAGGTGGGATGTTAATTTAATGAGTAGGGAATCTTCTTTTTCTGTTAGGTCAAGATTCTTACTCAGTATGAAGCTCCCACTTTTCTGCACAATTTTAAGTAAGATGTTTTTCCTCTGTAGTCATCAAATCTTTGCTGTTCTCAGACTCTCAGGCTCTCCCATCACCCATTATATTTCTAATACAAATGAGAACTTAAAGAGAACATAAATTTTTAGTTTGGAGATATTCCAACATATTTTATCCCTTGTTTTTAGAAATAACATAGTTGTCATATTTTACTGAACAAGTGATTCAAGAATCCCCAAAAGATCCCTTTTATGACAAAGTCTATTTCTGTAATTTTTTGAGTTTTCTAGCTCCCGCTGAAACTGAATGAATTTTATCAAGTTTCACCATCTTAAGAGTTTAGGTTCTAGAAGTTCATTATTCTTTCTCTTCCGCTCTTATGTCCTCAATGTGGGACACACAGCGTACATTTTAGCAGGTGTCAGCAAATCCCACACATGTGGTTTCTTCCCCTTACACTTTACATGAACAAAAAGTATTTTCATTCATGTTAATTCAGTCTCGAACTTACTTTAGAAGCAGCTGAGAAAAGCTACATTTATCTTTGTCGTTATGCAACTGGCTAAGAATTAAGGAAATCATGTGGTTAGATGATTGCTGCAAAGACCCAGCTCATTAGAGATGGGCAAACCTTGAAAGGATTGACTAGGTTCTGAGAGGGCTACTGAAGTCTCGCTACTTTTCTGTAAGGTAATCAAATTAATAACCTGTACACAGTGGCACAGGCTCTCACAGAAGGTTATTGCCTTGTGAAGTTATCATCCTGTCACGTGTAATTGTCTTTCCCAGCTAGAGCTCCGTCATGGGAGAATTTAGACTAATAGTATTATGCTGTGACTTCTGGCAATCTCCTTCCCCACCCCCACCGCACCTTTTCTTTCTCAGAAATGATGGGCCCTTTGTCCAAACACAAGCAGAAAATTCAGAACAATAAAAAGCCCACAAGGTCAAATCTTTATTGATGTATTATGGGGATGGTCCTATGCTGAGCTGGTGTATATAAAATATGACAATAATATCGATGATGACTACTTGTCTGGAGAAAACCATCCGGGAGCTTTTTAGAACAAAGAATTAGACATGGTCTCCAGTGAGTGGATTTTCTAGGCCTGTGGCTGGTGGGAACTTCAAAGTGAAGTCTGTGCACAGAGGGAGGCATAGAGAACACTAGAGACCAAAGTGTTATATGACCTCAAATGTTTCTCTTGCTTGCTTTCTCTCCTTTTTGTTTTGAGCCTTACAAATAGCTTCTGGAGGGCCAGCTCCGTTAAGGAAGTTCAAGAACCAATAGATTTTCCCTAATTTAAAACACTCTTTCATTGTTATTTATAGCCTAGAATTAGATGGTCCAGAGTGGGAAGTGGCCAGGAGACGACAAAGCCCACCAAGCAAGGCTGCTGGACTTGTTCTCATTGCTCAGATCTATCCATGCTATCATAGTCACATAAACCGGCATATATTTTTCTCCTCTCGGAAATCCCAGTGTCAGAAATTAAGGAGACTTTCTATTAGATGTAATTGTCTTTCGGTTTGCCGGCAGGCTTTGTTTTCAGTTTATTTAAGTCTTCGGATGCATAGCCGTTTTGGCCCATGAAACTTCATGTCTAATGATTTTGAAGTTTGGTATCTTAGATACAAAGGAAATGAAAACAACAATGAAAACATTGTCCAATTCTATTCACAATGAAAATATCTCTCAGTAATTTGATTTGTAGGAAATGAAAAGTATTATCAACAGAATATGCTTTTCAAAAATTTATAACCCTTTAAACAGGCAAATCCTTTCTCCGGAATTAGTAGCGTGGTTCGTGTCCTAGGAGCCAAATCCTATTCTCTGATTCAATCCTCAAATTCCTTCTAACAGTGCCTATATTGATTTCTGACCCAGTTTTGCTTAAGAATCCGAGGACAGAATTTGGATTAATAAGGATTTTTTTTTTTTAATGGGCTTTATCTAAACATAGCCTCTAGTTCTAAAAGTTAAATTCTGATGTCTCAATGATCATAACAGATGGGCCTAATTTCTAGGTCATCCTTTGTTTTCCCTCTGCCTAGCTTAACCCATACTTCCCTTATCTGGAGAAACAACCTAAACCATTGATGCTGCTCTTCAAAGGTTATTGCTTAATCTGGGTGTTTCCTTAATCTCTATAGTTGATTTCTCTACTATATTTTCAGTGTTCTAGGACCTTGGTCTTTTCGAACACAATGTGCATGTAAATATTTATTATATGTATTTGTATTTGTAGAGGTGAGATGCTCTCTGTTATAAGGAGTGTAACTGGTATTCTACACATCTACAAAATAGTGAAAAGAAATCTTTATAATGATGCTGCATAAATAATGAAGACAGTAAAAATCCTAAACTGACTTTTTGAATCACTATAGAGTGTTTACATTATGAGGAGCACGGTTTTAGTAAATGTGTTCTTTTATAGGTTAATTAATCAAAAAAATGATTTTCTGTGTATGGTACATATAGTAGCTGTCGATAAGGAAGAATGTTTGTTCAATCAGAACACATTATTCCCTTCCTTGAGTATGTAACAGAATTTACTGTACCTGTCTCACAATATTTTGTCTGAGGAAAAAAAACAATATACACAAAAGTGCTCCGAAATGGGCTATATTAATTCAAGAAACCAGAGTGCAGAGAGGTAGTAGGAAGATTATCAAAACATGACTGTGTCATAAATGCTTAGGTAGAAGAGAATTTTAAAAAGAAAGTCAACAGATTACAGTGTAGTTAACCATATTATATATGCAATTTGCATAATAAAACATTTTCAAATTGGTATTGTGAGCTGAGCACTGAGAAAAAAATACTTATAGGAATTGTGTTGGTTAATTTCAGAACAACTCTAAGACATAGGTATTATTATCATGATCATTTTACATCTAAGGAAAATGAAATGTAGTTCATGTAGAAGAATGTGTCCAAGATCACAAAACTAAACGACTCAGCCTGGATTTAAACCCACGTGTGCCAGACTCCAATCCCCACGATCCTAATGCCACCTGCTATGCCACATTTTTGTTTTCCCTACCCTGTCCTTGTCTCCCAGCAGTGTGCTCTGTACATCCCACCTCTCTGCTCTGCCATCAGTTCCTTACACTCTCCTAATGTACAAATCCATGATGACTTCTTGGTCTCAGTTCTCCTTGAATTCTACATTATTTACACTGAAACATAATAAAAATACATGCATATGATACTGCATTTGCAAAACTATTTAATAATACAGAAACTACTTCAGACATAATGTTCATTTATTAAAGTAGAAGGCTGTTCAGGGTCAGGGTTAGGAGCTCATGCTGTGTGACCTTGGCTAAGTTATTTCACACAGCTATGCCTCATTTTCCTCAGCTATAAAGTATCAGTGATAATAATACTTGCTTTCTTGAGTTGCTGAGAAAATTTAGTAGGTCAGTGCCTATGAACTCTTAGCATAGTTCTTGGCTCATAACTAGTGCTCAATAATCATTATTATATAGCATTGTATATTTATTGACATTAATGTTGCATATTATGTGCAAATATACTGTGTAAATCTCTCTTTCTCCTTGAAATTCTTTCTCCTTAACATGATCTTCCTAACATAACCATGTCTTGTTTTTCTACCTCTCTGATGGTACTCTCCCTGAATCCTCTTTACTAGTTTCTCTTCTTCCTGCCCCTTTGCACATTATTCAAGATTTCATTATTGGCCCTCTTATCTCTGCCACCTCTAGGAAAGACATAGATGGGAACCAGGTACAGACCCTGGAGGATCAGAGGGCACTTGGGGAGAGTCTTTCCACCTCATGCACATCAGACCACTTCATGTTCTTGCTATACCCTCCAGTTCTTAGAGCTGCACCTGTTTCTTATCTAAGTCTCACTCTGCTTCAAGCTTGGGTTGGCCAGGCAAAATCCTTTGGTTTGAAAATCTCTCCTCTCCAAACTTGGCTCTTCCAAGTCTATAATCTCCATAAGCCCCATCTATAACCATTCCAGAAAATGGATCATGACTGGAGGTTGAACTTGAATTCTCACAAATCCCTGTGATCACATCTCAGTTAGATGTCCAGGGTTAATTGAATATCTTTTTATTCATGACAAGTTAATGCCATATCATATTCCCTGTAGAAGCACTTCGAAACTTTCCATTTTCCTTAACTCCCCAGAGAGACTCCTATACCCTTACTCCTTATCTCTTTCTTTACTAGGAAAATCAAGAATAGCTGACCTGAACTCTTTCACATTCGCCTTTTTCCACCTCACAGTTGCTCTGCTAGTATTCTTGATCTCATCCCCCTTTCACCTCCTTTAGAATCTTCTTCAACAATTATATTCCTTACCTTCTATATATTTTCAATCTCTCCTCCAGTGCCTTCTTTCTAATCATGTGGGTTTCCTTTCTTTGCATTTTTGAATTTATTTTTTATATTTCAATTGGAGTTGACATTTAATACTATTTTATATTAGTTGCAGGTATATAGCATGGTGATTAGACATTTATATCATTTACGAAGTGACCTCCCTGACTAGTCTAATACCCACATGGCACTATACATAGTTATTACAATATTACTGACTGTATTCTTTATGCTGCACTTTACATTCGTATAATTATTTTGTAACTACCAATTTGTACTTATTAATCCCTTTACCTTTTTCACTCAGCACCCCAACTCCCCTCCCATCCAGCAATCATCAGTTTGTTGTGTGCATCTATAAGTCTATTTCTGTTCAGTTTGTTCATTCGTTTTGTTCTTTAGATTCTACATATAAGTGAGATCATATGGTATTTATTTCTTTCTGTCTGACTTATTCACTTGCATAATACCGTCTAAGCCCATCCATGTTGTCACAAAGATTTTTTTAAACACCGTTAACATCTACAAGAATCATCCTTTATGTTTTCTTTCCTTTGCCTTCAAATTTCCCCAGAGAGCACCCTCCTTAACTTCCAGTAGTCTGGCCTCTCTAGTACTTCTGATGAACTTGTTCTTTTGAAGGCCACCAGGGTCTTCTAATCCACTAAACCATTATCTCTTCTTAGCTTGTATCTTCTTTAACTTTCTTGAAGTGCACAACCTTGTCATGTGCCCCCTTTCTTCCAATAGCATCCATGGCACCACATGGTTCTGTCTTAACTGTTTCTTCTTAAGTTTGGCCTAATTTGATTCAATCAATGTTTATTCACCATTCACTAATTTCAGCTGAGATCAATGAAGAAGCAAGCTATTTTTTGGTTAATCCTGCCAGTATGGGATATAACAGACAGTAGTGTTGCCACCAAATTATTAAGTTTTCCTTTCTCTCTAAAACTAAATAATGAATTATGTCTTCTTCAACTCCTGGACTTGAAGATTTGGTTGATGGCGATGACATAATTTCTTGGAAATAACCTCACAACAGCTTACTTTTGCACTGTATGTGGTTATACCTGGCACATCACTTTTAACAAACACTACATAATGTGCATAATCTGCCAGGTACTATTCCCAGTGCTTCATAAATATTAGCTCATTGAATGGTCAAGACAACCCTATGAAGTGGGTATTATGATGAATCCCACTTTATAGATAAGAAAACTGAGCGACATTTAAATAACTAACCCAAGGCCATACAGCCAACAAGTGACTCAGATGAAATTTAAACCCAGTGTGGTTCCAGATTTAGTGCACCAGAGGTACTCAATAAATGATTATTGAATGAAAAAAACGCTTGAAGTTACTTTCTTTTTTCAAAAGCTACTTTAAGATTATTTTATACTCATTTACATTGCTTATTCTAGTATTTTGCGTGTTCTTGCTGCTTCCTACAATCACCTGAGAAAAAGTTGTTCTTGAATTTGGATATGGAAATTTGTCAGTGAGACAAGGTAATTGGGTCTCCAGACAATGCAACCATCCAGAATTTCCTGCTGCATTCCTGCAATTATGTTGAGGGGACCTTTAGAGAAGGTACCTTGTAGGAATTGTTGCCTTTTCTTGGCACCTCCCTACTACAAGGGAGTAGCACCTCCCTTGCTACTTCTTCAACAGGTTTCAGCACACAAACCTCCTCATAGCTCATCTTGGTGGCAATAGGTCCTGCTGTGTTGGTGCTGCTATCGGTGAAGTAAAAGGTTAAAGCATTCTTTTGTTTAACAGCCTTTTTTTTTTTTTAAATATGTATTAGGTGCTATTCCATTTTGTTTGTATAACTTGCATAAGTACCTGGCAGTTCTCAAATCTCTTATGTATCAAGTTTATCTTTAACTAAAGAAGACTGATCATAGTGGCTCACCAACTTTCTGCTGATCAACAGTTATTCTGTTACATTATTCTGTCTTAGACTTACTTTCTAAGTACACATATATACAGTATGAACAAGACATGTTATATTTTTGTAATCATTCATGGAATATTCATATTTGTTCCAATGATAATAAGTACATGATACTTCCTTTCTTGATTTCTCCATTCTGTAAACATTTCTTCAATAAGATTCATTGTGGTTATCACTGTTCGAGATCCAGAAATCCTTTAGGAACCAGGTAAAGTAGAAATCATTGAATTTATCATTAATCCTAAATGCTGTCAAACTTAAAAATAAGATGTCTAGTACATTTAATAACATCATTAACTTTTTGTGAAAAGCAGAATGTAATTCAAGAAAAAGTTTTCCAGTAGTGTAGTAAACAATTATATAAAGATTAGAATTACAATAAACTTAATCACTATTACTCTGTCTTATATTTTTTAAATTTTTGTAAACATATGTCGGTTTGAAAAAGTTATAACATTCTTTCTAATTTATCTAGTAAATGTACTTTTTCATAACATTTCTGTTAGCTGTCAAACCCTATTATTTTATAGTTACTTATTAGAAAGTTATTAATTTTTACACAAATTATTAGCTATTATAATTATGATTAGTTAATAAAGCATTTAACTTTTACAATCATAAATATGTTTTATGTTTCAATGACTGATACTATGTTAGCACATTCAGCAAATAAATTATTTTTTTACTCTAATAATATTTAGAATACTGACCTATAGCTGAAAATTAATATTAAGATATTAAAATTATTTGATTATGTCTAATCTACTTTGTGGTGTCAAAATATCCTTTTTATGAAATGGTTGTAAGTGTTGTCCTTCCTAATGTATTTAGTTAGGAAAATAAAAACTTGGAAACTCTTACTAAAAAATTAATCCAAATGCCGTATTTTGGTCATCTCATCTTCCTAGTGTTATGCTTATTAAATATGATTGGAAACTGTACAATCACATGATCACTGATCATTTATAAGTTTCAGGATATTAAAAAAAAATGGTATTGAATTAGATATTCAGCTATTTGACCTTCTAGAAGCTGAAGCTGATGCCAAATACTTGATTTAGTCTGAATCTGAAGTTTAGTGTATACCTAACAGTTATCTTTTTCTTTCCAAATCTATTTCTTTCACCTTATTCTAGGTTTTGATTCTCCTGGTGTTTTGGTTTTTAGGTGATCCGTGGGGTTTTCTTTTTTTTCTGAACTCCTAATGATTATATGTGAGGTCTTACTCATTTGACATTTAATCACTATATTTTTTTGTAACATTTCTGAGTCCAGTGTTTTGCAGGTCATTTAATTTTTGTGTGCATACATCTATTATCCCCAGCACAATAATAAATCATCTGAGGTTAGGATCTATACCACTTTAGATCTCTGATAGCTCTTAGCACTTTGTGTACGAGAGAACCTGTGCTTTGTGAATTACTATGCTAATAACATAATTCAATCTTTATTGAGTATTTAGAGGGGAACAGTTGTTGAGTCTGTCCTGGAGAGAGAAAGTTGTAGTGCTAGAGAGATTTTGCAAGCTTACTGTTCAATGAATTAGAGTGGAATGGGGAAGCCGCCCTGGAGCTGAGTCATCTGTGACATATCCATATGATTAGATCTTGTGAGATTGGAAATCCACAAATGTTAGTGAGTGCATGTATACATACTGTTTCAGAGCTCTCATGATAAAGAACATATATGTGGATTATATGCCCCAATTAAATGATATAAAAGAAAGTGACAGAATCAGAATTTGAATTTAAGCAGTCTAGCTCCAAAGTTCTAGTTTTTAATCACTATACTACACTGCATCTTCCTGATATATACACAGAATCAGAGCAATCATCATCTAATCCTCATGGGCCCTAACAACTAGAAAGATCAACCTAAAATCCTAAACAGTGCCACTGTACACCTGCTA
>CM053509.1:31791428-32024724 GCA_028627145.1 Eidolon dupreanum | reverse complement strand
TGTCTTCGTTAGAAAAGGATGCTGAAGAAGCCCAAGTTTGTACTGGGAGAACCCATAAAGCTTCATGGTGAAGGCAATAGTTCTAGAAAAGATCCAAGGATGACACAGGTGATAAAGTTGAACAAGCTGATGGATGTAAGCCACCAGTCCAAGGATCTGCTTAAAATTCAGACTTAATGGTGACAAATAAAAATTCTTACTTATGGGAAAAAAAGAAAAGCACAGTCTCATAAATAAGATTCTGCTATACCTTCAGTCCAATTCTGGTCACAAAAAAGCCCAGTGCAACATATGAGAATCTCACAAAGCAGTGTCAGCCTTGCCTCTGGATGTGACAGAGAATTTCCACTAGAACATGAACTCTTTGTAAGGAAATCAGCAACCCAATCCTAAGCCTTGCTTTTTCTTACTTCTTTCAGTCCTTCCCCATTTGGTTGCTTCCTGAGGACTGGGGAAAGGGGGCAGGCAGCACGAAGGTTATTGCACAGTTCACTGCAAACACCTGTCTCTCAGTTTTACCTCAGCCTTTGATTCCGATGTTTTCACTTCCTCCCCTTCTTACATTTGGGCCCTTTGGTCTCTGTCCCTTGAGGTGACTTTCATCATCCAATTAGAAATAACACCCTCTTCTTGCTACCAGCTTCTCTGGGAACCTTAGGGAGGAAACCCCAAGGCTCCTGCACTCCCCAGGAGCCAGGAATGCTTCAAAGACCGTGGCCGCTGCACCCCCTCTCTGGCGGGGCTTCCTTTCTGTTTGAACAGCTTCCATTGCTCTCTGCTGATCAGTAACTCAATGATTCATTAAACACACAAACAATGAGTGAATCTGTTCCATTAGCGAGGCCACCTGTTGATCTCAGACATTCTCAGCTGAACTTGAGGAACGTGAACAACAGAATGCCTACATCAGTTGAGTGCCCCGTCCTTATTTGATGGCACGTTAGAACAGGAAAAGCAGAGTCCCAGCTTTGCTGGTGCTTTTATGCTCTTCCTTTCATCTGGTGGCAGGGCTGCAAGAATATGCTGTGGAATACAATGCACCTCTCTATAATCAGCTGGAAAACTCCAAGAGCTTGGTCATTAGTGCCTTCTTAGGCTTTCAGAATTAGACAAAGGGGAGAGTGAGAATATCCGTACCCTTTTGCCTGCAGGTGCCAGGGCAAGAGAATTAACCAAGAGCTAAACAAAAACGAAACCACAAAAATAAAAAATAAAAACCCCAAACAAAGAAACCTATATGTAAAAGCAACCCTATTAATTGTAATGGCACCTTCTCTCTCCTGGAAATAAAACAATCTCTTTTCTACTTATCTTCTGGTGCCTGTAGCTGCTCCAGGCCTTCAGGAACAGGTCTACTAGCATTTACCAGCTTATCATAAATCAAGATTACTAACATCCTGTCCCTGGTGCACCTGTTTTGCTCCTACGTTGCACAATAAAAAGTAACATAGCTAAAAAAAAAAAAAAAAAAAAAAAAAAAAAAAGAAAGAAAAAAAAGAAAGAAAAGAAAAAGAAAAAAGAAAAAAGAAAAAGAAAAAGCTTCTGATGCAGGCATCATAGTCAACAAAAGTTGATATTTTGTTATTTTAAAAATAACACTTTTCTCTTATAACCAACTCCTCTTATTATTATTTAAAAAAGAAGAGAGATTTCATAAGATCAGCAGCAATGTTCATTTGGAGCCTAAAAGCTGTATCATATGAGGAATAGGGAGACATAATTTTTTCTCAGTCGAATATTAAATTGCCTCTTGAGGATGAATATTTAGTTTTCGAATGCCGCAATATCAGGGTTTGTACTGCATCCTTCAGAATTGTTAGGTTTAAATTTCTATATAGTGATACTTCGATTAAAATATTTGATTACATAGCTCAGGTTTTTTTGTTTATGATAGATTTATTCTAGAAAATCAATAAAAACTTAGTTGTTCATTGATTCTTGTAAGAAAATAAAAGAGAAGTAGAGGGAAATGGCTCTTCAAAGAAAATTCCAGTTCCTCTTACTTTAACATATAAAATTTTTTTTTAATCATCAATTTAAAATTGCATGATAGATTTCAGAGATTACTGTTAACTCGTGGCTATTTTGCTTTCATTTTTGTAGCCCTGGAAATGACAGAAAGACATGGGAGGAATTCCTCTTTCATGAATATTGTTTTGCTTTTGGAGGGTGTACTTTGAGCTACAAACATTGAGAATGAACAAGGTAAACAGACTGAGTCAGGCAGAGCCCACTACTTGGGTTCTCTAGGCAGGTATAAGTATATCTCCCTCATCTGATACATAAAAGGACCATATGTATAAGAGGGATTTCTGCAAATATAGTCATTTGATAACCACTCCTGTGGTTTGATTGCCAAATGCAGGTGGTTGTGCAGAGGTCCAGTTGTGCAATCAAAAGAATCCTCAGCTGCTTCTGTATAAAAAAGCAAGGCATAAGAAGAGACTTAAAAAAGAAAAAAAAAAACTAAATAGACAGGGATGCAAAGTACGACATAGGAAATATAGTCAATAATATTGTAATAATTGTATGGTGTCAGAGGGGTACTAGACATATCTGGATGATCGCTTTGTAAGGTATATAAATGTCTAATCACTATATTGTACACCTGAAACTAATATAATGCTGTATTTCAACTATAATTAGAAAATGAATTGAGCTCAAAAAATTTAAATCAATCAATCAATCAATAAATAAAGATTAAGTAGGTTAGCCATGTACCAATTAAAAATTAGTTGGAGGCTTATAGCTATCCTCTCACATGATTAGACTAGCACTTTCTGCAATGTTGCAAATGTTCTATACCTGTGCCACCCAATATGATAGCCACTAGCCACATGTAGCTACTGAGCACTTGAAATGTGGTTAATGTGACTGTGAGACTAAATTTCAATTTTAGTAAATTTAATTTAAATAGGCCTATGTAGTTAGTAGTTACTGTGTTGAACAGAAAAGAATTATTCTGTAACATAAAAAGGGACCTAATAGACCAGGTTGGTCTTCATTGCAATATCCCCAGTATCTAGGTTATTTTTCTACCTTCACTGTAAGCTCCTAAGAAATATTTGTTGTATGGAAATATAAATCTGATAAAAATCCATCTTCCCTTAATATACTTTAGTGCTTCTCCTGACTTGTGAGCTCCCATTTCTGACAGCCTCTCAACTCTTTCTACCTTCTGGTCCAGCATATACATCTCCAGCCTATACACATTTTTAATCTATACTTTGACTTGCCCTCATCTTCCTGTGTTTTTGTATGTGCAGGTCCCTCTGCCTGGAATGCTCTTTTTCCTACTTGTCCACCTTGGCAGACCCCTGCTCAGCTTTCATGACTGGAAAGATTACTTTCTATGGAAAATCTTCATTAACTGCCCCAAACCATTAATCACACTCCTCTCTTAGTTTCCATAGTGGAATAGTGTAAATGTCAGAGCAGGAGTGTCTTAAGGCAGACCCTCAGATCTGTATGCAAATATTTGAAGGAAAATTCCCAAGGGAAACTAGGAAAGTTGTGGGTGGGATGTGGGGGGCAGGAGAGGAAGAAGCCAAGTAAGTGTGCAATCACACAACTGCACAGAGGGTAGGTTTTGCCTACGCTGCAGGCAGACTTATTAACTCTGTAAATCAAGTCTCAGAGTTGTCCGGACCAGAGGCAAAGAAACTAGAATTTTCACACTCATACATCCATCAATTATTGGGCGTGCAGTACCAGGCACTTTAGTCTCTTTGTTTGTGTGGGCAAAGGAGACTCAAAGGCTTGTTCTGGCTGTGGGAAGTGAAGGCATTAGACATATGACATTATTCACAATTCTATTCACATTAGAATTGCATCTATTTGGGTTGCAGATCCAGATCTGTCTTTCCCTAGAGAAGTGCCTCAGTCGTTTCCTATCTCAGTTTCCTCCTCTATATTTAGAAAATAATTGTATCTAACTTTTAGGTTTAAGGCGAGATTTAAATAGGATAATGTGTACAAAGTATTTAGCATAGTGTGAAGTAACTAGTAAAAAATAAAAACTAATTGCAGCTATTATAAAAATGCAGCATTTTGTTGAATATTTGACTCCTCCACTACCCTTGAGATTGTCTAGGGCAGTAATCTGCCTCACTGATCTTTAAATCACCAGCACCTAAGCCAATACCTGCCCCTGAGTAAATGTCACATCAATATATCTTGAGTAAATGAGTGATACTCAGCTTTAAACATTATCTCTCTTACCATCTCTGAGGATATATTACACTGAAGTACTCTCTTCATGTGTCTGTTTTGCCTATCAGATCATTTGAGTAGGATTTCTTATTCTTTTTTAATTTCCTGAATTGTAACACAACCTGATATATAACAGTTTCTAAATAATTGTTGAACTGATGTTTGTTGGGTAAGGG
Source organism: Eidolon dupreanum (assembly GCA_028627145.1). Classification (NCBI taxonomy): domain Eukaryota; kingdom Metazoa; phylum Chordata; class Mammalia; order Chiroptera; family Pteropodidae; genus Eidolon; species Eidolon dupreanum. The sequence goes on along the minus strand of CM053509.1, from coordinate 32,020,336 downwards.
TCCAGAATGTTCTAAGGGTAAAACTATTATAATATTAAGAGTTGTTTTTTCTACTTTAGAGTTTGTTTACAGATAATGATCTTAGATCACATGCAGTTCAGTACAGGAAAACAGAAATCCCTCTAGGTTTTCCAAATAGAATTTGATTTAATAGAGAGAATTAGACACATAGTAGAAAGAATTTCTAAAATGGTCCTCTAAAGATGTTCCACCCTAACCTCCAGAAGCTTCGAATATGCTCATACATCACTTCTGTGGTTGTTGTGTTATATGGTACCATTTATCTTAAGAAGGAGATTGCCTGGATGGGCCTTATTTAATCACAGGAACCTCTAAAAGCAGGAATTTTTTCAACTGAGAGAAAAAAAAGTCAGAGCGTGAGTGTGAGGGGATTCAGTGTAAGGGACCCTGGGGCTGGCTCTGATGTTGTAGGGACTCAACGTTCCATTGCAGGTTTGAAGGTGGAGGAGGCCACATGGAGAAGAATGTGGGTGGCTTTAAGAAGCAGAGAGCAGCCTCTGGCTGACAAACGGAATGGAATTGGTCACCTCAGTCCTAAAACCACAGAGATAACTTCTGCCAACATCCTGAGTGAGTTGGAAGTAGATTCTTCCCTGAGCCTCTAGGTAAGGTCCAGCCTGGCTGACACCTTGATTTCAGCCTTTTGAGATCCAGCATAGAACCCATTTGAGCTCACCCAGACTTCTATAGAACCACGAAGTAATCAATAAGTGCTATTTTAAGCTGCTAAGTTTGTGTTAATTTGCTACCTGGTAATAAAAACTAACATAAGTGCTTACTAAATTGTGGGAAAGCCTATAGTCAAGAAAGTAAGGAAGGCTACTCATAGCTTTCAAGTTATGCCACCACAAGCTGCCACCTGAGGTCAGGTAGGTACAGGAAATTACAACTGACCCACCACCCTGGAGTGTGGAGACAAGCCAGCTGCCACGCTGATCACATCAGCTGAAGATCACAGTCAGTCACCCCCACCACTGCTGACAGAGGAAGAGGGACCTCTCGTTCTCTTCTTCCTTGCAGATATCTCTCACAAATGAATTTTATTGTTAAACAAACCTTATACAAAACCTTGGTGGAAAGGAAGGCTGGGATATGTAGTTCCCAGTCATCTAGCACCTTAGGTAAAAGAGAACCTGTCAAAGGGAGTGAGGATGAAGCCAATTGACAATGAATCATACCCGATATGGCACTTCGAACTTTCAAGACCCTCTTAAGTCAGCCTTCTGGTAGGAGTTATTATTTTCCTTTTATAGATTAGAAGACTAAGTTTCAGTTGGGTTAAGTATCTTGCCTAAAAAACCTCATAAATAGGAAGTAACAAAAACCAAGATTAGAATCTAAATCTGTTCCTCCCAAAGCCTACATTTTTCTGCTTCTGCTGCTGATGCTGGCCTTGGGATGGGATCTATATGGCTGTCTGGAAGTTGGACCTTGTGGGCTCAACTGAGGCAGCAATAGAAGTGGCAGCAATTTCATCTTATGAAAAAAAGTTTTCCTTAGGTTCCTGGTAAGGGCTGCTGTTAGTCTCTTGTTGGACCCCTCTCTAGCTTTGTCCTCTCCTTCCCTTCTCTCATCCAAGCTTCCTCCTTGACCCATAGTCCCTAACTTCAGACACGGACTTTGCAATGTGTGCTCTAATTTCTGGGTAGATGTTGGTGAAGGGTCATGTTTCCTTTCATGTGGCAGTCCCTGCTGTCCTTTTGTCTTGAGAGTACACAAAATTGACCCTTCTCCTCAGTGCTTGGGTTCTCCCTGCCTCTCCCCAACTCAGGGCTGGCACTGGGCTAAAGAGCAGCATGAGAGGGAACACCCTCCTGAGAAGGGGGTCATGGAGCATTGCCCCCAGACAGCTCTATCTTCGCTGCATACCAATCCAATTACAAATAAGTTGGCCCATGAGATTCAAGTATGAGAGCTATTTGGCCCTCTCTCTTCTCTTGCTGACAGTTTTAAACCTGCTTTCTTTAAAAACCCAACTCCAGAAGGAGATTTTAGCACCCAGGCTTAAGAGAGGTGGTATACAATTATCCCAAATGTTGGGGTGTAGTGAGGCTCAGGGGAGGAGCTCTGGGTATTATTTTTTAGGAAAAAAGTATAAAAGAGACAGATTCTCTGGGATTTCTCTGTGAGCACAGGTCAGAGGCTGGGGAGCTGGGCTTTCCAGGTCTGACTCGACTGGCTCTCTGGGTGCCTTTCTCCTCCCTGGCTGGCTGCCTGCCCTTTTCTCTTCTGGACTTTTCCTCTGTGGTGAGCAATTCATTCCTAGGTTTATGGAAGGGGAGAAGGAATGTTTCAACTGTCATTACTATGTCTTAAAAGACATATATTTTTTTTCAAACATATGCTCATAGTTTGATACAGCTGAACTGAAATAAAAGAAGGTTATCGCTGTCAGAGGTAAGTGGACAGCCCACCTATTTAGAAAGTTTAGGATCAGCCCGGCTTTCTTCACTCAGGGATCCCATGGGAAAACTGTCGGGAGGAAGACATGTGAAATAATGTGCTCCTTCTGCCTTTTTAAGTCTATCTGAAACACTTTAAATTGAAAACCCAATTTAACTAGAAAGAAAAGCAGGTATGAAGTAATGTCTTGCACATAGTTTTTTTCGTTTTGTTTTTTGTTTTGATTGAAAATTTCTCAGTCCAGGTTTTTCTGAAGTGTAATTGTCCTGGGTTGCATATTGACATTGGCTGAATGAAGGCTGCTCAATTTGCTTCCTTCTGTTCACTTGTTTAGAGAAAGACCACTTGTTACTTTCTATCATCACACCAGTCACACTTCTTATGTGAGGACCTGCATGGAGTTTCTTGTGGAAATCTAGTTCACTTGAGCTGAGATGCCCAGCTGCCAGGAAGTCTGAAACAAATCCCTCATTGTAGGTTCCATCAGGAAAGCCTCTTAAATACCACTCTCGGTTTCAGAATGATATATCAGTTGATTTCCAGGGTGATTCAGAAGATCTTTTTGAGATGCTTAGAAAGATATAAGTCAAAGGATGGAACTAGAGATGGGCATGTACTCTTTTAGGCACTGGGAAGTACATTGGTGACTTGTGTAGGTACAGTCTCTGTTCTCACGGAGTCTAGAGTTCATCGGGGAAAACAAATAAGTACAGGTGATTACAAATGAGAGAAATGCTATTATGGGGAGAAGAACATCATGAGAGCACAAAGAAGGGGTATATAACCTTAACTTAATGGGAAGACCTCCCAGAAGAAATGGTAATCATGCATAAGAATGCTAGTGACATTGCCACAGTCTCTGTAATGAGACCTCATAAACTGACTTGAATAGAAAATAAAGGTGTGTATCACTGAGGGAAACCTATGGGATGAGTACTTCCATTAGATTCACTTGGATGGACTGCAGCAGTATTGTGGCCATGCCAGTGGATTCTGCAGCTGCATTTTGATGGCCTTCAACTTTCTGTCACTAAGTCAGTCGAAGAACCAGACCTCCTCATCCTTTCTTGAACAACAGCTGTGTAACTTAGCACCTCTTGAAGGGGAGATGCTGAAGAGTAGCTAGAAATCCCAAGAGGATTGTGTAGTGAGACAAGACTGACTCTTCCCTCAACTCAGTTATGGCACCTGCCTCACCTCATCAGGGCTTTCAGACCTCAAGTCATGTAGAAAAAGAAGATGTTTGGAGCACCCTGTCAAATTATCAGATTCAGGGGTGAATGAAATATCCATTAGGGATCTCCAAAAAGCCAGAAAACTCATATTTACTTTCAACCAGGGAGAATTTGAACCTATGTCTCCAGATTCGAAAGTCTACAATATTAATTCATTGTGACATTGAGCCCTTCTCTTTGATATTTCAAAAGTAGGCCATAAACAGAATTATGAGTCCATGCGCCAAAGTGCTACTCTCAGGTTCTGGGAAAGAATGCAACTGTGAATTTATCTTGTTTATCGAACTAGTCTCTGGTCATTTGTGTAACATGATATTTTATCCATTGGATTCTGTAAGCCAATTTATAGCACAAGTTTTCCATTTTGTTTTAACCATCCATGAAAGAAAAGAACGTGAGAATATCTGTTTTGCCATTGTCAAGGACTTCTGTGGCACCAGTAGCTGGCTGTTGGCTTCTAGTCTTTGCTGCAGTCACTTAAGAATGTGAGATTGTCTAAGAATCCTAGAATTTTGGAACTAGAAAGAAAACTAGGTAGTATGCAACAAGAACCTTCATGCTGTTCATACCCTTTGTTCCAGTCAATCCACTCCAACAGATTTCAAAGAAATGTCACTTGACAGACCCACAAATATACATTCTCAAAGATGTTCACTCTAGTATATTTTTTGTAAAAGTAAAAAATTTGAGAAATCACCAAGCTGTTCAGCATTATAGACCTTGTTTTGAAAGTTTGGATACATTAATTTGAAGGAATGGGTAATTCTAAAATGATTATAAAGGCTTATTAAATGGCTCTAAGTACCAGGGTCCTGATATAATAAAGGAATATGCAGATTTCAAATATATGTATGCTATGATGTTAGCCATGTGAAAGATTTATGCCTATGAAAGATAAGTTGCAGAAATGTTTTTAGTTGGCAGTGTAATGGACAATGTATTAAAAAATGTGTTATATTGTCTTAAGTCAATTAATATTTATGTATGTAAAAATTATGATAAGCATACAGAAGGTGCTTCTGAAAGTATAAGAATAATCATTCAATTATTCTTGGTTCACATATTTATTCAAATAATACTATGTGCTAAAAAATACAGCAGAGGTTAAGACAGAGACACATCTTCACAATTTTTAGTCAGATCTATGTTTTACTTTAATTTTTTATTTAATGAATATTCAAATTTAAAAAGTCATCTTTACAATAATCCATGCTAATTTCCTTCTTTCTTATCTCTTTCCTCCCAAAACACTTGTTATAAAAGTAGGATTTAAGTTACAGACATAGTAATTTGCTCGAGGTCATACAGCTTACTTGTAACAAATCTGATATTAGAATCTGATTCTTGGTTTACCTGCTACCTCACTTCCACATTTCTCTTATGATCTTCACATCTTTCTTCGAAATAGGTTGTTGAAATAACAGTGGAAGATCAGATTAGTGTTCACAACCATGATTTAATGATATTGAACAGAAAGTGAGAATATTCTAGAACTGTCCTTCTCAAACTCTATTGCACATAGGAATTGCCCAAATGTCTTGAACAAATGCAATTAAAAATTTTTTTTTTTTTTTTTTTTTTAGGTGAGGCAACCCTTGGTTGACCTCACAGATTGCAAGGACCTTGTCAGTTTACAATCCTTTATGTTTTATTTTTTACACCTACAGCACCTGGTCTTCCTAGGTGATCTCCCATCCAAGTACTAATCAGGCCCGATCCTGCTTAGCTTCTGAGACAAATGCAAATTTTGATTTCATAGTCTGTAGTAGGGCTTGAAATGCTGCATTTCTCACAATGCTCTCAGGTAATACTAATATTATCTGTTCTTAAGTAGCAAGACTCTAAATGGTTGAAGCTGTCCAAGTACAGAAGAAATTCAAGTTTAATTTCTAGCCAGTGCTTTCTAGTTTTATCACCGAGGAAATACGTAAAAATGTCAATTTTTTACAAAGTCTATGTTTTCCATCACTAGCTGCTGATATCTTTTTCCTGTCCCTCTCAGCACTCACTCCAGAGCTGAGTCTCTCTCATACAATGTGGCCATAAAAGGCAGGAATAATATTCCAGAACCTCACTGCTAAGAGAGAATGAGATGCGAATTTGCACCTGGGTCATCTGCTTCCCTTGCTCTGCTCTGTGATGCACAGCCTCTGTCCTATATCCCCCATAATCAGGTGGTTGATGACCAGGTCTTTGGAGTCAGCATCAAACTTGGGCCACAGCCTCACTGAACACTTAATATGAAGAACAATTTACATCATTTGTTTGTATTTCCATTTCTTCATCTATAAATGTAGATAATAATAACACCGATCATACTGAATGGTTTTACAGATTAAATGAGATAACACACACAAACCACTTACCTCAGTGTCTGGCATGGAGCGAGTATTCAATAAAAGTAGATATTATTATTGTGGTTAATTGAGTCTGAATCTCATTCTAAATTCTTCTCCTAGGGGTGTGTTCACACAAGCCTAGTGCTTGAGGCAGAAAGAATATGAAATAATTATATTTATTTTAAGTTTAATATTTAATTGAACATATTTTAAATAGAAATAAATAGAAATACATAAATAAAATGCAAAACATATAATAATGAAAAATATAAGGCACATATATGAATACGTCCATTTCAATTTGAACATGTAGATATATTTAATGATTTAATTATTTAAATACTTACAAAAAATTGTATAAATATCTGTATAAAATATAAATTAGAGCAATAAATATATAAGCATATATTTAAATAAAAATAGATATAATGAAAATGTAATATAATTTAAATAATTTAACTTTAAATAATATGGTAAAACAATTTAAATAAATATATAATTTTTATATGTGCTATATATGTGAATGCAACAATAGCTAATGCACAAGTATTTCTGAATAATATGAGAACACAGAAGATGGTAAAACTAACTTTCTGGGATGGTAGAAGAGGGAACTTTTGTGCTGAGTCTTGAAGGATTAGTGTGAGGTTGGGAAAAGGCATTTTGGTTTGAGGGTTTGGGATGAGGACAGCAGTAGGCAATAAGGCTGTAATGAAGATTGGTGCTACTTTGTAAAGAGTCCATAAATCATGGCATTCATCTATGGACTGTGGGGGGCTATGAGAAGGTGATGTTGACCAGACCAGGCATGTGATTAGATGTTTGTTTTAGCAAGTAAGTCTGTAGGGTCAATAACTTGCTCAGAAATCCCTTGGTCTGCTTCCTGCTTTCTTCAGGAGTCTAAACCGTTTTCTAAGCATCATCAAACCCTGCCATAGTCTTTCAAAAACAGTCCTAGCCATTAAAAAAATAAGGGGGAAGTAGTCACGGTGTAACTCGGTATTTTCTAATCAGTGTGTCTATCTCTGGGTAGTAAAATTGCAAAGTCAATGGTAAGATTTGAGGCATTTTCCCTGAAAAGGAAAGAACTATAGATGCAAAAGTTCGGGAGAAATATCAAAGATGAAAAAAAAAAAAAGAAAGAGGGGAACATTGCTTTTCTCATGTTCCTATTGTTAACTATTGTTCCCCTTAACCCGATCTTGAAAAGAATAAACTCTGAATGTTACAATAGTGTTTATGATTGAGTGACAGGTAAAGACAGAAGGTAGACTTCCGTGATGATGTAAGGAAATTTTAATTCTCTTCCTTCATCACTGGCTAACTCATGCAGTTGGAGAAGGAAAAGAAACATTCTCTTAAAAAGGAAACATTCTAAAATTAGAATCTTTTGAAACCTTTCATATCATTTCCAAAGGGAATCACTTTATAGGCTGTTTGTTGGTAATCAGATGCATAGATCTGCATATTGTTATTGGCCTTTATCATAGGAATAACATCTTAAAGTTTTATTTTATAACATATGCAAAAATAAATGATAATTATACCTGATAATTCCCTTCATATAAGGATCTTAATTTTCCAAACACTAATTAATAACAACTCATAACACCCTGTAAGGTAGGTAAATATTATTGTGCTATTTTATGGATGAGTAGGATGATTAATGAGGAGATTAAGCAATTTGCTCATGACAAGGTGAGTTTGTAGATATAGGGAGTCAAACTTCCACCCTCTGAGATGAACACAGTAATTGCTAAACCAGGATAAAAGCCTTCACTCATCTTTTTAAAATGATTGTACAAAATTGAATCACAGCCTTTTCACTCTCAAGTTACCCAAGAAGCTAGAGAGCATCCAAAATAAAAAAAATGATAATACATTTCTCAAAAAAGGAGAATCTCATATTTACATGTATGAATTTGTTTCTTCATCAGCTAACATAACTGCAAGACAGTAGTATTTTGTTCTTTAACCAATTTGTAACTGCAATACAATTTTTTCAAAGAAAGCATTGGGTTATTATTTAGAATACTCTCTGATTTAAATCTATCCTACATTTAGATCTATATTTTGCAAGATGCTCCTAATATTATACTTTGCTGCCTTAGATGAGAATAATTTCATACCTCTTATTAGCATGTAGGGCTTTAGTATATTTTCTCTGGTAATACCAGCTATACTTTACTGAGCACTTCTTACTTATTACATGACACATACTTTGCTGAAGTCTCAACATAATTTACTTTTATTCCTTAAACACTGTGAATAATGTACTCTCTCCATTTCACAGATGAGAAATTGGAAGATACAATAGGTTAGAAAACTTGCTCAGTCAAATGCAAAGCCAGAAGGTGGTAAAGCCTGTTATCTGTCACAAGATTGTCCAACCCGAGAACCCAACAGTTCTGAATATGAGTCCTAAGCACAAACACCAACTCATTGGAATCCCTTCCTAAGGAATAATAGAAATTTAATATATGTCTTTTCCCGTGCTTTTAGCTTCTTTTAAAATGAGGTTAAGTATTTAACATGTTTTTATTTTACTTGAGCAAAATAGTAATGGAAATTTGTAAGGCAGCTCCTGCTACAGGCCCAGATCTAGAATTTGTAGGAGGGTTGGAGACAGCTATAGCAAAGCATTAGTTTTAGAATGTTGCCTGATCGCTGGAGTTCTCATTCTTCTTCACAAAATGGGGTAATCTACCCTTCACTCCCCAACCATATCCAGCCTCTCCCTGAAAATGCATGCTTGCAGGTAATTGTCAAAAGTTCATTTTGTTGTTTCAAAGCCTCTCTTGTCCGATATTAAATTTTAGTTCACTTTCCTTTTTGACTCCTCTGTAAAAAGTTGGCGATATCTGAAGCTCCATTTTCTCTTGATCATGATGACATTCCTACTCTATTACTATTTACCTTGTTGGTTCCATGGGGGACTTTTTACAGGCTGTTTGTTTTGCTGAAGGATTGGTAAATGATGTGTTTCAGAAGTGACACTTTGACTTGGAGGGGCCAGGCAATCTGGACATGGAGAGAATTTCTATAAATCCCACATGTTTTTCTCTATTTCAATTTTGTCATCTTAAATGCAGCATCTGTAGCATAAAACTGCCAAAGAAGGTCGTATTTTTATTTTAACCAATAATTCCAGGCGACCTGCTTTTGCCCAGATCCAACAACTTGGATTATTTACTGAGTTTTCTATTAAACTGGGACATTTTTTCTGAACATTAAAGATTGGACATAATATAAAATATCTCCTTGGCACTGCCACTTAAAAATGTATACACATGCTACTTCCAGAAAACAGTCTTCTTGAAGAACGAGATGAAAATTTAATGGCAGCTTTAATTTTAAGTTAAGACACTTACAATATTACACCAGCAAAAAAGAATTCACCAACAGCTGTGTGTCTGAGAGACCAAGGGACTGATTAAATCCGTCACATGGACAACATCTAGCTCTTTGAATGGTAGGTGTGCACTACAGCTTGCAATAAGTCTGTTACCAGATGAGCCAACTTCAAAGATAGTAGTGGGTGTGCAGAGGATAGCAGGAGGTGTGGAAGCATCAAGACTTCAAAGAAAGTTGAGGTTAGTTTTTAAAAAACCATTTAAAATTCACTGAACACAAAAATATTTTGAGGTATGTTGGTTGATAAGAATCTAACATTTATTTTCAGTTCTTGTGACATTAGTATACAAAGACAGATTAAGTAAATAATGCAAATTAATTGCATTTATATTTTAAACAGAAGAGGATTTCAAATGCAAATAGGAGACATCCTGTCTACAAGGATATTTGGCCAATTGCTTGATGCATGTGGTTGCAAAGAGCATTGAGTATTGTCCAAGAGGCACAGATGGGATGATTTAGACACAAACAATTTTTATTTTGTTACTTCTGTGCAAAGTTTTGGACATACCTGCCTTTATAAAAATTATATTCTTAATGTACATATGAAAAGCCTTAAAAATACATCAAGAAATGATATAGAAAGCAGTTTCTTGGCTAATAGTTAGGGTTATTAAAATTTAATATATTACAGATCCATATTCTTTACAGATTTGTTATAATTTAGGAGCTAAATGTTGACAGTTCCTAGTTACAGAACTTTTATTTAGGATTTCTATTAAAATAATACTTCCCACCTGATTTAAAGCAACAATTTCTAGGACCGTTTCTTCTTTTTGTTTAATGCATACATATTGTGAATGCACTAGATGATGAGGTTGACTTAAAGTACTTTTAATACTAGGAAACTCTTATGCTTGAAATGTTTTTAAAACTTTTCCTGAGCTCCCAAATGCCCACTGAAACATTTGTTTGTCTCTTCCAGTTGGATACTAAGAAGCTTAGAACCATGTTTGTGGCCCGCCTCTAGTAACATATAGGATTTCATGACATGCATATTTGTATAGTAGTCTCATCCTAGTTTGAATTTATTTTCCTAATCCTGTTTGATTTGTAAATTTTCTTCAAAAATGGGTTAATATTAAAATTTTAATTTTAAATAATTTCCTTTTACTTAATCTTATCATAGTATATAAGCCACTTTAAAAAATGAATGAAACAAGAATTACTGCTGTTTGGACACTTATAGCTAACTCATGATAAAAATGCCAAAGTTTTAACTCTGTTCTTTCGCATGGATGGCAAAAGAAGTTACAGGGTTGCCTAGATTTCCAAGGGTAAAGTGGCATTTGAAATAATAATACTATAAATGATTAACTCATCTAGGTCTTAACGGGGATAATTATTTTTGTGTATCTTTATCCCTCTGGGATATGAAATAATTACATCAGTGCTTTGCCAAGTAACATTTAGATACTGTCATTGGTTGAAACAAAATGCAAATCTCTGGCCTCATCAAGTGTGTCCACATGTGAAGAAAGATACAGAGAAAGTAACACCCACATTCACATTTACTAAGGGATTCCAAATAATGCCCTAAATGACTATTTTGGAGCTCAGTTACATGCAGGTGCTAGGAGGATTTATGCTGTGAATGCCTGAAATACTTTCTCCACTGAGGGGAGATTATTAAGTACTCGTGAGCCTGAGTGTTTGGTGCCAATACTAACCATTAACTTTTGGCTCTGAGCCACGACTGTCTACTCTGCAGTGGATTCTGCCACCAATGGGGAAGGTCATTAAGGGCTGTTCTTTATTCTCGTTAGTATGTTCCAACATAATTAACAGAAGTTGTTCACCAGATGGTTTCCTTCCTGTCAGCAAGTACCTCCAGCTTAATGGGCTATGCAGGATTCTTTTCTTTAAGTGGGTGAGGCGGGAAGCAAATTTAAAATACATCATCTTTGATCCTCCCACTTCTAATTAGTTCTAAAGGTTTTAGATAATAATGTAAAGGGGGCAGGGAAATGAAACCATTCTAAAAATCAAAGAATCACAGAAGGCCAACAAGAGTTTCATATGTACCTGGAGTGTTTCTTCCTCTATGGTAGGTCTGTGCCCAGCACCAAGAAAAGCTCAGAAACTATTGTCAGCCTACTACTTCAACATAGAGCTGTTTATAGAGCTTAGAGCTGAAATAGATTTAAAATCTGATAATAAAATTCAGTAAATGCTTACTTTGTTGCCACTGGGTCTCAGAAATTGTACTGGGTGCTGGGGATACACAGCAAGAACTTGCCCCTCTTGTCGCAGAAGTTAGAGAGCAATGAAGGGGTTCAGGCACATAAACAGGCAATTTACAGTTGAGTTTAGTTAAGCACAATACTATATCAGACACTGTTGGCTTCTACTCCCAGAGCCATTTCCCCACCCCAGGAAATAAACCTTGGTCTTGTTCCGGTATAACCTCTCTTGCACATGGCACAGAGTGCAATGCGAGTGTATTCCAAGGTGTAAAGCGAGTCTGCTCTAAGTCAGTTTTGGCTATTTCATTCTGTGCTTGACAGTGTTTTATGAGTTGGACATGTGAGCCACCTCTGGCTAATGAATAGTGAAGAGAAGTTTGGGATCTTCTAGGAAAGGCTTTCTTGCTCCTGAGAAAGCACTGGAAAATATGGCCTCTTTTTCTTCCATTTCTGAGGTTATGACACTAGGAATTGTCTCACAATATAGTATAAAGCATCATAAACTACATTCTAGTAGCTCAGACTAAGTGGTTCCTCTCTAAATTTGTTATATTTAGGAAATAATTCTATTATAAGGAAAATAATAAAACTATCCCAATCTCATTTATTACCTTAAATAATTATTGTAACAAATCTTGTAAGTCACATGAAACAGAAACCATCTTCCTTACAACAGATGGAGAAACTGAGACTCAGAGACTAATGTGATGGGCCTGGACAGCCGCTGGCTTCTGAAATTAAGCACCCTTTCTATCACACCATGTAGATTCTTCCTTCAGTAGTCAAAATAAAAAATCAATCACTCAGGCCAAGGATACAATGTAATTATAAAACTCTTCTCTTTTTTTTGCCTGAAAAATACTCTTTTTTTGAGTTTTTAATCCTGGAATTCTAAATTCAATTGCATTTCTTCCATATTTTTACCTGGAGAAATATCTCAAGTGAAGTAAGGTAAAAAGGGCTTTCTACTTAGATAAAATATCATTAAAAATCAGTTTAGACTACTAATGATCAGAAATGGTTTCAAAAGGTTTGGGGGAATACCAAAGACGTAGTTTCATGCTTTGTACTCTTATCACACCACCTAAGGACTGCAACAATGAGGAATGGGCTAGAAGGCTGTGCTATAAAAACTCTAGCTGAGGTAGTTATAAGCTTAATAATCGTGTACAGCTCAGTTGTGAAGACAGTTTCGCTAATTCACTATAGCTGTTAGGACTCCTTTGTTTGCAAGTGACAGAAAGCCTGACTCAATTGCTTGAAACAAATGGGGATGATTATATACAGGTTTTTTCCATGTGTCTTTTATCCTCCATGCACAAACAAAAGTTACATACAAAGTATGTTTCTCTCATGACAAAAACAGGGGTGCAGCAAGAGAGCAAGCCCAACTTCATAATACACTTCATAAAGCTTCTTGTATCGTATAATCATCCACTTGGAGTCACCACCATATAAGCCCAGACTTTATCAGCCAAGTTTCAGTCACCAGCAGAAATGTGAGCAAGAAACAAATGTTTGTTGCTATAAGCTAGTGAGTCTTGGAATAATTTATTATATGGCAATATTAGAACAAGAGCTAATTGATACAGTCCCCTAGCCTACCATGCCCATCCTTATGCCATTTACTAAGGCAGTAGGTCAGAATATGATTGCATAAGCCTAGATTGTGAGTTCTACTGCTGGAACCCAGTGGCGGAATCTGGCTCACCTTTAGTGTAAAGGCTGAAAGGGCAAAGAAATAAGGATACTGTTAGCGGAAGGAAGTGCTGACAAGAAAAAACAACAGATGTCTGCTGCACCCACCATCAGCAAAACCTGTATTTAGAGTTGGTGATAGATTGCATCAAGCTGCCACAATCTCCATGCTGAACCCTTGTAAGTAACTGACAACCTGACATGCATGTGGCAATCAGCTGACCAATGAATGGCAGATGGTAATGAAGGGTAAAAACCAACCTTTAAATGCTGTATCTTATACTGAGACAGAGCAAGTAGGAGGCTTGTTATAGTCTGTGCTGGTTTCTACACACCTAAAATGTGGGGTTTGGTCCTGGTCATCATATTTTAAGAGGTATATTATTAAATTGAAGCTTGTCATGAGTAAGGGATCCAGAAATTTTAAAAAGAAAGCACTGGTATATATTGGCAGAGCAGATGTGGGGAGGATGGAATATGAATCAGGGTTAGTAAGAGAAGAGATGATAATTATTTTCAAATATCATAAGGGCTGATGTATAAAGAGAGATTGTTTTTTTGTGACATGAAGATACATATTATCTTGGAAAAAAATATGAGTTTCGGGATCAGGGAGATAGAACCTGGTTCAAATCCTACTCTACTATTTATTAGCTATGTGTCCTTGGCAGATGACATTCCCTCTCAGTGTCTCCTGCCTCATCTCTGAAATGGTGATGGATGCTTCAGGAAAGCTAGAGAGCTTCAGAAATACTACATGTAAGGCCTGGCCTTTTGTAGGTGCTCAATAACTGTTAATTATTTTAATATTGCTGATGTCATTATTACTGGAACTATTATTAGTACCGATGTATGGAGTTTATAGGGAAGCCACTTTTTGCTAAGGATAATAAGGAAGAACACTTATCACTGCTTAAAAATAGAATGGATTTCTGAATGTCTTAGTGAGTCCCATGTCCCTGGGAACTGTTCCAGCAGAGGCTGGACTTGGGAAATGGAGTACAGAGGACTTTCTGGGAATGCTGATCATCTATGTTACATGAATTTCTAGGATACCCCCTAACTCTGAGATCCTAAGTTCAATAAACTGTGAGTCATGGTCATTAACACTCGTCCCCAGTTACATGAATACGGAAAGGTATTATATATATATATAGGGAAACCAAACATCTGGATATGCTTGGAAGAATCTTAATTTAGAGCTGTCATTTTAGAGCAATTATGAAAGTATCTTCTTTTTCTCTTAACAGGGTCCCAGTTTCAATGATAAAATGATATAGTCACCTTAATCATAACTACTTTAGTAAATGGAAGCCAAGCATATTCTTGTTATTTTTCTAAATAAGTCACCACCCTTCAGTGCCAGAATTGCTACTTTCCTGGGTCCTCCTTCCTGGTGTAATGGTCCTGTCATCCTCCTTTTGACTCAGCCTCACACCTTGGAAGCCACTTCAGCATTTCTGCCTTCCTTTCCCTGCACTTTCCATCAGTCCCAAATGCTTTTGATCCTATCTCTAAAACTCCTCCTGTGTCTGCTCCTTCTTTTAAGTCTTAGGGCTTTAATTCAGGTCCTGTTACCTCTTGCCTAGGGCATTGTAAAAAATCTTCCTGTCAGCCCTGACCCCTCCTGTTACCTATAAACCCACTGCCATGGGAGAGTGCCTTTTAAAGCATGCCACTGATTCTGCTGACGTTTTCATTCACCTTGATAAATGAAATTGTTTCTGTTGTCTGAGTCTTACTACATAACCTAAAAATGGATGAAAGGGTTTTCATCAAATGTGGAGGATATACTTAGGGTGGTATGATTCAACAGATAGAGTTATGTGGACTACACAAATTTCCCCTGGAGGCACCCAAGAGGGTGTCTCAATGCTGCAGGTCATTAACCTTCAGAGCAGCTGGAACCTGCTCCTGGAACCACCCTGTGTGACTCCTGCTTGGAAAGAGCAAAGCTAACAAAACCAGTCATGGACAAAACCAGCAACAAACAAACAAACAATGGTTTCCAATCTGAGCCCAAATCGAATATTTAAGGGCAGGTTCTCTGAATTGCAGACGCTGATTTGCAATAGGTATTGATTTTCTATGCAGTTGCTTTTTCTCACGGGCAATTTGATATAGCATTTTCTGTGGTTATTTACACGATGTTTGTGAATGGTTTTCTTGAGCAATACCAGAGAGACAAGCTGGAACAGAAAAAATTGCCAACTTCTTGGATGGGCATTCATAGTCCTCTGACCTGGCCTCTCAGTTTCTACTAATGCTACATTCCCCACGTACACCGTGCAGACCACCTTCTGGCTTTCACCTGGGTCTACATTCTCCTTCCAGAATTTGGGGCTCAGGTGTCCTCCTCAGGTGAAACACTCTCTCATAACCTCTAACTGTGAGATTGCTTCTCATCCGTCAGGGCTCAGTTCAAAGCCACTTCTTCCATAAGACTTTGCCCGGTTCTCTTAGGATCATTAATTTCCTCCTTGACCATTTTTCACTACATGTTATCTATTTTTATATAGTTATTTGCCTACATGTGTGTCTTTTAACCTGTAAGCCTCAGAGAGGATACATAATGTCTTATTCGTCTTGGTATTATCTTTAGTGCCTTGCACATAGATATTTTCAATCAGTGTTTATTGGATTAAATAATATTTTAAAAGAGCATCTTGATTGGGTTGAGAAATCATGCAGAATTGAAGTATCCCCTCAGAAGGAGATCATAAACGCAATCCTCTACCATTATTTGACCAGGACAGGGGAGCACCCCTCTTCCTGGAGAAATAAATCTATTTGCCTCGCAGTTAACAAATGAGAAGAGGACTACAACCAAGTTGTATGAACTGAAGGTTCAGAAATTTTTGAGAAGCTATGAATGCCAGAAAATACTTAGTATAAACTAATTCTAGTACTTCATTCTTGGTTATCTTAATGCTCAGATTCTTAAATTTGGCCTGTAATGTGTGGAATATAGTAAATGTATGACTGGCGGAGCAACTTGTTACTCTACCCACCAATTTTGGGCAATAATCTCTAGAGAGTATCAAATCTTCAACAAAGTTGTTGGCCTCGATCTAAGCAATTTAGAATTACCTTATGGCTTCCAGTCAGTGCGATATCAGATTGCTTCCTGTGGAGAATGTAGGTTTAAACCAACAACCACAAGGGCCTATCTTTGAAGCATAAAACACTTGGACTTTAAAACTTCTTTTTGGCGTCATGCCTGGGGTCAGAAATCTGCATTTTTAGCACACATCACCTGGGATTTCTCAGCACACATGGCCTGAGTTCCACATTCTCACTCAACTTCCGAGCATGCAGTTCTGTTGGAAAGAGAGAGCCTGGTTTTAGAGTCTTTAACAAAAGGAGAAGCAAAAAAATGGGACCTCAACTGGGGCGACCAGTGGGAAAGATATCTTCTTGAGAAGAGAGGTTGTGGAGACCATGACAAGGTTATCAAGAAACCATTTGAACTGCTCAAGGTGAAACTCAGAAAAGCGATGGCATTTAGATGAGCACAACAGAGGAGAGGTTTCCATAAAGATAGTGAAAATCAGACACTGGGAGAATGTTATAAGGGGAGAGGTGAAAAGGTTGTTATTAGAGTGTTTGAACTCTGGCATAGAATCCCAAGGCAAAAAGTCCTAGAGCAGTAAGAGACCCCTAATTTGGAACCGACAAGATGAAAGAGAAGTAATTTGGTAAACATTCAGCCCTTACAGAATCCTGGAAGTATGTGATCAAACACTATACTTGGTCTATTTAAAAGGGATGGTTAAGGCACTACCATTTGCCTTCTTAAAGGAGTGTGAAATAGGAAGGTGGGAGAGAGTGCAGGGCATTGTGTGGCTGGTGGCTGAGGACAGAGAACCTGCAAGGAGCACTGGAAGGAGCCAGCAGAAAAGCTGTGTGCAGATGTAATCACATCTTCCTGCAAAGCCTTGCCTGCCAAGCCCAGAGTTGTCAGTTTCTCCTCTGAAAACCCTGAGACCCAGATGTGAATTTAGGGATTAGTATTTAGTCTGACACAGTGAGTTACAGAAAAGGATACTAACCATAGAGAAGATGAATGTGGTGTTCACTCACCCAGTTAACAGAATTGGGTCTTGGATCTAATTGTTAGATTCCTCACCTCTGCTTTATCCCTTGGGGCTCAAGCCCTCAAATCAGATAGTATTTTAGCACCAAGCCCCCACTTCCTCTTTGTGCAGAGTACTTCCCTGAGTGCTTTCAGATTCATGCAAAGGATCCTAAAAGCTGCTGTAAGAAAGGTATGTACTAGGTGCTTTGTCTCTGTTGTCTTCAAAATAACCCCAAGAGGCTGTGATCATTGGCTGCATTCTACAGGAAGCTCAGAGAAGTTAAAGATGTCTCAAAGGCAACAAAGTGAATAAATTTGGGAGGTGACAAGTGAATTCAGTCAATCTGACTTCAAAGTCAATGCTCCTTTACCCCCAATGGTGAAGCCACCCAGGATTTCACCCCCAAGCTGATTCCTGTATGGGTTTCTTGAAATTACCAGTGACTCTGCTCTTCCTTGTCCTTCTGCTCTGATCCCCAGTTCCCAGACCCTCAGCTCTTGTGGGGGGCTCAGTATAACACTTGCATCCCTGCTTAGCAGGTAGTTTCAGTTACACTGGATCATTTGTTGTAGGGTGAGAAGTCTCCCTTTGGGAGCTCAGCTCTGGACACCTGCAGCCTCTTTTAAGTTGGTGTTAGGGGACCATTAAGTCAGGGACACCTGGATGCAGGCAGCTTAAGGAGTAGGTCTGTGTACACTAGAGACAGGAAAGATCAAGGAGAGTGTAAATCACTATGTGGCACTAGAAAATGACAACAGAGAAGACTTCTTCCCCTTTTCCTCTAAGAACAAAATACCAGGAGGAAGGCTTGAAGTACAGAAAGAGGGACATAACTAGGGCTAAAATTTAAAAAGCACTTAACAGGTCAACTATCTCAATATGACCCTGACCCTGGAAGTACCTGGGCCAATCTCGCACAGAGGATTCTATAAATGAGGATGAATCCCTTCATAAACTCGAGTATTTGTGTCTTGGAACCTGACTATTGAATGGTTTAAGGAGAAGGCAGCTGAGGAGAGCCTGGGGTTGGAAATAGAGAGTCTACATCCTAGGCTCTTGAGGTTGTAAACACCGGGTCCTGGTTGGGTGGAATAAAGAATGGAAAGGAGGCTCTGGAGCTGGAGTAGGTTCTTTTTGCATGTCAGCATAGTTCTTTCTGAGTCCTTTTGCATTGGAATGTTTTCAGCTATAAGTAATAGGAAAATCAATTCAAACTAGCTTATACAATAAGGTTATTCTTCAGCTTACATATGTGAGGGAAGCCAGAAGTAGGGGTGGGCTTCAGCTTTAGTAGATCCAGAAGTTCAATGATGTCATCAAGGACTTAGTGTCTTTTCATCTTCCACATTGCTGTCCACAGTGTCAGTTTAATCCTAAGGCAGTTCCTCCTGGGGCTGTGGGATGGCTGCCAGTAGCAATCAGCAGGGGAGCGTCTGCTTTCCTGTTGCTCTCTCTTCAGAGTGAGAAAGTACTTAGTTAGAAGCCTCCAGAAGAATCTCTCTTTGGTCACATGCCCTATCCTAAACCAGTCACTGTCATGGAGGATAGATAGGATAACCCTCTAGACCCATCAATTCACCCTTTGCGGTTTCAGCAATTCCAGAAACTTGCTCTGACACCATCCAGGAGCGGAGGGAAGGATGTTGCCTATCAACCACAACATCCACCATATGGTCTCTTCACCTGGATAGTAAATTGCATGTAGTGAATGTCAACAAATCTGTTGACTGAATAGAAGTCTAGATTGTGAACTAAATTTCCTATAAACAGAACTAGGTCCAGAAAGTCACCAAAGAAAGGCTAAGGCTAAGAAAGGCCACTGGGCTGGGAGCTAAAGGCATTCTATTCTTAACCATTTTCTACACTAATTTTTTGTGCGATTTGGGTATTCCATATGCAAAATACATTTAATCTTCTCCTTCCCATAGCTCCGAGGGGGTTGTTTTAAGATTAAGTAAGATATATGTCAAAGTACTTTAGCTTCTTTGGAAGAAAGAAAATATGCTATCTCTTGCTATTTCATAACATTTTGTAACAAGATGGGAATTTTCCAAGTACACGAAAATCATCTCTTATTAAGATAAAAATCTCCTGCTTATGACAGGTTACCAGAAGTACTAGTTTTTGAACCTAGCCAAAAAAATAATGGAACACTAAGCAGCATGGGGGGAACCACCCATGTCTCTGAGTTGATAGTTGGCCCAGTCTTTCCTGAGCTTGGACTTCCCGTTTGATTTAGTGAGGGCTCGGTTAGAACCTCATTCTTTAGCTTCTCTGTCTGCTCTTGGGGGATTTGAGCTCGTTGCAGCAGCAATGTCAAATAATACAACCCTTTTATTAAGTTCACCAATCGGCCGACTCTCTGTCCTGGGGGCCAGAGAGTATTGGTCTGTTATCATGACTCTGTTCCAGTACTTCTCACAGCAGCTGTTTTCAAACACATTCTTGGGCTCATACTTAAAGTATGATGCTAATCCATTTGTTCATTCAACTATCTGTTGATGTAATCTTGATCACTATCAAACTCTAACATATTTAGTAGGCCAAGATCCAGGAATAGCACTGAGCTATGCTTTGTTCTGAAGAAATTACTCAGACACGTTGCCTCTGGGTGTGATCCTCGGTAACCCGAGGGAGCTCACTCTGTGCTTTATTTTTTCATTACTACATTTGCCACCTGTAATTCTTATTTTTTAAGTGCCCTTCGTTATACTGATGATGATCATGTTAACACAAATCACCATATTGAACTTGCAGATGCCCTAGGAGCCTTGGGAGAAGATAACTTATAAGCAGTATGGGTACTTCGTAGGATTAGAAAAACCTAAGCCCAACAACGAGAAAGCCAGCATTTGGACCGATGTCTATTTCCTACCCACCAACCCTCATTATGGCTCCTTAGCTACTACATTCGGTAACAAGTCTAAAATTTCTAGATCCTATCTTTCCTCCTGGTTTATTATGATTCTTCCTATATACCTCATAACCTATAAATGACCAGATAACACACTCTATAGGGGCAAAGAAAGGAAGAGAAAAATTATTTTAAAAATCAGAATTATCTAGATACATATCATGTGTGTAATATATAGAGAGAAATATAATTTTCATTTTCTAAATTATATAGGTAAAATATAACAAAGAAAAAATAAAATACAGGTAGATATCATAGTTTACATATCTGCAGCTGGTTAAAAAGCTATGGTTGTTAGTGTTTATGATTCCCTTATTCTATTATTCATTCCATATTCTCTTTGCTTGCAGGCAGTTTTTTCTTCAGTGGGTAAAATCATACCTTCATACCTAAAAGTTCTTAGACCTTGATGATTTTATTTAAAATTGATGTAATCTTCCATTAAGTTTTCTAATCTTTGCAGACAGATGTTATTTCTTCCAGAAGAATTCACTAGGGATGACATCTGGGCCTGGAGTTTTCCTTCTGAAGAGTTTTAAATTGCAGATTTAATTTCTTGAATACAGATAGAACTATTTATATTTTTTATTCTTCTTAAAGTTATTTTGATAACTTTTTTTTCTAGGAAATTGTGCATTTATTCAGAATTTTCCAGTTGGTTACCATACAGTTTAAAATATCACCATATAATCTTTTTACTGTTTGTAGGATCTATAGGATGAGCCAATACAAGGATCCCAAGTTGTATTTAGTTGTTGTGATACCACAGTTTTGATATGCTGCTGTATTTCCACTATCATTTAGTTCAAAATATTTTCTAATTTCCACTAAGAATTCTTTCATCTATAGATTATTTGTAAGTATATTGCTTAATTTCCAAACATTTGGATATTTCTAGTTATCCTATTGTTGCTGATTTCTAACTTAATTCTAATATGATCAGAAAATATAGTCTGTTGGTTTCAATTTTCAAAGTATGTTAACACTTGTTTTATGGTTCAGAATGGCCAATTTTGGTAAATGTTCCATGTGCTCTTGAAAAGATTGTGTATTCTGCTGGGTGTTGTTCTACATACATATCATTTAGGTTAAATTTGTTCATACCTTTTATATCTTTACTAATTTTTATTTTCAATTCTCTCAGTTATTGAGAGAGGTATATTAAAGAATCCCATTGATGGTGGATGTGTGTATTTTTCCATTTGGTCTTATGAGATTTTGCTCTATTTAAAAACTATACATTTAAAAACTATACTCTTAGGTACAAATTTAAAATTTCTTCCTTGTGGATTCACCCTTTTTAATATATAAATTGTCCTTCTTTATCTCTTATCATTAGTCAGGCTTCTTGGCAAAATCTACTTTGTATATATAATATACATTTTGGTTAATATTAACATCATATTTATTTTTTCACATTCTTTTAATTTTTCTCTTTCTTTATATTTAAGGTATATCTTTTTTAAAGTAGCATGTACTTGGGTTTTGTTGTTTTAATCAGTCTCATAACCTTTACATTTTAATTGAGTTAGTGAGTTATTTTACATTTATGTGATTACTCATATATTTGGGTTTATATCTATCATCTTACTGCTTGTTTTCTATTTATCCTATCTATTCTACATATTTTTCTTTCTTGCATTTTTGGTTAATGAAACATCTTTTATTCTTTTCTTTTCTATTAGTTTGTTCATTATGGCTTGAAAGGGTCAGTATTCAATTAGACTTACCAACATAATTACTTTGCTTCTCGATCTTTATTTCTTGCTACATTTCCATGTTTTTATTCTAATATTAAATTTCTTTTGCTTAAAAATGTATTTAATTATTTCTTTGCTAGTCTGTGGGTGAGAAATTCTTACAGCTTTCATTTCTAGAATGGCCATTATTTCACCTTTAGTTTTTAAAAATTTTAATTAATTTTATTTTCTAAGCCTTTATTTTTTAAGAGATGTTTTAGGTTTACAGCAAAACTGAGGGAAATGTACAGAGATTTCCCATATACTTTCTGCCCTGACACATACATAGCTCCCCCATTATCAGCTTACCAGAGTGGTATGTTTGTTACAGATGATGAACCTACACATTATAATCTCCCAAAATCTACAGTTTACATTACAGTTCACTCTTAGCATACATTCTGTTGGTTTGGAAAAATATATAATGAAATGTGTCTACCTTATGGTATCATACAGAGTATTTTCACTGTCCTAAAAACCTGTTTTTCCCTTATTCATTTCTCCCCTCCTCATAACTCCAGGCAAGCACTGATCTTTTTACTGTCTCCCATACTTTTGCCTTTTCCAGAATGTCATAGAGTTGGAATTATGTGTGTAGCCTTTTTAGATTGGCTTCTTTAGCTTGTAATATGCATTTAAGCTTCCTCCATATCTTTTCATAGCTTGTTAACTCATTTCTTTTTTAGCACTGAATAATTTACTGTCTGGATTTGGCACAATTTATTTATGCATTCACTTACTAAAGGACATCTTAGTTGCTTTCAGGTTTTGGAAGTTATGAATAAAGTTTCTGTAAACATCTGTCTGTAGGTTTTTGTGTGGACCTACATTTTCCACTTCTTTGGGTGAATACTAAGGAGTGCGATTGCTGGATTGTATGGTGAGAGTATGTTTGGTTTTGTAAGAAACTGCCAAACTGTCTTTCAAAGTGTCTGTATCATTTTGTATTCCCACCAGCAATGAATGAGAATTCCTGTTGTTCCACATCCTTACAAGCATTTGCTGTCAATGTTCTGGATTTTGGTGCCAATGTTCTGGATTTTGGTCATTCTTGTGGGCATGCAATAGTATCTCATTGTTACTTTAATCTGCATTTCCCTGATAACATATGATTTGGAACATCTCTTTGTATGCTTATTTGCCATCTCTATATCTTCCTTGGTGAGGTGTCTGTTAAGGTTTCCGCCCATTCACCTTCAATTTTGAAAGACATTTTCATTATGTATGGAATTCCAGGATAGTAGTTATTATTTCACCACTTTAAAGAATGTCATTCTTTTGTCTTCTGGTTTCCATCCTTTCTGTTACTTTTGGTCCTTTGAAAGTACGAGAGCTTCCCCACACCCCCTTTGGCTGCTTTGAAGATTTTCTTGTCTTCAAATAAGGTTTTCTTGCCTTCGTTTTTGTTTGTTTGTTTGTTTTTGTTTTAGCACTTTTACTATGATTTACCTAGGTGTGATTTTCTTTGTATTTATCATACTTGGGATTCTCAGATATTCTTGACTCCGTGGCCTTTGTTCATTTGGGAAAATTTCTACCACTGTCTCATTAAATATTTCTGCTATGTTTTCTCTTTCTCCTCCCATGACTCCAGCCACACAGTGTTAGATCTTTCGCCATGTCCCATATAGCCTATTCTTTCTTCTACCCTTTTTAATCTGGGTAATTTTTATTGATCTGTTCATCAGATCATTACTTCTCTCTCTCTCTTTCCTTGGATTTAATCTGATTTTATATCCATCTATTGCACTCTTAATTTCACTTATATCTGTTAATTCCATTAAATTCTTCTTTTAAATAGACATAATCATCTGGTAAAAGCTTATATTCTGCCTTTTATTTTCTAGAATATATTAATTATAGCTTGTTTAATATCTGCATCTCATAACTTTATTATCTGGATTGCCTGTGCATATATTTCTATTTTTTTCCTACTTGTTTCTGTTTCTTAATAAGTTTTTGTTGAATGTTGAATATTGTGTAGAATATGTTATATAGGATCTGTATGATGTATTCTTACTCCAAAGAGGATTTTCTTTAGCTTTTGGCAGTCAGTTACGATAGGAGTAAATCACTTAATCCAATCAGGATCTGATCTGATTCAAGACTGAGTGTCAGTCATTGTAAGGTTTGATGTAATTCTAGTGTGTCTTTATTTCTAGGGTGTAGTTTTTTTGGGAGATTCCAAAGCTTTTTGTGTTTATCAGAGAGCTCTACCTTGGTGGGCCCTGAACTCCAATTTCAATTTCCTCAGTGCTGTGAAACTACTGATAGTTCTGTTTAATGTCTCAGCCTTTTAGCCTCCATTTTTAGTTTGAAGTCTCCACCTATAGGCTTGTGATACTTATGAAAGCCTTCAAGAAAAAAGCAGTAGAGTGCTTGGCTCACTTTAATGTGTTTTTCTTTCCTCTAGGATTTTTAGCCTCACTGTCTGGCTGCCATGGCAGTTTTGACCTCTAGTATTTCACTTCCCATCCCTGTGAGACAGCTGAAGATCTATTCAACTTCTCTGATTCTTAACAGCTACTTTTTACTCAGTTTTTCAAGCTTTCCAGCCCATTGCTTAGACTTCAGAAAAAAACAGCACAGAATTTTTTGGCTCATCTCAATGGGTTTCCTAAGGTCCTGACTGCCTTAACAGCTCTCTGATGCCTTAAAACCACTTTTAAAATGTTCACAATTTTCTATTGGTCAGTGGGGGGATTTATTTTCTACAAGCTAAGCTTCATGACCTTATGTGGGATTCTCCCACTAACTTTCCTGGACTTGGCAATGCTAAGAGATAACTCAGATGCTCCTTCTATACTCCCTTGCCACCACTGTGTGGCAACAATCTTTACTAAGCAGGCTCAGTTTCTCATTTAAGACTCAAACTCCACCTTTTCTTTAGAATAGTTCTCCCTTAACAAAAGGAGCATGAAGTAACCAGATGGTGATCTCAGTTTCTAATTCAAAGAAACAATTGCTTTGTGTTCTCGCAGAATAATTTCTTCTTTTGGTAACAAGCACCATCGTTGTTGTGGGGATGGTAGAACAAACATCTTTAAGTGAATCATTAGATGTAATGATGAGAGATGATGCCTGTCTTTCATACCTAGTTTTCTGGACCAGTGTATTCTGGCAATGGAGGAATTGTCATTTTTATTGGATACTGATTCAGAGAATAAACCACATCCTAAAAAATAATTCTCCAGCCTAACAAGGTTGTGTACTGTCTCCCAGCTGATGTTGTAACTGACTCTAAAATAAAACATCCAACTATTCAATAAAGCCAGCTCTTCTTTTAATAAGATTTACCTTAAACCTTTGGTTCTCAAGCAGGGGTGATCTGCCCCTAGGGGATGTTTAGCAATGTCTGAAGACATCTTTGATTTTCATGACTTGTGTGTGTGGGGTATATTACTCGCATCTAGTGGTTTGAAGATAGAGATGTTCCAATACCTCAAAAGCCATTCTCTCACACATTAGTACATTTTTGCCCACATACGTTAATAACATCTTTCTGTCCCTTTCTGGATTTGAGCTGTAACTGGCCTTCTGACTTAAATTGCAGAACTTTCCAGGTCCCATAGAAAGACCATTTTCCTTCATCTTTCTGCATGTTCTGGTTTTTAACTTATTTAGTTCTGACTAGTCACAAAGTGAAAAGCTTGTTTGCTTTTTGCTTTCCAGAAACTTGTCAAAATTTTTAGTACACTGATGACGTTGCCTCCTTTTTTTCAACCTGCTGTGGAGTTAGACTACTTTCTAATATTTCCAGTCATCTCAGAAGGATGATAAGAGAGGTAGATGTGTATATTCAGTCTGCCATTTTGAATTGGAAGTCCCTCATTCAGTTTCCAGCCTAAAACTTCACTATTCTGGTGAATCTGTAGATTGCCACCTCTAATGGGCCCATTCTCAGCTTATTTTACATGATCTTTCTGAAATTTGATATTGTTGGTTATTTCCTTCTTGAAAACCTCTCAGCCTTTCCCTGTAAAAACTTGATAGTCTCCCAGGTCTTTGACTTCTTTTCCTTAGGCTGATTGATAATATTCCATGTCCTCTTCTTAACCCCCAGAATGCTGATGTTTCCAAGGTTCAATCTTTGTTTTCTCATTTCTTCTTTTAGTGTTCTCCCAGAGGTAGGAATAAAATCCGAGAAATAAGGACAAAATGCGAATCGGATACCTCATCAACAAGCCTGTATACTAGAATATCAATTGATACTTTAAACATATAAAAACAATAATTTCCATTTATAATCCTATGCCCAACCAAATTATTGTTGCAAAATAAGAACACGTTCAAGCATGCAAATACTGCCTCAGTCATTAATGCAATCTTTATGCTAATGACTTCCAAAGCTATTCAATTAGCCTAGACCTTGACTTTAAGTTCCTGACTTATTTAATTACCTATTAAATAGCTCCATCTAGATATCTCAAACATCCCCAAACTTAGTATTTTCAAAACTGAACTAAACACCCTGCCTCATAAAATTTATTTCCTGTATTATACTTTTTATCTCAGCAAGTTATACCATTATCCACCCACCAAATTTTCAATCATTGCTAAATTCTTCCTCTCTTCCTTCACCAACACTAGTGAGTAATCAAGTCTTCTCAATTCTACCTACAAAGTATTTCTTATAGCTATTCGCCCCCCCCCCCTCCTTTTTTCCTATCTTAATTCACATTCTCATAATTCCCTGTCTGGCTTTCTTACTTCCAATCTTGACCTACTCAAGTCTGCCCCCTGCACTATGACAAGAATGGTCTTTCTACGAGGTAAATATGGTCATATCTCTTCCTTGGTTTAGTTTAATAACTAGTTTCCTAGTTATCAAACTAAAACTCCAACTCCTTATTTTTATGTTCCTCTCCTGACTATTTTCCCTTTTTTACTTCTTTCTATTCCCCACTTTACCTTCTTTGCTCCAACCGTACTAAATTGTACTATACTTGTAGCTAGCTCTTTAATGCTGTTTCATGCTCCCATATTTTTACATCCATTGTTCCCACTGCCAAAAAAGCTTTGTCCCAATGTTGATGACAGCCTAATCATGCCTCAAGACTTTAACAGAAGCATCAGCTTTTCTAAGAAAACTTTGAATTCCCATGCAGCCCTGTTATTCTGTACAGATATCCATTTACATTTTGTTTGTCCCTAGTGTGCCCTGGAAATACCTGCTAACAAGCCTGCTCTCTACTAATCTTGGAATTCCTTAAAAACATGGACCATGTCTTGCTTACACTTATATAATCAGCACAGTAAATATTTATAAATGAATGTATAAATAAATAAGTGAATGAATAAAATCTTCTACATTATTCTCTATTCTGGAAAATCCTTCTCCAAACTCAACTATTATCTTTAAACTATTGCCTAATTCTGTCCTCCCTTTCATAGACCAACACCCTGGACTAGGGGTAGGAAGATAACCCCCAGAAGGTTTTGAAGGAATCTGAGAACATCAGGACATATGCTGGGTTTTCTTTGCAAGCCCACAAGTCACTCAAAGAAATCTAATCTGTGGGACTGGAGCAGTAAAAATGTAAGGTCTCAGAGAGATGTCCTCGAGGTAGGTTTGAGTAGCCTCCCAGGACTCCACAGAGAAAGTGGCTGAGAATTCTTAGGCCCAACAGGAAGGCAGGAATACAGAAGGATAAGCAAACTAATGGATCAGAAAGGATAGAAGGCAAGAGCACTAGGGCAGAGCAGAGATAATGGAAAAGTCTATGGATTCCATCCTGACACTCCAAAGACCAAGCAGAAGGCACAACACAGTGAACATGGCAAGGAGAGAAGCCAATGATCAGAGATCAAGCAAGATGAGAAACCCAAACCAGGAACCACTCAGAGCTAGAGTTCCTTCTCAATGCAAGGACAATGTGAAGCCTAGCCAGAAAATTCAATTACCTCCATGGAGAAAGACAGGAGAAAAGGAAGGGGTAGAAGTCCTGGATGATTGATACATAAATCACATGTGACAATTAAGTAGTGGCTGAGATAATACTCAGATCTGGTTACAAATCATTAGATCAGGCTATATAGATCTGAATAGAATAGAATAAGTTGTTTGTCCTAGGAAGACAGAGGAGATCAAGAGAAGAGTTGTCAGGTATAGAAAGTAAAAAAATTATCTTTCTCCATGTATGAGTTCTAATATGTACATTTGAGTCTCCCCGTTTCTACCATCAGCTATCCATGCAAACCACACATCTCAAATATTCCAGGAAAGCTCTAACTTCAAAAATTCTTGTCTTTCTGTTTGCACACAAGCCCACAAGCTCCAAGTCTGGGCTTAGGAAATAGTACATACTTAGTTCCATTACTACCTTGCCCCTACCCCACCCACACACCAGCAGAAATAAATAGGTGGTAAGTTGCATTTTGCTTTCAAGTCTCTACATTGTGATCCTTGCTTTGTCAGGAATTTTGTGTGACACATGCTGAACAGATTTATGTGTGTTGATGTTCAAGAGCTAAGACACACTTAATTTTGCACATTGGCCCTTTGGGAGTGACAGTCTGTACTATTTCTCCATTTGTTTCATCATTTCATTAGTAATTATGCATAATGATGTGACCCTCCAGTAAAAAAAATGATAATAGGGATAGAAACACATTATAACCTTTAAGGAAAGCTTTTAGAAAAGTTGAGGTTAGTTAAGGTCTTTAGTCAAATTAGCCTCTGGAAGTTTACATATAAATAAAAACAAACAGGGAAGCTCAAGGACCTCTTGTTTGGTTGGAAGTGGGAGGAGAGGAAAGCTGTAATTAAGTTCCCTTTGTCATCAACCACTTCTTAGATAAATGATTGTAAATTACTACTCTTGGCACTGCAAAGGCATAAAAAAAACCTATCTCTTGACTTGCTTTAGAAATTTGGTGTAAGTAATTGAAAAATTACGTTCAAACCTCTGTCTTTCTTAAACTTATTAATAAAGTTTCTTAATTAATTGGAGTAGAAGGTGCTTAAACTAAACCACACTCTGGCTCAACTCTCTTCTGTGTCATTTTTGCTGGAAGGAGAAAATAGATTTTCCAACATCATATTTAATTTTATTAGCTACTGTTGCTTTTGGGGAATCTACTTATAACACATGATGATAAACATTCTCCCTGTGATAAGGCTGTGTTTATAAACTGAGTTTAGGATGAAAGAAAACCCTAAACTGATGTGTTTTCATTGTGGGGTTAATGGTGCTTTACTAATCCCCTTTCTGTGGGCCAGCAAGGCAGCAGCAGGCATTTTTGGTGACTCTCACATATTTGCCTTCTTAAGCATTGTAATAGGAGGAAGCCTTTTCCCTTGTTCAGAAATGCTAAGAAATGATTTCCCTCCTTCTCCTGGAATGAAATTTTTGTGCAGCAAAAATAAAAACATATGGACTTTTCGAAGTTTACTAGTGAGGGTTGAAGAAAAGAAATTTTCCCCTTTAATAACCGAACCCTTGACTCAGGGGTCTCTTCCCTTCTTTTTTGTCTCTCTGCAATGGATGTGAGTGTCTTCTGCACTAAGAAGGGAGGAAACACAGTCTACTTGGAATGGCCAGCACCAGTTTGGGCTTCCACCCCCTTTCCCAAGAGAGAACTGAAGACTTAAGGAAAATATATTGTTAATATTTCAAAGCTATAGAAAGGCATGAGGAATTATGTAATGAACACTCATGTACACACTGCACAGCTAAAGAAGTGAATCATTACAAATATAGTTGAAGCCCCTATGTACATCTCATTGTATTTTCCCATATGCTATCTTCTCTCTCTCTTCCAGATATAATTTTTTAGATTTCCTTACACATTAATGTGTTCCTAAACAAAAAATAGTGTTCCTTTATAATTTTTAGACTATGTAAATAGAATCTTGCTCTATACAGACAAAATAACATATATAGAGAGAGATAGATAATAGATGATGATGATGATGACAATGATAGATGATAGATAGATAGATAGATAGATAGATCTTTTTCAACTTGCCTGTTTTGTTTTGGGTTCTATTCATGTGGATAAAGTTTTTCTTTTACTTTATTTTTATTGTGATATAATTGAATATATCATTATGCAAATTTAATATGTGCAGTATGTTGGCTGGTTTGCTACAGTTATGTATTGCAATATGATTAGCACCCTAGCATTAGTAAAACCTCTAACATGTCATATAATTATCTTCTTCTTTTTTTGTCATGGATCAAGTTTTATCATGCACAACTAATCTCTTCGTGGAAGTTCTTTCCTCCCGAACAGATAGAGAAATACTGGAAGCATTATTATATAATATATATGTATATATATGTATATCATAATATATATGTATATCAGGCCTCAGATGGCAAAATCCTCAGGAAATGCAGTATCCTCACCTGAAAAAGATTCTCACAAATAGAAAACATAGAGAAAACGTATAGTGGATGATGCTTTTGTAGTTTCACTTTCTGCTTTAATTTAACTGCATTATATTTTTTCTATGTATGTTGAGGTATATTTCTACAACTGGATGAGTTCACTCTACACATAACATGAGTATTGTAAGTGCTGAAATAAGAAACTGTTGTCATCTGCTAATGTTGCTCATGGACCGAAATCTTCCAATAGGTAAAGACATTCTTGGGGGCTTGTCTTAGCATGTTCTTAGCCTCATAGGGGGCATGACTTGGTGGGGAGTATTTGGCAAGATCAGAAGGATCCTGCCCTGCAAAGTGGCAGTTACAGAAAAGCTGCTAATGACAAGAACTGGCATATCTTTTTTTCTTTGCATTTTAAACCTTACATGATGATGGCAGAATACAAGAGGCTAGCAAGTTTCCATAATGCTGAGGTTGCGTCCTAATTTTAAGGAATAAATTAACAAGTGTACTGGGGCAGGCCGTGGGGTGCTGACTTTCAGGCCTGGCTTCTATTTCCTAGGCCTCCTATCTTTTGCAATTTCTACAAGTGTTAGTCATTTTCTTATCTCTTCTGTTGCAGACTCAGTAAGCCCAGTGATTTTGATCTACTGAAAAGTGTTTATTAAATCCTGCTGAGTCTTCCTTTGAAATGCCTCTTATCCACACCCCTTCCTTTCTATCACCTCTCCCTCTCCCAGCCATCACTTCACACCTGCATGGCTGGCATGGGTTCAGAGTTAGACTAGGTAAGGCCTTCTCTTCTTCCTAACTCATTCTCCACGGTAAGGCTATTCATCTTCCTCAGACATTCTTGCTCCACAGTTCATTGGTCCCCAAAACTTCAAAGACTCCCTGTTTTCTAGAACATCAAATCTAAGCCTCATTCTGAGTTTTCCAGACTCATAATTTGTCTCTCCTGGTGATCCTTACTTCCTGTTATTTTATAATACCTAACTTCAGCTCTAGTTTGGCTGATCTCTCCAGGTCCATCAATATGCCATTCTCGTGCTGCTCTGCTGATCTTGTTTTCTTATCCTAAAATACTTTATCTCTTCCAACCATTCATTCTCAGAGTGCTAAGATCAAGACTTTTTTCATTAATATTTTTGGCTACCTCATCACTATTAATCTCTTTCTTTTATTAGTCTTAATCAGTTCATAATAAATAATAATATATATGTAAATCAGTCCCAATGTATAAGGGTAAAAGCAAGTAGGAGACATGGGCCTCTCTCCTCAAGTAGGACCCACTTTAGCAGAAAAAAGAATATAGAGAATTTCAATCTCTAGAAAAGGTTTTATTTAAGAGAAGACGTGAGACTTACGTGGAATGGAAATGTGATTAACAATGGAGCAATAATCTGGGTGTAATTTCCTATGACTTTATTTTGTTCACTTTGTTTCAGATGTGTTTTTCTCATTTTTTTGTTTGAAGATATGCTATCTGAGGGCAGAGGCCAAGTCTCCTTTGAATTGCCAGTGCTAGATACACATTTGAGACTTTATCAATTTTCTTTTGCTTCTGACTTCCCCAAAATGAAATGCTCCCTTGCATGTATTCCCGGGAGTACTTCTTACGGAAGAAACAGTTCGGGATTCAACTACCTTGCTAACCTCATCCTCAGTGCATTCCTTGAGAAATAGAAGCCTTTGGATAAGCAAGAGCAAACAACAATGTAATGAAAGCAGGTGAAATCTGGCCACACACCTACTTTCCTCATGATTTTATCCCCATAGATCAGCAAAGAGCATTGTTGTATTTCCCTAGAAATGCTTGTCCATATGTTCACATCTTTTGATACACTCCCTTTCCCAGATGTGCTTCCATTGTTTTAGTTATTCCTGCTGACATATCATGACATTTTTACCATATTCCTAAACCACAAATCCTAATGAGACTAAGATTGTGCATCAGGGAAATAAGGAGGCATTCCTCAAATTACTGCAAAAGAATCTAAAATAGTTTTGATTGGGTTTTAGATTGGAGCTGAATTTTAGCCCAAGTCACCCTGCTGCCACTTCAACCACTGTTGATGGCAGTGACGTGCAGCTTGTATTTTTGCTTTCTTAACAACTCACTCTCTGTGGTAAAATTTATTTTGAACAAGATCATAATTTGGATTTTTTGGATTTAATCACAGTTGTGCTCTATTATGAGTCAGCATTTTAGTGCATTCTATTTTCCCCCCTCCTACAGAACTGTATGCTATAACTTTTAAATTTAGAACATTGGGTCTGAACAAACAATAGATCATGACCTTTCAGAAAAGATGATGAAAATATTTTTTATTTAAAGAGAAACAGATTAAATGCTAAAGAAGCCAGTGATTTATAGTACAGTTTTTTAATTGAGAGCTAATACTAAATAGGAAGTTCAATGATGTTGCAATAAGGTGGCCACAAGCAACCCAAGTAATTCTATCACAATGTAATGTAAGAATTAACTTAATGGTGCTTCCAAATACATTTTAAAAAAGAAACGAAAAGATTTTTCATGGATGTTTCTAATAACTTAAAGTGAGGTAGTACTATGTCTTTCTCTTTTGGAAAAAAACTGAGATGTCAATTTCCATTTAAAAATTGGAATGTGGTAGAGAAAGAGAGACCATGCTAATTGATGAAGACATATAGATTTCCTGTAAAATATGTTGGCTTAAAAGAGATGCAGATTATAGCTTCCTTTTCCCTCCTCATGCCCTCCCTGCCACTCATATTTAATTTCAATTTATGTTTGGCCCAGAAGAGCATATTGTTGTAATTTCCATTTTATGGGTAAGGAAATTAGGACTCAATGGCACAAGAACTCATATTTTAAAAAATCAACCAAGGAACCAGAAATAGCAGTTTTTGTTCCAGTGCCAGACCTATGATTATTCTGAAAGACTAGGACATATCTTGAGAAATAGGAGGATAATGTCTAGGATGCTGCTAAGGTCTGAAGTTGTGCCCCTCCCTCAAATTTTTATGTTAAAATACTGACCCCCACAAAGGAGGTAGGGCCTTTGAGAGGTCATCATGTCATAAGAGTAGATCCCTCATGAATGGTATTAGTGTCTCTATAAAATATCTCCCACAGAGCTCTTTAGTCTCTTCTGCCATGTGAAAATATCATAAGTCTGTGACTCATAAGAGGTTCCTTGCCCAACCATACTGGCACCCTGATCCGAGCTTCTAGAACTTAAGTAATAAATTTCTGCTGATTATAAACTACCCAGTCTGTGGTATTTTGTTCTAGCAAATGGACAAAGACAGATGCATTTCTATGATATGAGCCAGTTCCTTCTCAGGACCACTGTGTCTGCAGCCTTAGTGCATTCGAATAGGATGAAGGACTTGGAGAAGATTTGCTCTAATTTCCCTTCGAGGACAAACCTGTTACTGTAAGTTAAGTTAGATGGCAGCTACCCACTGCAGTTCCCTCAGGGTCTGCTAGAACATCTGAGCTAAGAAAGACTACCCTCTTCCTAAGAAACCATGACCAATAACAGAATATGGCAGAATTAATAGGACCTGGCCGTTTGTGCCCAATGCAGGGCTCCTCTGTGAACAGTGTTTGCACTAGAGCTGCCCACTGGGCTGGCTGAGACTCTCTCAGAGCTCCAGCACAAACCAGGCCTCTTCCTACACAATACTGCTTCCCCTTTCATCTTCCTGCATAGGGGCCAGAAGTCTGAAGGCTTTCCTTGCCTATGTGAGCACTCCCTTATAATTCATGGTTTTACCATCCCCAAATACCTTGCACTCTTAACTTTATCTTCCTGGAGAACCTGAACTGACACATCTTGTCTACAACATCATTAGTTGGCAGAGGCCTGTTTATGTTCAGTACTCTAATATTGCTTTCACATAGCCATAGGGGTAGAACTAAAACATTGTGATGTCCATCTGACCAAACATGCAAACATCACCAATTTCCTTTGTTTTACAACTTTTGTCAGTCTTTGTATAGGTGTAAGTGTGACCTAGAGTAGGGAAGCAAAAAACATTTTTCAGGTTTATGGCCTAGTAAAATAAGCAAAATAGATTGTGTTTCCAGTTTTTTTTATATTACCTGTATTAAAAGTATCTACATATACTGTCATAGCTGTTTCGTAAAAGGTAATTTTTTAAAAAACAAAACAGAAAAAGAATACAATATGAGCATCAAGGATGATTTTTCTCATAGTAAGATGGTTGAGAAAACTACACTGACCTATTGGAAATAAACTACCATGCCAAAAAAAAAGAAAAAAAAGAAAGTGAGCTAGAGCTTCCTCCCTTACAGGATTAACTGCCACAAGAATTGCTTTTCCAATGTAAACAATTAGAAACCAGGCACAATAAATGAAATAAAAGATTTCAGATATTGGGTAGCAGGTGGCCCAGGATGATGATTCCTGAGAAGACTAGATTAGATAAGTCCTATAATAACCCTGCTTACTGCTTGAGGCAGTTCCCAGGCTTAAGAGCAGGCAGAATAAAGTGACATAGAGCCTAGCTGTGTCATCAAATGAGGAGAGTTACAGAGGAGACCTGTAGAGTCTGTGGATGTGTACTTATCTGCATATCTATGGAGTGAAACCACCTAAAGCTTGGAAATCATTAAAAAACAATAGGACAAACAATTCTCAGAGCTCATCAGGGCTGAATACAGTGTGTGATTCTACCAGCTAGAATGGAGGAACTTCATTAAAAATTCAGACATGGTTAGTGTTGTTATAAGTGTCATGTATTAGTTGTGGGGCAAAATTATTTCCAGAATGAAGGCTAGTTTAGACCTGCCATAACAAAGCATGGAAACAAGCCTAAAGGGATCAAACTGAATCACAAGTAACTTAACTGCACACCAGAACAAGTTCAACACTCTTTAAAGAAATAAAATAAAATTAATCACTGAACAACATAAAATTTAAAATACCCAGCATCTAATCGAAGGCATGGAAAGAAGTAGGAAAAATATGACGCGTACCCAGAAGAAGAACCAATCAATAGAAACAGATCCAAAAATAATAGAGACTATGGAATTAGTAAAAGAACTGTTAACCAGCTATAAAAATTTTATAAATATTTTCAAAGCTATAAAGGAAAACATTAAAAGAAAAGATATAAAGAATAATTTTTAAATATTCAAATTCAACTTCCAGAGAAAAAATTTATGATATCTACAATAAAAAAAATAAACCCAGTGGGATTAGCATCAGAGTACACACTGTAGGATGAAAAGTTAGTGAATTTAAAGACATGGGGATAGAAACTATTTAGAATGAAGGAAGAAAACTTTGTGTCCTGTTCAGTGGCCTGCAGAGCAGTGTCAAATAACCTAACATATGTAATTGGACTCCTAGAAGGAGAATAAAGATGAAAGACTAGAGGACAGAAAAAAAGTTTGAAGAATTAATAGCCATTAAAAAATTGTTAAAAAATTTAAACTCACAGATATAGGAATCTCAGTAAACCTAAGGAGAAAAACATAAAGAAAATCACATAAAAGTACATTGTAATCAAATTTCTTTAAAAAAAAAGTAGTGACAAAGATAAAATCTTAATAGTAGCCAAGGGATAAAAGACATTATGTGACTGGGGGAAAGAAGAATGTCAGCAGACTTCTCATCATAGACACTGAAGGCTCAGAGACAATGAAACAATATCTCTAAAGTTCTAAAAACAAGTTGTCTACTTAGAATTCTGTACAAAATATCCCAGCAAAAGAATCTTATAAAAATCTAAGATAAATACTTTTTAAAACTAAAAAAAAGTGGAATTAACCACTTGCAAACATGTACTTTAAGCAATATTAAAAGAAATTCTACAAGCAGAAATAAAATGATAGAAATTTGAATTTAGACAATAGAATGAAGATAAAAGTAGACATATGTGGTAAATTAAAAAAAGGCATTATTTGAAAGATAATTCAAAATAATAAAGCAAAATAATAGCAATGTATCATGGGGAATATAACATAAACAGATTTAAAATATATGATAAAAATAACACCATGTTTGGAAGGTGGCATGTGGAAGTATACTTTTGTAAAGTTGTTACATTATAGACAAAGTAGCATAATATTATTTGAATTTAGAATGGATAAGTTAAAGATATATATTGCAAAACTTACAACAGGGCCTGGCAAATTACAGCTTGTGGGTCAAATTTGGCATGCTGCCTGTTTTTATAGTTTTAAAGTTTCAGTGGAACACAGCTATATTCATTCTTT
Organism: Eidolon dupreanum; assembly: GCA_028627145.1. NCBI lineage: Eukaryota > Metazoa > Chordata > Mammalia > Chiroptera > Pteropodidae > Eidolon > Eidolon dupreanum. Next base: position 31,983,737 of record CM053509.1, on the reverse strand, counting down.
TACATGATGTCCATGGATGCTTATCAACTACAATGGCAAAGTTAATTAGTTGTAACACAAACCTAAAATATTTACTACCTGACCCTTTACAGGAAAAGTTTGCCATCCCCGGCTTTAAGCAACTACTACTATTACTACTACTACTAATAATAATTAATAATAATATAATAACAACAACAACAACAGTAAAAAAGTAATAAATTAAAGCAAATATGTATAGCTAACAAACCAATAGTGGAGACAAAATGTTTTCATAATAAATACTAAGTTAATGCAGAAGATGGAAGCAAAAGAGTACAAAAAAAAAAACAGCAGATAAAACAAATGAAAAATTTATAGCAAGATGATAGAATTAAACCCAAGCTTGTTGATAGTTACATTAAATTTAAAATTTTCCAAACATTTCAATTAATGGCAGAGAGTGTCAAATTGGATACAAAAACAAGATATAAATATATGCACTTTATAAGAATCCCACTTTACCTATAAAGACATAGGTTAAAAGTTAAAGGCTGATGAAATATATAACATAAAATGTTAATAGAAAGGAAGTTCAGATGACTATTTATAGCAAAGTAAACTTCAGAACAAAGAATATTACCCAGAATGCTTTCCCTTGCTTCTAGCTCTCCCTCATATAAGAATGCAGCAGGAAGACAGCTATCTGCAAACCAGGAAGAGTCCTCACCAGCTGTTGGATCTCCTGACAACCTTGATCTTGGACTTCCCAGCCTTCAGAACTGTAAGAAATATTTATGCTTAAGCCACCCAGTCTATGATATTTTCATTACAGCAGTCTCAAGTGACTAAGAAATCAACTTAGCCTAATTTTCATTTATACTGAACTCCCAATAGCATCATACTATATTATCTTAACAAAAGTACATGGGACATTCACAAAGATAGACAATATCCTGGGGCATTAAACAAGTTTCAAAAATTTAAAGGGATTTAAATTTTTACAGAGTATTTTCTCTGACAACAGTGACATTAAAATTAACTAGAAATCAATTATAGAAAATATTTCTGGAAAAATCATAAATATTTAGAAATTAAACAACACAATGTAAATAACTCATGGCTCAAGAAACATCACAAGGGAAATTAGAAAGTAATCTGGTATGAATTGAAAAGACAATACAACATATCAAGTAGTAAGATTAAAAGTATTACACATAAATAAAAACGTATAGCATTAAATGATTATATTATAGAAAAAGTTGTAAAATTAATGATCAAAGCTTCTACCTGAAGAAACTAGAAAAAGGAGAGCATCAGTAATTAACTTAGAAAGAAGTAAAAGTAAAAAATACAGAAGCCAAAGAACATAAGAAAAATGAAATTGTGAAAGCAATAGAGAAAAATAAATCCAAAAGCTAGTTATTTGAGAATATCCATAATATTGATTTAAAACTCTAAACAGGCTGATCACAAATTATCATTCACTATCAGAAATAAAAAAAGGAATATAACTACAGAGTTTACAAGTGTTAAAAGAAATATAAAATAATATTATTAATAACTGTATGCCAACAAATTCTTCAATTAGATGGAATGGATGAAATATTTTGAAAGACACAAAGTATGAGAGCTTACACCAAACAGAGAAGATAAGCCAAATAGTTCTACATCTATTTTTAAAATTGAAATCAGAGTTAAAATCTCACCCCAAATGAAAATCCTAGGCCCAGAAAACTTCACTAATGAATTATACCAGGCATTTAAAGAAGAAATAATATCAATTCTATATAAACTTTTTCAGGAAGCAAAAGAGGAGCTGATATTTCTCAATTCACTTTAGGAAGCTAGCATTAAGCTGTTACCAAAACAATAGAAAGATATTACTGGACATGAAAATTGTAGATCTATATTATTCATAAACATAGATGCAAAAATCCTTAACAAATCATTAATAATTTGAATCCAGCAACATATTAAACAGATAATATATCTTGACAAACAGACTGGAAAAGAAGAGGTAAAACTTTCTTGATCAACGTATGACGATAAGCTTCTGTGTATAAAATCTTAAGATATCTTAAAAAAAAACTGTAAGAACTAATTAATGAATTTAGCAAGGTTGCAGAATAAAAAGTCAATATAAAAAATTCAATTATATTTCTATATGATAGCAATTGACAATTTGAAATTAAAAGTTAAAAAGCAATATCATTTAAAATAGCATAAAAACATGAAATATGGATATACTTTAAAAATGTTTAACAAATGTACACATATATTATAAAACATTACTGTAATAAATGAAAGAAGGCATTAGAGATACACCATAGTGATGGATTGGCAAACTCAGTAATAAGATGTGAATTTTTCCTCAAATTTTCGACTATGTGCTCAGTTTTTCTGTAAACCTAAAACTATTCTGAAAATTAAAATCCATTAACTTTTTAAAATGAAACAAACAGCTCATGATCCTACCACTTATTACAAATATTCTTATATTCTTATAGTGGCCCTTGTGAATATATACACACGTTTCCATATAATTGTCATTATTGAAGAATAATCACTCAATCTTCTGCATTTTAACTTAACACAGGATAATATATTAATTTCTTAGCAGAAGCAAAGGTTTTAATTACCTAAGCATTTTTGCATGTAAACTATTTATTTGTAAGATGTATCAGATACTAAAACTTAATGGAGAAGCAAAGTGTAGGAAGCTAACATTTATGAAACACCTACAAAGTACCAGGTCCTGTGCCAGGGGCTTTACACATTTGATTTTATTTAATCCTCTTAACCACTATATGAGGTAAGTATTATTATCTCCATTTAATAGAGAAACAAACTGTAATTTTAAAATAACTCAATTACTGGATTAACCAAAGATCATCCTTGGACAAGCTTAGATGTTATTGGTAATATGCCCAACCTAGATTTTCCTATGCTAAGAAAAATAAGTGAGAATACTATTTATTAAAGTGTGTCTTATGAAACCTCATTTTCATAGTAAGTTAAAAAGGGGGGGGGGAGAGAGAGGAGAGAGAGTCATATATATAGTTATAGATATATATATCTCTTTTAAAAGTTTTGAGAAGCTCTAGATAAAAATTTAAAAAGCTTCTTTCCTCTAGGACATATCAGAACTTTGATATGCCAATGTATACTGTGAATTTCCCATTTTTTTGAACAAAAATATTGAGCACTAGTTTCATTAAACACACTTTGGGAAATCCTGACCCATAACATCATTCATAATTTATTCAGTGGACTCGCTGGTTAATTTTAAGAATTTCCAGAATATGTTCTATGACAGTGTCCATAAAAAATTCCAAGTTTTATCTTATTATTTATTTTATCAAATGAATAATATACCTTGGGGTTAAGCCATAAAATGATGTAGAAGCATAGAATTGTAGGCCTGGAAGAGATCACAAGAATTCAAATAGGCCACCTCCCAGGCTTCAGAGAGGACCACACCTAAGCCATCACGGACAGATGGGTATCTAGCTTGTTGTAAAAGACCTCCAGGGAAGAAAATTCCATAACCTCCCTGTAACTTATTCCAGATGCCCAGCTCTTCTGAAAAAAAGATGAGCATTTTGAAGCTCTTCTAGTCTATTGTGCATGTACTGAGTGCTTTGTCATCATGGTAGTATATTATCTGCAGGTGTTTAGATTTAAAAAAGGGTACTGGTGAAAGTAAGATGGAGATACCTATATATATATATCTATTAGATATATAAGATTTTATATACAAAATATAGATTTTTTTATCTATCTTTCTATCTATCTATCTATCTATCTATCTATCATCTATCTATCGTCTATCATCTATCATCTATTTATCTAGCTATCTAGCTATCATCTATCATCTATCTATCTATCATCTATCTAGAACACGAGTTAAAAATGTCATCTCAGAATCATCTTTGATGTCTTCTATTTTCAGTTTCAGTTAATCATCTAATCCTGTAACTTTCTCTTTTAAATGTTATTTGATTCAATCCCATCCTCTTTTTCCCTTGCCACTCTATAGCTAAAGCTCATTCTTTCTAGTTTGGATCTCTCAGATAACTCTTGACTGATTTCCCTGTCTCTAGTATCTGTTCTTTCTATTTTGCCCCCATTGTGCTAAAACATTTATTTTAAAATTGCAGCTCTATCATGTCACTGCCATGTCTAACATTTTTGGTGACTTCCTATAGCCAATAATGTAAATGTGAACTCCATAAACAGCCCTATTTAGCTCCTTGTGATTTGATCCCAACTTCCCTTCCCACTTTCATCCCCAGTTACTCTCTACCACACATTCAACAGGTGACTCACAGTGAACATTTTTCCTGATTCTATGGATTTTCATGCTTTCTTGCCATTGATTTTCTCATTCCTTCTGCCTGAAATCCCATTCCTTTCCCTCTTTGCACTGGGCTTAATCATCTGTCAAGTCCTAGCTCCTCTGTGATATCTACCTAGGTTTCTATAGGCCAAATGAATTATTTTCTCACCTTTTTTCATCATTTTCTTACCTTTTTTTCCAAAACTTTTGCACATACTGCACTCACGTCACTTAGAAAGTTATGTCATGAAATATTCAACCAATGTGGTGGCATGACTCTATGTGCCATGGAGAGGATATAATGGGCAGAGACTGAGAAGAGTGAACACAAGGAAACCATAATGCCTGTCTGATGAGCTAAGGAAAATGGTGATCATGAGGATGATGGTGAATGTGAGAGAGAAAGAAAAAGCTATATAAGGACCTGTTCCTTGAGGAATGAGAGGGCTTTGTCAGAAAAGATGGACAAGCACAGGGCTGAGTGAAGAGAGCAGCTCTTCAATGTTCTCTAGAACCAAGAAGATGGCACACAGAACAGACTGCAGCCACATAAGAAAGAAACCTCCAGGGGAGGAACTTCTACCTTCTCTACCATCCTCAGGACCAATAATGACCAGTGTCAAGGCTAGGAACTTAGGGTCATGAAGAGAGTAGTTGTCAACATTACATCACCAGCACAGCTTTATTATTGTTTTATGGTACAGTTATTCATATATTTTTATGGTAAGAATACCTGTCTAGCATTAGCATTTCAGTTGTTCTTAGGAATTGTGATTGGGAGAGGAGGGAATATGCCAACTTGGTAATACTCTCTGAAGCTCCTTATCTGGGAAAAATAGGAATAAACTGCAGTCATGGGTATGATTAATAGTATTGTTGAATTGGTGAAGAATACATGACTAGAAATGCGTGAACTTAGGAAATATTCATCTTAGAATGTCTTAAGAGTTTATAGTCAATTTAACCATAGGGAAATAAAACCAATGCTTTAAAAAACCACAATTTATACATGCAAAAGAAGGATTTTTTTTCCTTCAAAGTGATTACCTTAGGCAGCTGCATGCCTAGCAATTCATACTGCAATTTCTCTTTTGTTCTAATTTGAATTCCTATCATATGCTGGACCCTACTATGAATGCTTTGTAATCTCTAATCTTATAGCATTCATAAGAGGTAAGCATTATATTCATTTAATAGATGAGAAAACTAAGTAACTTGCCCCCAAAGGAGTAACAGTCAGAGATAACAGTTGGTCAAATGTAATTTGAGACTAAGCTCACATTCTTCTTATTCTGCCATGTTGACTTAAAACATTTACTTGGAAATGCTGTTAGAACCTATGGTACATTCATTTAAATTATTAATAGTAATGAATCTTTTTACTTTCAGACGAATTTGAGTTTTAAAAATAGTCTAAAATCTTTTGGAATCAAGTGTGACAAAAATGGTGGGAGATTAAAGTACATTAATATGATTTGGGACCAAAAATGAGGAGTAACTCTGGAGGAAATACAGTGGATGCCTTGTATGACTTTTAGACTAAAGTAAAAGATAATTTAAAATACCATTGAGTTTGGAACTTCTAAACCACCATGGACCCTGAAAAAGTTAGATCTAGCATAGAAAGTGTTAACATTTTAATTTTATATCAAATCTACAATCCCACCATTGAAACTTAGATTTGAAAAGACTGTTGGAGGCCACTGAATTTTTTCTCAAATTTTGTGTCAGCAAGTGGCAGAGCAAACCTTTGAACCCCAGACTGTCAGACTCCAACTTCTTTCCACTGTATGTTCTTGCCCTTAAACACTGAGAAATGCTTTTAGAGCCGAAGGCCCTAGCTAGTGAACCTTCTTCCTGTGCTTAAAACCTCCAGGGATGATGAAGAAACCTTATCTCTGACCCTTGAGAAGATTGTGACTATAACACATCATTTTTTTTATATACTGAACAGAAATTCATCTTCATGTATAAAATGTATTTTAAGATTTTGAGAAATAATTGCAATATGAACAAGAAGGAAGAAGTAGTAGACATATTCTGAAGAGATGTTTCTCAAACAAAATTAAAGCTCCAGTGCAGATAAACCTGATTGCCCCTTGCCAGGCTGATGTTTTTTTTAGCTGTCACCCAACCCAACTTTTAGAGCAGACTCAAAGGAAAAGAACAGAAATACTTTTCTAACTTTTCCATATTTAGCACAACACCACACAAAATTGCTAAATACCATATAACCACACTTACCATCCTGGGGCCTATAAATTCAGAATTCAGACACTTGATTACAAACCACAGAATGACTCTGTTTAAGAAATAGTATGTGGTATTGTAAGAAAGCTGCCCCTATTTAGACGTTCTTCTGGTTATTAACTTAGTAACGTGGGCTTTTTCCTTCTCTCTTCTTTCTCAATCTTTCTACCATGGCTGTCATCTCCAATTTCTGCTACAATTGTCTGAGTATGGGGGGTAAATGCCTGCAAGAGCTGGGGGAGCATTTTCTGCTATAATTATTGTCCAAAAGAAAAATAAGCACATACGTTTTTAGTTTCTCAGTAAAATTCCACAGCAAAACAGGAGTCAATCACCAATTTTTAGGAGGGCAAAGGTATGACAGAAAATTCACTCTTCCTCTCTAAGGGTGGCCCAGGCACCACTGTAGTATCATTTCCCCTCTAATTCAGCTATGAGGTCCCCCTCCCTTTCAGGATTTACAAGTTTTCCTCTTGTTTCATACTTTTACCCAACATCTGATCAGACTCATTAAATATGCTAAAGTAGAAATAAGGGGAATCACAAGATATATATTTTTACATTTTTATAGAGATCAAACTGTAAGCTAATCCATTAGAGGGCTCTCACCCCCTTCCCCCAACACCCTGTAGGGAGATACCTCAGAAACACCTATAAATCACTTCCCCATCAAGCAAGGCTCCCTCCACCCTTAATCAAGGCCACAACTGCAGACAAACTTATTTAAATAGATTAGGAAATGTTAAAAATGTAAAATGCTTAAGTGTTCTTCATGGCAGAATTTTTATTTTTTTACATATAAACCCCTCATTTTATTTCTCAATGACAGTAAATTCTTCTTATAACTCAGAAGCCAGGCCACCATACTAAGAATTCTTTTTTAACTTTAAAAGCTCGTTTGAGACTTTACTATGTTCCAGAGATATGCTAAGTGCTTTATTTCGCAGCAGTTTTAGGAAATAGCATTCTCTCCCTTTCACAAAGATAATTGTGAAAGAGAATAGTTATGGATCTTAAAAGCAAAATCATAGTTATTATGCAAAACAGGATTGTAGCCCATCTTCTTAAACACTACACTGGAAAAATTTTTCTAGACTGCATGAGATGAAAACATATCAGCCTGAGTTTTGGGATGCAAGCAACAGATACTGCCTTCTTTCAAGAAAAAACAAAAAGGTCATGAGGAGCTCATGGAAACTCTCAAGTACTGGAAATCTAGGCTCAGAGGTTCTGTGGTTGGGAATAATATCAAAGTTACACTGCAGATGGGTCCAAGAAGGATGGCCCTGGAGTGGCTGTCACTGAAGCCTAGACATGCACTTAAGCTATGGACACCAATGACTTCGGACACTGGACACGGCACTGCTGCTCTGTTGCTCTGAGAACTTGATCTCATAACAATGGCCTCCAATCCCAGAGAAGCTTTGTCTGGATCTTTGCTTCCTTGCATCTTTAGCCCCCTAGTCAAAGACCAGAGTAGGTGAATTTGATTGGTGGAGCCTAGATCATATGCCTGCACGCTAGCTTCAAGGGGGATTGGGACAGTGTGTTTGGGGCATTTTTAGCTTCTGTGATGACAGATGTCTGTACTGCCCACTGAAACCCATAGGGAGATAATTGCCTGTTGGAAATGAGGTTTAGATAGTTGGCAGCCAGAAGGAATAACAGATGCTCACTACACCTGAGAACTAGAGTGAGAGCCTCTCTAGCATCACACAATTTACTCCTTTTGCATGTGAGTGTAAGGTCTTCCTTATCCCCCACTCTGTGATTCTAAAGTCATCAGTATGTATGGCAGGACTTTGTGGTTCACCAGAGTGTTCTGCGGGCTAAGAATGGTGTCAGTAGAGATCCTGAGTCATGCATGACCATTATTTAAAAAAAAAAAAAAAAGACAGAAGAAAAATTTAAGTACTTTTGAAAGATTGGTGCTGGTGAATCAATGCTCTGTGGATTGAGGCTAGAGAACATTGTGTCCAGAGCAACTGCATTTTGGATGAAAAATAAAAGAAGAGCTTCTGTAAACTTGTAATTACCCTTCTGGCATGCTTATGGTAAATGCCAACAGTACGGATGTCAGCTTCCAGCTTGGGCCAATATTTGACTGGATCCATTTTATTTCCACCAGAACTCATTTCCCAGAGGTCCTCCACTATGAAAGGGAAAGACAAGAAGTATCTCAATTAGAGGAAAGACAATAAATCTTGCCTGTCATGGAAATCTGTTGTATTTCTCTACTCAACATTCATTCTTTCTTCTTTTACTAACAGTATCACAATATTTCTTTAGGAATGACCCTACCCTCCTTGCGTTAGGAATGTTCACATGTCCCATAAAAACCTGTATATAATGATTGATTCAAGGGAAGGCATGTAGTGCAGAACATCCCAATCAGAACATTTACAGGTCTTTCTTGGAACTACCAGGAAAGAGAAATTCTCTCGACTGGAATTACTGAGCTTGTAGGATGTATCTGACTCTTCTGATAGATATCTTGCCACTACAGGGGGAGATCCTACCTGAGAACACAGCCAACAGAGAAATGCAAACAGATATTTAAAAGAAAATTGAATACTTACCAGAGCCAAGCTTGAAGCCAGTAACTTTGGGCTCTTTAATTACCTAAGCTTGTAAGTTTCTTCTTTCTCTTAAGCCAGTGTGAGATGGGTCTCCTATCATATGCATTCAAAGAATACTAACCAATTTATTGACTTTGTTTTAATTTATGAAATTGTGGGCTGCCTTGGTTCAAGAAGAAGCCCAATAACTAGTTGTCTTGAATGCTGTAGAATAGGCTCATAGTTTGGGTAAAGAATTGCTTTAAGTGTCCCCCGCCCCACCCCCCCGCCACACACACACACACACATTGAGCTTCTAGGATTGTATGAATGAGAAGCACTTGTTAAAATACATTAGATGCTATCTCAGGGAAAGATAATGATGGGATTGTCATTTAGTACAACAAAAAAACATTACCCAAATTGCGTTAGTAACTATTTTAAGTTCCATTTAACTTCTCGTGGTAATGATTTTCCTAAGTACTTGTAATTTCTAAGTTTGTGAGACTTAAATAATTATGTAATTACTTAGTAACAACCACAGAGCTCCAGTTGGATTTGGTAGCTACTTTAAGCCATGTGAAGTTTTTCATTATAAATTCTATTATGTTCAGTACATAATTTATAGTTTGTATGAAAAGAATAACCATATCATGCAAACTATTCTGTAATAGCGTAGCAATTACTCCCATATTGTGGTAACTTCTAGTGGAATGGATATTTCTTTTGTAATTACAGAAATGATAACATCAAATCCAACAATTTCCTGGTGATAACATTTATAACTATGAATTCAGCTATAATTCAGTTGCTTCTCATTGGCCATTCTAGCTGAGCAAGAAAATAAATGGAGTAAAATGTTTTCCTGTCACTTTAATATTAGCTGATATTTAGCAAGTATATACTACAGGAACTGAAGCTTGGAAATAGATCATGTGTAATGAGATCAAAGTATATTATTTGCCTCCATTTATACTCTGGCTACAAATAGGCCTTGATCAGCTACAACAGTTCAAGATCAAGGAATCATGCAGGAAAGTTATATTTTATTGTAACATAAACCCAGTTGACAAACTTCCCTGAAAGATGTGGTGTGAGAGATAGGCTTCCGTATGGCCTGGAAGAAAACCGAAAGGCACAGGATATGGAATTAGAAACCTGAGTTTAACTCAACTTTTCTACTTCCTAGCTAGGTGATCTTACCAACAGTATAAATCTCTCTGAGTTTTTTTTTTTTTTTTTTTTCTGTAGACTTGGCCAACTCATACTTATCTCATAGGTTTGTTGCAAAACCAAATGATATAATACATATGGAAGGTTTGTGTCAAATACTAAATAAATATGAGGTACTCTTAAAGAAGAAAGCCCTCTGTTCTCATTCAACTTACTTGGTTTGAAATAAAATACTCTTCCTTTATATAAACTTTTATAATGAAGGATAAAGTAAAATAGACAGTGCCTACTGCATGTAAGATACTATACTCATGCAAAGAATTTATTCTGGCATCTCTTCTTTCTACAATCTAGACTATTCCTAAGGACTTCCACATATCCACTTTCCTCTAAAAGATGTAATGTTTGAGGACTTTTGAATTTTACTTTATTAGTGAGAAATACAAATTTTCTTAGACAATGAAGAAAAAACATAAACAAAAAGACATTTCTTCACCAAAGGGTTTGGTTATGAGATGTACTGCAAATCACCAGTCAGCTTCTAATAAAATAAATATCTAAGTTTTATCTGGAGGATATTAGTGTAATGCTTTAAGGGTTGCTAGAGTTAACTATTAGGAAATTATTTTTAAAATATAGCCAACTGAGATAGGTAGTTTCAGTTAGTTGATACTCTTCAAATCACTAGATATTAACTCTACTACTTGTTAAGTTTAATTGATTTAATAGAAAGTATAACGTGCACATGCTTTTGTCTTGGACTGAAAAGAGTCCAATTTGTAATTCTAATATAGAAAGGGAGATTTTAAAAGACTTCTATGGAGCTTTGAACTTTTGTTATATGTAAATATATATTGATAACATGAGTATACATAATTGTAGCAGTAGTTTTTGTGGGTTCTTTAAAGGTGAATAAAGAGTAAAGAATCAAATCATTTTCCCTTAAGGATTAAAGAAAAGAGCAACATGTTTCAAAGTTGAACTCTTTCCTAACAGCATTGAGCATTAGGGGAGATCTTCACCAGAGGCCAGAGGTTCTAGTAATTGGGATATGACTGGGCCAAGAATGTCTTTTTGATTGTACTAAGCTTTGAAAAGGTAAACCCAAATTCTGCCTGGATGACAGAAATCCATTTTCACCAGATTTTCCCCAAGTTACAGCCAAGTAAGGATGCTTAAGTGTTAGAGATGGTCCAACAATCCTTAATGTCATCCCTTCCCACAGACAGCCACCGACATATCCTTTACTCCATCTGGTCCTTTGCCATTTGTGCACCCAGGCTATGCCAGACGTGTCCTCCTAGGTCCAACAGTTTTTTTTTTTTTTTTTTTTGGTGTTTTTGATGTTGCTTCTAGGGAGATGGTAAGCATTCCAATGCTTCCATGTCACACTGGAACATGGAAACTGCCTGAACATTGAGAATACTGGCCATTTATGCTCTGGATTTGGGTTGTCTATCTTTGGCCTTCCCCAGAAAATGAAGCTCAAGCCCCTATCCTTCTAGATTCCATAAACTTCTTTGCAGATTTTTATCGCCTTGGTAGGGCTTGGTAGCAAGACATAGGCTCTACATTACAATATCTGCCTTCTTATGCTTCTTCTTCATTGCTTTTGTCTCTCATAAGCTCAAACACCTGTGTAGGTGTACACGTGTGTGTGTGTGTGTGTGTGTGCGTGCACACACATATGTAAACTTCATTCTTTATGTTTCTTCCCAAATCATCTATGCAGTGACTCATTTCGGTTTCTCTAAAAGCCTAAGCAATTGAAAGATAAAAGCCAGAAAAATACTCTTATGTCTGTCATATCCATTCTTTGAGGCCATAAGCACAGAAAAGCCTATTTCATGTGGGGAAGACAGCGGTCAAAATAAAATGCTAAAAAATGGCTAATATTTAAATATGTCATCATACTGTCTTGCTTTTCTTTTCTTTCCCTCCTTATTCAATTTCTTCCTAGCACTACGACTCACTAATTAGGTAATCTTAGGAAAGATACTTAACTTTTCTGCACCTCAGTTTTTGCATCTGAAAAATAGGTATAGTAACAGTGAGTTATTATAAGGAGTGATTCCAGAAAAATTGGTAAAATGCTAAGGACACTGTCTGGCACTTAGTACTCACTATCTGCTAACTATTGGTATAATTATTATCATTCATAAAACGATTAAGTGAATAAAATAGAAAAAAAAGTTTGAATATTTTTGCCTGTGGTAAAACTCATAATCCAAGGTTTGAAAAATCTATTAGGTATCTTCTAACCCAGCTTCATTAACAATGCATGAAGTGAAAGTCAGAGGGTGACTTGCCTAAGAGAATCTTATTACTAAAAGAGGACTTGAATCTAGAATTCAGCCCTCCTGATTCCTGGTGAATGCCATATATGTGTATATAAGTTTTTATGACAGAAAGAGCACTTAAGTGCTACGCACACATTTTTTTCCCTCATAAATGAGGGCAGAAACTAATTTTCTTAACTCCTGACAAAAGCAGTTGCCAGGGCTATTCAGTCAGGGACAGTAATGAGTGGCTGGTTTCCTACTACCTTGGGATGTCAGCTTCCAAGTGTTCTGCCACAGATGAGGGAAGTATGCCTGATAATATTTCCCTGTATGTCCTTGAGCATGGCACTTATCCTCTAAGATTCTCAGCTTCCTTTACTGCACACCATGTAAACTAGACTAAATAGTGTTTCCCCAGCTATATTTCACATAGCTCTTGCTTCAAAACCAAAACATTTTCCAAGAGTTGGCATCTCTGAGTCTGCACTATCGCGAAGTTCCCTAAATAATTCTTAAACACTTGGAGGTTTGGAATTGATTGGCCCAGATGGTTTTTAAGGGTTCTTCCAACTTTAACATAATTAGATTCTAAACTTAATTCCCATACTTTATAGTCTGCCGGCAGCTTAGTCTAAATAGTGCTGCCTTCATAAGCAAAAAGATGATTGATAAAATATAAAATGCATATTTATTTCTGTAATGTTGTATTCAAAATGTTTTTACTACAAATATCTTTAACCTCTCCAATTGTCATTTAATCCAAATATTCCATGTGACAATGGAAATATCTCCAGTTAGAATAAATTACTGCATTTTTTTTTCTAACTTTTGAGGTTCACTAGAGCATTTCTATAACATAATCCTTGGAGGACCCAGTCAGATAGACTATGTTACAGGTGACATGCTGTTTTAATAAGGTCCTTCTGATATTTTCAGTAATGCATCTCTTTAGATAGGCCTCTTAGACATGTCTGGCTTCCCCACATCCCCTGCGAAGCTCCAATGGACGTGAGACTCCTGAGCTTTGGACATTCCAAACTGCAGGATGCCACCTGACAATTAAAGCTTTAAGTTTAGTCCATTTTAGCTTAGAAATTTGGCTGATATTTTCTGACACAAGGTTTCCTCTTGCAAGGATAAAGGGCAAGCTAGTTTTTCTCTCTGTTCAAATGTTGAGCTGTATTTCAGAGACAGGGCATCATGCACTAGAGCACACCTGCATGTTGGGAAAATTGCCCTGGGACCGTTCATTTCAAAGCCAGGTGGCTGGGACCTTGGATCCAATCTCCTCTGGAAAAACTGAGGCATTACATAACAATCTTGGAAAGCAGATATTTGACTTGAGAAAATTGATTTTGACCTTAACATCATTCCTTTGAATAAAACATCATTCCTTTAAATAAAAATAAAGTATTTGCTGCAAATGAAGACCTGCTGCTTACAATATAAAAAATGGTGCTCTTCGGTGCAGATGTATGTTTTATAAATGCTTTTCCAGATTAGATATGAATGGCTTGGGTTTTTGAGTCTGTGCTGAAAATACTCTTTAGGATTCATCTTTAATCATATCCCCTCTCACTGCCCCCTCTTCTCCGCGCCCCCCACCCCATTAAAACAGTGCACAAAACTTGTTAACTTGCTATAGTATAGCTCATATCTTGATACTAATATTATTCTTGTGATTTGAAACTAGAAATGATTTCTGATTTGTGGACTATTATTTGGAACTACAATCTCTTAACTTAAGAATTATTACTGAAAAGACTCATTTGGTTGAATAGAGTTTGTTATTCAATCTCTCATTTAATAAAATGTTGTCCTTGTTTTAAGAATAAGCCTTGATATAAGTTGCTACAGAATCTATAAGATGTCTAAGTCATTGACATCACATTCAGTTAAGTGTGCATATTCCTCCAGAATGATGATATCTTGGGTTATTGAAAAATTATCCATGATCTTTACATTTAAAGAATTATTCTCTTCAATTAGAAAAAAAAGTTCTCTTTGGCCCTTCTTTCTCTGTGTGTATTTACAATAGTATTATATGGTCAGGATTAGGGGACATAGTAAATATTATATAGAGCAGAAAGATATCACAGAGCAAGTCCCAGTAAGCCTACCCCCTCAGAGCTGTTCCTGACAAATATCAGGTGCTTTTCTCACATGTGCTGATGTAAACTAAGAATTGTAGGTTATTTCTTTTTGGCTTTTAAAGATTTTTTTTAGGCATAACCAAAGATACAAATGAAAAGTAGCAAACACAAGTACCATCCTTGTCACAGGCTCTGTGATTTTTTACCAAAGCCCCTAGGCAGCTTTTCTTTTCATTTGGTTAATCACCTTAAATTGGCTGTTCATTCCCCAAAGCCATTAACTACTCCAAAATACCCAATTTGCCTTTTTCACTCTGAAATTTATAACCATATAATTAATGAGCCTCTTAATTCTATATTGTGTGTTGACTTATTCAGCAATGAAACATGACACTGTTAGAATTAGATCATTGGGTTCTTTTCAATATTTGAAACATTAGATTTCTAGAAAATTTGCTATAGCATGTCCAAGCCAATTCAGGATTAGAAGGCTCAACATGCAAATTACCCATCTGTGTGATGTGTAGCTCTCCTTAAATCTTCTTATCTCTTTCAACATCAGCAACTCCTCATTTCTTTTCTATTCATCAATCACTTCTGGGAGAGTTATCATGGGTTCTTTTTAAAAAATCATAGAACAAATCACCATGAAAACTGAGCATTTATCAGTTTGGTATTTATTTTTCCCTTTAAAAGAGGACTCAGAAATGTTCACCTTGCCTTATGTGCCTATGTGTGAATTGAAATGATTACCATTTTAGGCTCTAGACTTCAAAATGGTTAGCCATGCAAGCTTCCACATCACACGAATATCTTAAAAGTACCATTTCATGGGGACAATAGTAAACTATTATCGTGCATATTTAATCCTTGGAATACTTAGAATAAGTTATAGATAAGCAAATCATATCTTCTAAATCTTTTAAAGTTAATTACTTGCTTGTACCATAATTCTGCAATTTAAGTCTGTAACTTCTTTTAATTACCAGTACTTTTTCAAACAATTTGGAAATGTTTCTTTTAAAAAAGTTTCTCTTATCAATCAACCTATGTTGTCCAAAATACAAACAAATAAACAAACAAAAAACCCTTACACACTCAAGTATGTAAGAAATTAAAGGAAAATTGAACCTATTTTATATGTACATTTTACATGATTATATATACATCTAATTTTAAGATACAATTCTGAAAGTTTCATAAACATTTGAGGTTCTTCAAGAGAATTTAGAATAAGAATATAGCCAAGAAGAAAAAAGATTTATTGTCTACATAAAAACCAAAAATCCTAAATGTCAAAAAGCATACGAACCAAAATAAACAGCAAGTAAGAAACTTAAAAAAAAAAAAATTAAATGCTATGTGTCAAACACAAGTGTTATATCCTACATATATAAAGAGCTCTTAGGAATAAAATAGGAGGAAGATTAATACTCCCAATAAAAATATAAGGAAGTGGAAAGACAATTCACAAATGCTAATAGACATAAAACACATTTATATTATATAATCATAGAAACAAAAACTCTGGAAGTCTGAACTCTCATAGGAAGATGAATTCTTTTGTCTTGCTGACTCATATTGAGGGACTAAGAAAAAGTGAATTGGAACATCATGGGACTGGAAATCTAGAGAGAGAAGTGAATCCTTTCCTTTGGGTTCTTGTAAGTCTTTTATCCACCATGGCCACATGTTTTTTTTTTTTTTTTTTTAAATACAGACACTGAGTTGTTTCAGCATAATTAGCTGTAAATATCATCCTTTCTTTATTGAATTTCTTTTTGCATCTTTGACAAAACTCAATTAATCACCATATTAGTCTATTTCTATGCTCTCTAATCTGTTCCTTTGATCTTTGTGTCTATTTGCCAATACCATACCATTATGTTTAATGCAATTTTTAGTAAGTCTTGAAAGCAGGTAGTATGAGTCCTCCAATTTTATTCTTCTTTTTCGAAATTATTTTGACTATTCTAGATCCTTAGATTTTTCATATAAATTTTAGAATTAGCTTTTCAGTTTCGAAAAAAATCCTACTGAGATTTTGATTGGGATTGTATTGAATCTATAGAGCAATTTAGAAAGAATTGACACCTTGACATCTTAACAATATTGAATTTTCCAATACAGTTTATCTCTCCTTTTACTTAAGTTTTCTTTGATTTCTTTTATTTGTGTTGTATAGCTTCCGCATACATATCTTGTATATATTTTGTTGGATTTATACTTAAGTATTTTATGTTTGGGTGCTATTTTAGATTATACTGTTTTAAAATTTTTGACATAGAGGATTAGTTAAATAGAGAAAGGATAGTCTTTTTAACAAATGACATCATAACACTTGGACCTTCATGTGCAAAAAAAAAAAAAAAAAGAACCTCAACTCGTATCTTATAACACATATCATGAACCTCAAACTATACCTAAAACAATGATCTCTAAATGGATTATAGACTCAATATAAAACCTAAAACCTCAATGATACTTCTATAAAAAATATTAGTTAAAAGTTTTGTGCCCTCGAATTACACAAAGATTTCTTAAAGATGACACCAACCGTATAATCACTAAAAGAAAAAATTTAATAAATTGGACTTTACCAAAATTATAAACTTATGCCCCTTGAAGAGCACTCTTAAGAGAATAGAAAGACAAACCACAAAATAATATATTTTTAAGCTCATAACTGGTAAAGTACTTGAATACTCGTATCCAGAATATATAAAGAACTCTCAAGAAAACAAACAACTCAATGAAAAAAATGGACAAAAGATTTGAACATACAAATCATCAAAGGTATTTGAATAATAAATCAGAACATGAAAAAATGATCAACGACATTAGTCAGTAGTAAAGTGCAAATTAAAACCACATGAGATATCACTATACATCCTTAAAAATGGCTAAAATAAAAATTCCTGATAATACGAGGTTTGGTGTAGATGTGGAGCAACTAGAACTCTTATACATTGTTGGTGAAAATGCAAAAAGGTACAGCTACTTTGCAAAATAATTTGACAGTTAAATGTTAAATGTGTACTTACAATATAATCCAGCAAGTTAATTTTAAGTATTTACCCAAGTGAAATGAAAACCTATATTCACACAAATGTTTATAGAATTTTTATTTGTAATCACCCAAACTATAGAAAGCACAATCATCCTTCAGTTAGATAATAGATAAACATACTGTGGTACAGCTATACAATGGAATATTACTCAGTAACAAAAAATAGATGAACTACTGATACATGCAGCAACATTGATGAATCTCAAAGGCATTATACTATTCTATAATTCCATTTATATGACATTCAAAGCTATAGGTATGAAAACAAGAGAGAATTGGTGAAGTCTGGAGGCAGAAGGTACATTTGACTAAACAGTGCATGAGGGAATTTTTGGGATAATGCAATTCTTCAATATCTTTATTGTGATGGTAGCATAATTATATGACATGATGATTATAGTTGATAACACTGTATTGTATAACTGAAATTTGCTAAGAGAGTAGAACTTAACTGTTCTCTCTCACACATACACACTAAAAGGTAAATATGTGAAGTGATAGATGTGTTAATTCTATGGTGGAAATCCTTTCACAATATGTATGTATATTGAATCACCATGTTTTACACTTCAGATATATTACAATTTTATGTCATTTATACTTCAACAAAGCTGAAAATAAAAAAAAATTAAAAATTGAAGATGTAAAAATAAATAAATAAACAAACAGGTTCATAAATAAAAATAGAACTCTACAGTATATTTTAAACTTCACATGCTGCATGACTAGCATTTTGACTTTATTTCATTATCCTCATAGTGGGTGTTGGTTATTCAGCAAGCAAGTACAGCTATACTCCTTCCTCAGAATGAATGACTTCAAATTATTCTGAACTTCTCATTAAAACAATTTTTATAATGGAGAATTGTTACATTAAAGGCCACATAAAATGTATGTCAATCAGTTATATTAAACACTCTATGAAATATGCTGCAACAAATTGTATTTTATAAGAAATCTAGCCTCTTGAGATTTAAATCCAGTCCAAATGGATATTTTCCCTTTAAATCAGGGAACTCTTTTCAACTGAGACTTTTTATAGTCAGTTTGTAGAACGGTTTATCATATGATTTATTAATCATGAAAACAATACATTAAAATGAAAGTAATAATAGATTTTTGGCTAGTGTTGGCATCTATAGGGCATCCATGATGTGGGAGAGATATTGAGGATATCTTTTTATTTTTCACTCAGCCGATATGTGATCAGCTTATGTGGGATGCAAATATAGCAAGGAGTGAGGGCTGAGGACTTGTCAAGGCTAACCAAGTCAATTCAGTGCCTGGAAATGATATTGAATAACTCTAATCTACTCTCTTCACTGAATCCTGAGAAATTATAAAGTCCAAATCTGTAACTTAGGCTCTCTATTGCCCTTAGATAAGTTCAAAATCCTTAACATGATTTCTAAAGCTCACATTATGCTACTGGCTCTCTCATACTCCGATCACTCTGAGCTTGCTTATTTTTTCAATTCACCAAGCTCAACACCCCCATTCCTGGGTTTATGAACATGGATAATGGTATTATTAATATATAAAATTTCAAGTACTCTATTGCATCAGATCTAAGTTGCATTTTTGAAAATCAGTGTGCGTTGCTAAATGTATAAAGGTGTCTATAAATTCCCCAGTGGTAGTTTGGGAATATTAGGACTATGATTGGTGCTTCCTTCCCATGTGTAGAATGGAGTGCCTGTTGGGACAGCTGCTACTCTAAGATAAACAGAGAAGGGGGCTTTGGCACAGAGCTAGTGCGATTTGCTTCCATGAGAGCTTTAGTAATGGCTTTGCCCTGAGCAATTTTCCACAGGATTAGTGAGGTTTGAAATCTGTTGATGTTTTCTAAGGACACACTGGAGTAAAAACACACAAAAATATGATTCTTGGGGATAAATTCATTGAGAGCTTGGCATTTGCCCCATAAAACTAGAAAGTATATTTGAAATATGAGACTATATTGTGCTAATAGAGGCATATTGAGCACATTTGTGTATTTCTTTAAAAGGAGGATAATGGCACTGTTTATTTTTCTTTGTCTGAATCACATTTTAAGGTGACTTTTCATTTGCTCCCTATTTTTCTTTTTTTGAGTCACTAATTGGACACAGCATTTCGTCTGTGGCTAAGGCTTCCTCTATCAATAGGCAACTGTATTTGAATGTCATTCACTTTTAAACCAAAAAACGGCATCATACACTTTGTCCAACACTGAGAGCAGAATTTGGTTAAGAAGTTGGCTCATTGCTACCATCAAACACTTATCCTATATTAATTACAGGGGGAAAGGCAATGAAATCACGGAAAACGTGTAGTCATAAGAACATCTCATTGAGCTGGGATCATAGTTGTCACTTTGTACACTGTTATTTCTTGATGAACCAGATATTTTAAAATTTAAAAGTCACAATAAGTCACTTAATTCATTAACTGGTTCCTAAAATATTTTTAGAAAGGAAAATCACTGTTAAAAAAGCTTTCATAGCCTATAAAATGAGCTCTGTTCTATATTGGTTTTGAATATCTGAGCTACAGTATACAATCAAAGAAACAAAAATTGACATTTGAATTGGTGCTTCTTTGGCATGTTCGTCAATTTGTCCTAAGGAACTATTATCCTACTGTTCTCATTATTACAATGGTAGATGCACTTTATGATCTAGTTCAACTCTTCCAATGGATATCTAAATATCTTTCCAATGAAGGTATTTGCATGTGTTGTGATTGATGATTACTGTATACTTGCCACAGATTGGTAAATACGTGTTTTACATGCCACACATACATAAAATATAAAGTGAATTTCCTCCCCACTCCAAATTATCACTCAGAAAGGGCAAAATTATATTACGTTCAAATCCCTTCAAAATCTCTTGTGTGATGATTATATTATTCTATTTTGAACAAAAAAATACTATTTAGGAAAGACATATTAGCTTAAAATGACCCAAATCAAGTGTAGTATTGAATGCATACATAGGTTATCAGATGAAACTCCGTAAAAAACAAGACAAATTTAGCAAAAGTTTGCAGTGTTTACCTAAGTAGGTTCTGAAAAATTTATTTATTTTTAACTGGATAGAATCACATGGTATAATATTCAAATTATTCCAAAGAGTAAACAGAAGAAAACAAAAACAAAAATCAAACATACACACCTGCACACAAAACGTTCACTCCTAGCCTTGTCCTACAAACCCAGTTCCTTTCCCTAGAGAAAACTGATTCTGTCATAAACATACCATTTTCGAAATCTCTTTAAAAAGCAGTTTAGTGCTAGATCATGTCACATTCGTGGAGTGAATGGAAACATCAGCTGTTTTAATGTCCTGAAAATGGGTTTTGGTCTCGGAACTGAGGTCTGGGGTGTCCTACAGATTCCAGAGGTGCCATATCACAAATCTTCAGAAGTGCAGAATGTGAGCACAGGACAGGTGTGTTAGAAAGGATGAACTCCTACTATTTCACATTAAGGTTGTCTCATGTTTTAAATTTTATAAATAGTACATTCATCTATATGAATATATAAATAAAATAATTCATTCATTTCTTTACTAATATTTATTGAAAACTATGTGTCAGGGATTGCAACAGGTATTATTAGAGATGAAATCATTAACCAAGAAAAAAGAAAAAACACACAGTTTCTGCCCTCATGAAGCTTACTTTTTAGATGAATTGACTAAAATGAGTAAGATATTTAGAAGATTTTAGAAAAAGCCCTGAAAATATACAAAAAAAAATGAAAATTTATACAGAAGCAAAATGATTCCTTAGCACAACAATTTCACTGTTTTTAAAACTAGTAAATATTTGTCTTTTGATGAGGTTGTTGTTTTGATTAAAGAGTTGGGTCATCTAGCATGCTTTCAACCAAGCTGTTTTTCTGGACAAATCATTTGAGCTACTAAAATATAAGGTATTATTATTACCCCACTTTATATGCCCCCTCTCTTCTATACTTCCATAGCTACTTATAAATTCTCTATTATAGCCTCCATGACGTTGTGTTATAATTTAGGTTCATCTGTCTTTCTTTTGCTATATGATGGTCTCTTTGAGGATAAGCAATGTTTTATTCCTCTTAGTATTTTTAGCTCTTATCTTATAAACGTACCTTTCATATAACAGATATTCAATAAATATTGATTGAAAGAGTGAATAAACTGAGTAATGGTCCTAACGGTTGATAAATGGGTTTTGGGATCTCACCTATTCACAAGGACGCCTTTTTGCTTTTCAGGCAAATTGCCTCTGGCCTCATCCTTCTTGGAATAAGCGATCCAAAGGGAACGCCTCTTTATCTCACAACTAATGAGCCATCCAGTCTCCATTCATTGCTCTGACTTTTTAAGTATACACTTGCACAGGTTTCCAAAACCATTTGGAAATGTAATTATCGTGTTTTCCACCTACATAAATACATAAGGGATGGATTTATTTATGTGTGTAGGTATATAATACATGTCCTGTTTTTTTCCCCCTGGAATTTGCCCTTTTTCAGCAGACATTTCTGGGGCAAAAAAGGTTATGCTATATTTTCAGTCACCGTCCATCAAAGGGAACCTGGAGAAAATGTGCATATACCCAAGAGCACCTTCCTCACTGGCCTTGGGTAATGACTCACTGTTGTTTACATGAGGATTTTGCCTCATGTGAAGCAGGTGTTGAAACATTTGGACAGCTCTGTAAAAATTTTAGTGAAATGCGGTGAGTGTTAATCATCAGCCTGCATATTTTTTAAAAGTGCTTTTGGTGCTCTGAGCCACCTTCAACTTGCAGAGTGACCTTTTCTCATGTTTCCTTTGACCTATTGTCCCCTTCTGTCTTGTAGTCTTCACTCATACCTCAGATACACTCAGTCAGTGACTCTCACCACACCCACCCCAGTTCACCAACATCCCTTCTTTTTAGTGTTCATCCAGTTTCTAAAATTTCCCAACAAATTCCAGCACTAAGCGAAAGGGAAATGACAATTCCTCTTGGACCCTATGTTGTCTGGACAGGGTGCCTCAGGTGTTTTCTTTCATATGGCACTGCAATGCTTAGCAGCTCACAGCGGTGGGTGAGCAGGGAACAAGTAAACCCTCAACAAAATGAAAGCTTATTACTGTAAGATTCCTCTGGGCCAACTTTAGCCTAAATTGCTGCACTGTGTAACTATAGGAATTTGTTAAAAGAACAAAAATGCTAGTATTGTTTCACAGTGTTGCCTGCAAGCACACAATTTTCCCAGTTTCTCATCTTAATCATCTTATTCTTTTTACAAATTCATATCACACTACCCAACCTCATCAAAGTTTTTTTTTTTTTTTTTTGTTAAAAGATGATGTTATTTAAGAAAGGAGATGGGAAAAATACCCAATTATTCTATTTCAGAAGGTGACCAAACATCACTAAGGCTTTTACTATGTGCTCTGGCAAGTCTTCCAGAAGTAGTTGAAAAATCCACAACTGATAGCCCAGTGGGAGATAATTCTAGCAATTCTGATCCTATTAAATCACTTGGGAAGGAGAAACACAATATTTCCTGGTCCATCTGCACTCTAGACCTAGCATGATATAAACATAATGACCTCAACAACTGTGTCAGAAGCTCATCCTAATCTAGCTCCATCTCTCCCAGCTAAGACTGAATCTTCATAATAAATATAAGGGAAGCAAAAAGACCAAAAAGTGCATCAACTGGAATTCATTGTTTTCTAATTATCCAACTTAACTGTATAAATACACTGAAGGCTAATCATGAAGTGTAACTCTAGACCTGAGTATCCTTCAGACTTTTTTTGCTTCATGTTGAGGGGTAAGAAAATTTCATAGGCCGATCTCCTCCAAAAGTATATTTTTTGTTAGCCTTCTACCTGGCTATTTGCTTAAGGGTGATGTGGTTGGCTTTTTTTCATTTGACATTGAAGGCCCAGTTTCCTCACTGGCTTTTCTTATGAGATATCTCCTCTTATATGAGAAATCCTCTTTCTCTCCTGAATTATAAGTGTTGAAGCTCTCTAAGAATCAGTCTTAGCACTCACTGTCTGCCTAGATAATTCAGTCTTATAAATTTAACATCATCTATAAGCTGATAACTCCAAAATGTATACTTCTAGCCTCAACTTCTCCCCTGAGATAAAGATATGTGTGCAAAAGAATGTGCATGACCCCACAGGGGAACACTGGAGTGTAAGTTATGCCTCAGGATTGTCCCCCAAAAGGCAAGGGAGTTGGGCTTTCACACTCTGATATCCTCAGCCACTGGTTAAGGGCCACCTTGGGCCCATGTAAATTTCTAGGCATTTCCAAGGCTTTTCGAGTGTATAAGCAAGATAGTCTTCAGTAGTTCAAGGACAGCCCACTATAAAAAAGCTGCAGATATTACCTGTTGAAAACAAAGGTGCACCTGTTCAAAAATTTAAAAATCAATTCAAGGTGATCTGGAGTAGTAACATCGTTTGATACAGAGAGACTTATATAAATGATGCTAAGACAGTTGGATATTGATCATAAAAAGCTGAAATAAAAGTCATAAATTACATAAAAAATGAACTGCAATAGGATAAGACAAATTATAAAGTCAAAACTATAAAGCTTTTATAATATACTACAGTGTAGGAGAATATCTTTTTATTGTAGAGTTGGGAAAAGATTTCTTAAATAATATATTAAGAGCATTAACCACAAAAGAGAAAAATTAATAAATTTGACTGCATTAATATGAAAAGTTTCTGTATACCAAGAGACAACATTAAAAGAGTAAAAATATAAGTAAGCAATGGAAAGAGCTATGTGTAACACATGTGCTTGGTAAGGGATTCATGTCCAGAATATATAAAGAACTGCTTCAAACCAATATGAAGAAGAGAGACAAGCTAATAAAAAGTAGAAAAGACTTGAATGAGCACATCACAAATAAAAGAGTTGAATGGCAAATAAACATATGAAAAAGGGCTCAACTTTATCGCTTATCAGGAAAATGCGCATTAAAGCACAAATGAAATACTACTACACACCCATCAAACTTGAAACAATAAAAAAGTTTGAGAATGCCAAGTATTGGTGAGGACATGGAGCAATTAGAATTCACAATCACCGTTTGTAGAGTGTCAGTTGGTACAATCACTTTGGAATACAGCTTGGCAGTAGAGTTGATTATAATATACATACTCTGTGACTCAGCAATCCCACACCTGGAAATATTCTCCAGAGAAATGTAAGCACGTGTGTGCCAGAGTCTCCACACAAGAATCTTCATAGCGGCATTTGTTGGTAATAGTCCAAAACTGGAAGCAATCCAAATGTCCAACTCTAATAAAATAGATAATTTATTTTGGTATGTGAATACAATGGAAATGAATGAACCACATCTACTTACAACAAAATGAAAACATTCAAAAACATAATGTTGAGTGAAAGAATCCAGAAACATGGCATGACTTCAAGTGTGATGCCATTTCTATAAAGTTCAAATCATTCCAAACCTAGCAATATCATTTAGAGATGCATATGTAAATAGCCAAACTATAAAGAAAAGGAAGGAAATATTCTCATAGTAGATAAGTGATTACCTAAAGAGGGAAGGAGAGCATTATGATAAGGGTGGGACATAAGAACATATATTCTTCAACATTCTTTGGTGTGTATGTTATATGTTATACTCAAAAAGTTAAAAAGAAATATGAAAGCCAGTGTTGGTTTAAGCCGGGCAAGGTAGTGGGATGTGAAGAATGGATTGAAGCAGAATACATTTCAATGCAGAGTACTCTGTTTTGGCTGTTTTAACTAATGAATCTTAGCTAATGAGTCCCCAGAAACACCTTGATTGAAAAAGACTTCCATATGTCTCAAAACGTATTACTCTAAGCTCTACTCAGTTTGCAAGGCAACAGTCAAATTCATGTTTTCCAGTTTGTTTATCATAATCACCATTATCATCATGATCATGATCATTATAATCATCATCATCATCATCATCATCATCATCATCAATAATCGCCAACATTATCATCATCTCTCACCAGAAAAGATAGCAGTAATAACACAGACCAAGAATAAACTTTACTGCCGCAAAACATCTCTGCTCAATCCTTCCTCTGTGGACAAAAAACAAAGCAAAGCAAAACAAAACAAAAGAGATTTAGTAGAGAAACTGCATTAGTAAGAATTTATCCACATGTTACTTCTTGATCTTAGGTCACCACTTGTACCTTTTGAGTAAATTGTTATATTATAACTATGTTTATATCTACACACATATATAAAATCTGTTTTATATTTCTAAACTCCTAAGGTTGGGGGAAATTTGATCAATTTCTTTCTGTATTACTTAGAGTAGAGCTTGGTAATTACAAAAAAAATCCCTGAATCTAAATTAATTTTTACTCCTAAATAATGTATTTGCTCAGAGTACAAACAATAAAATTTATAGTTGGAGAGATCTCGTGGTCATTGGCAATAGCTGATTTTAACTGATTGATGTGTGGTTTTGCAGAAGGCCCTTGATATTTTCAATACATAAATTGTGTGATGACCTTAAGTAGTCAAAAGTAGTCAGGGTCAAGTAACTGAATCTGTTTATGTTTGTGTGGCTACAAGGAGCCATTCATTAATCTCACTAATAACTTGATGCCTAACTTTATAGTTAGTTTATAAGAACACGCACACATGCGTACCCACCAGTGATGAACAATTCAGGAACTGCCTTCTGTTCATTCTTTTGGGAAACATGTAAAACTCATGTGTGGCTCCTAATTTTGAAAATAAAAACAAAACAACTACACCCAAGAGGATATCATAAAAAATTCTTGCTCTTGTTCCCTTCGCATAACGTCCTAGAATTCTTACACATTCAAAGTGCTAGCCAAATAGTCTATTTGCCTTCCCAGTACATGCTGTAAGCTTCCCAGTCTCCAAGGATTTCTTCACACTTTTTCTCCTATCTTAACTGTTTCTCACCATTTCCTGACAGTTCCAAATCCTACTAATCCTTCAGTGTTCAGGTCAAATGTCTCCTAATCCATGTAGACCTCTATTGTTCTATCAGTTGGAAATAAACTCATTCTCTTTATCATGTCTGTAACACTTTGCCTAACTCTCATATAACATCCATACTTTTATCTTATATGTGCCCTATCAGATGGTAAAGTTCCTTAAGGGTAATGACTATATCTTTTTCATTATTGATCCTCAAAATTCCTTGTACATAGTAAGGGCTGAACAGTGTTCATTGAGTGAATGACTAAATCATAGTCAATGGAGCTTTTATTTCATTACTAAAGAAATGCTTGAAGTTAAAAATGTAGAATATTAGAGACATAATCCTTGGAGATTTGTCCTTATCTTTTTTATTTTTTTTTGGGGGGGGGGATTATTTTTCAAGAGCAGTGTTAGGTTCACAGCAAAACTGAGAGGAAGGTATAGAGATCCCATATATTCCCTGCCCGCCAACGTGTATAGCCTCCCTTATCATCAGCATCCCACCCTAGAGGGGTACATTTGTTACAATTGAGGAACCTACATTGACACATCATAACTACCCAAAGTCCATAGTTTACATTACAATTCATTTTTGGTGTTGTACATTCTATGGATTTGGACAAATGTGTAGTGATATATACCCACCATTATAGTATCATACAGAGTATTTTCACTGCCCTAAAAATTCTCTATGCTCTGCCTGTTTATCCCTTTCCCACCTCCAGCTCCTGCAAACTACAGATCATTTTATGTCTCCATAGTTTGACCTTTTCCAGAATGTGATATAGTTGTAATCATATATTATATAGCTTTTCAGACTGGCTTCTTTCATGTGGTAATATGCATTTATGGTTTCTCCATGTCTTTTCATAGCTTGATAGCTCAGTTCTTTTTAGCACTGAATAATATTCCATTGTCCGGATGTATCTCAATTTATTTGTCCATTCACCTACTAAAGGACATCTTGGTTTCTTCCAAGTTTTGGTGATTAGGAATAAAGCTGCTACAAACATTCATGTGCAGATTTTTGTGTGGACATAAATTTTCAGCTCCTTTAGGTTAATACCAAGGGGTGTGATTGCTGGATGGTGTGATGAGAGTATGTTTAGTTTCATAATATACTGCCAAAGTGTTTTTCAAAGTGGCTGTACCATTTTACATTTTCACTAGCAATGAATGAATGTTCCAATTGTTCCACATCCTTACTAGCATTTGGCGTCATCAGTGTTCTGGATTTTGGTCATTTTAAAAAGTGTGTAGTGGTATCTTAGTGTTGTTTGAATTTGCACTTCCTTGATGACATGATGTGGAGTTCATTCTTATGTTTTTCTCTTCTCACTTAGAGAAGAGATGTAGAAAGAAGATAACATTTAATGAGGATCTGGCATATGCCAAATATTGCAATCAGCTCTTTATACATATGATATCAATAATTTTCACAAATAACATCAGTTTACAGGTGATAAAACCGAGGCTCAAAAAGATTATATTATTTGCCTGGACTCACAAGCAAATAAGTAGGAAAGAAATGTTAAATCTAGCTTTCTTGAATTCAAAGTGCTGATGGCCTTATTTTAGTCAGGTACATTTGGTTGCTATAAAAAGAGACCTCTCATATTTATTAGAGTAAGAAGTTTATTGTAAAGATGAATTTCACACAATTAGAAGGACGTACTTTATGAAAGTACACAACGTGAGCCATTATAAGGCTGGGACTAGAGTCACTGAGACTGAACTAAGGTTATAGAGCCAAAGTGTCTCATGGGAATTGTGTTTCTTGAGTTCATCATTTTACACAATCACTCCTCTATTGACATGGTTCAGCCCTACTTGGTGGGTTTCCTCATTTCTGTCCCATCATCCACTAGCTTTTCCTGGTTAATCCACTTCTTCTCCCTGTGACTGGGGCTCACACATTGCTCTGGCTCATCAGGCATGGTCCTGTGAGCCTTGGCTCTACTGCATGACATTTCCACTTGAACTTTCTCAAACATGTTTCGGATTTCTTATTTATTAATTCAAATTCCATAGCAAGAAGAATTTTGAAACAAATAATTTTTTTGAATTAGGCCATGAAAATTAGGTAAGTGGTATGTTTCTAGATTTGTCACTGTGGGGGCACATCTTTATAGTCTCATCTACAGAATCAGGAGCTGTGGGAGGTGTTGGTGTAGGTGTGAGCAAGCTATACATAACAATCATCTCCAGCCCAATCTCCAAAAAAGGATATCCATTCCAGACTTAATTCTGAGCTACAGATCTTATGATCTATTGCTTATTTTTATCAGACCTTTTCTTCTGCATGATACAGGGATATCTCAAGAGCAGTACGTTTAAGACTGAATTCATTACAGTATCACCAAAAAACCTATCCCCTGTCCTATGTCCTATAACTTGGCTCCAGAACTGCCGAAGCTTTTCCTTCTTTTTCAAATATTATTACTTTCTAATGGGAATGTCATCATTGGTGTTCATAAGATGTCAGCACACATACTCAATGAGGAATTATTGTTAGATGTTTTTAAATTAGACGATCAATAGAGCAGATAAAATAAAATATGGAGTACAACAATCATATGTTTTCGATTAGGTAGAAATACAAAGTTTATACCTTATATAATTATAAGTAGAAAAGTATTTGAAATAATCTTTAAATAAATTCTATTCAAGAGACTAGGGCTTTATTTTTTTCTTCAGTTGGATGTTGCATATCAGCTCATTGGTTTTCTTGAAAATTAAATTTAAATTAAGGCACAATGCTTTTGAAAGAGATTAATGCTCTATACCACTCAAACTTTTTGCGTAAAATTATAACTGAAAACTATATTGAGAATGAGCCATTGACACTTGCAGGAGCTTTTCAACTAAATGCAATCTTGAAGATTTGCAAGTTGGCATTAATGAGCAAGAACTGCTAACAAACAATGAATATTTAATTTTTGAAAACAACCATTCTATAACTGAGCATAGGATATATGTCTATATCCCTCTTAGAGATATGGATTTCTTATATTTATCTAGTACACTCTGGAATGAATGTGTACCTTGAATCGGACCCAATACATTCAATGGGAAAAATCCAGCATGTTTATCCAAAGTCAATATTTGCTATGTAAAGTTTAATTTTTCACCACTATTTTTGAAGTTTTTGAAAGAAATTGTGGCTTACATGCGATTTCAAGTAAATTAAAAATGTAAGAGATTTGTTTAATCATTAATCTTATTGACCTGGTCAAATAAAATCAGTCTTAAAATGTTGAAATAGAGATAAAGCTATCACTAAGAATTGAGATTGATTTTGAAACAAGACAAAATAACAACATCATTCAGAATGAGCATTCAGAAGAGACCATGTGAGTCTAGGCATCAAATCTTGGGTGTGTTTATTATTGAATGAAAGGGATATGATTTGGGGGGCTAAGTTCTCCATAGGCAGGGGTTCAGGTCTATATACTGAAGTCAGAGGTGCACATGAAAGACACCAGTGTTTCTCAAAAGTGTGGTTTATTGACCACCTGCAAAAGAATGGCAGGCAGAAGTGCTGGCTTATATAAATAAAAATTGAATAAATCCACCCAAATTCTACCTTAGGAATTTATATTTTTTTTCTTATACCTGTTCTCCTATTTCCCTTCTTTTTGGCAATCACCAGCTTGTTCCCTATACCTATGGGTCTGTTTCTGTTTTTGTCTTTTTTATTCATTTGTTTTGTGTTTAGATTCCACATAGTAGTGAAATCGCACAGTATTTGTCTTTCTCTGTCTGACTTATTTCATTTAGCATAATACTCTCTAGGTATACCTATGTTGTTGCAAATGATAAGATTTCGTGCTTTTTATGGCTGAATAATATTCCATTATGTATATGTACCATATCTTCAACATATATTTAGGTTGCTTCCATATCATGGCTATTGTAAAGAATGCTACAATGAACATAAGGTGCATATGCCTTTTTGCATTAGAGTTTTTGTTTTCTTTGGATAAATACCCAGGAGTGGTATTGCTGGGTTGTATGGCAGTTCTATTTTTTGACAATCTCCATACTGTTTTCCATAGTGACCACACCAATTTACAATCCCACCAACATTGCTTGAGAGTTCCTTTTTCTCCACCTCCTCACCAGGTTTGTTATTTGTTAATTTTTTGATGATAGTCATTCTGACAGGTGTGAAATGGTTTTTTGTTGTGGTTTTGATTTGCATTTCACCAATGATTAGTGATCTTGAACATCTTTTCTTGTCTGTTGGCCATCTGTATGTCCTCTTTGGAAAAATGTCTATTTAATTCCTCTGCCCATTTCTTAATTAAATTGTTTATTTTTTATGTTAAGTTGTATGAATTCCTTATGTATTTTGAACATTAACCCTTTATTGGGTATTTCATTTGTGAATATCTTTTCCCATTCAGTAGGTTATTTTGTTGTTTTGTTGATATTTGCAATCTACATTTTAAATAATCCCCCCAAGTGAGCCTTATGTATGCCAAACAAACACTAGGTTGGTGAAACTTTGAGAAAGGTCTGTTGACCTGCTATATATGATATTTATATGTAATATATATATCATAACGTATGTATATTATATCATATATACACACACCCGAATGGTCACTAAAGATATCTTCCTATTTACTTGTGAGTCTGACCAAATAATGTAATCTCTTCAAGCCTCAGTTTTATCACCTGTAAACTGATGTTATTTTTGAGAATTATTGATATCATAGTATTAAGTACTTATCACAATATTTGTCATAAGCCAGATCTTCAGTGGATGTTAGCTTCTTCCTCTATCTTTTTTCCAAGTAAGAAGAGAAACAGTGATGAGATGCCATAAGAATTTAACTCTTATTTATATCAATTAGCCTACGGTAAAATTGATTTCACTATACATCATTTCGCTGAAAGTCACAGAATCTATTTATGGCATTAAGTGAGGACTTACTGTATATTTAACTAGTTACCAATCCAAGATTCTCATTTCTTTGAGTGTCTGCTGTGTAATCATTTCCCTAACACTTAACCAATTCATTCAAAACAGAACCCTGGCTAATTTAAGCAAAAAGAGATTTGTAGACACTATTAGTCAATTCACAGAAGCTCCAGGAGGGACAGAGAACCAGATTGGATGTTACGCAGACAGGAATAATGTGCTTGGGGATGACACAGTCAGGACTGCTACTGCTGCCTGCGGCTCACCACAGGACCCTGTGAATACTCTATGTGCTTCTGCCAGCAAATTTGCCTGGCATTCAAAGTACTGGTCCTGGGGTCCCTGCCTCATGGCGTTCACTTCTGCCTCTAACTCTTGTGTTGCTTTAAATCGACAAAGTACCCTCTCCCTCAGAAAAGGTGTCTGGAAAATATAGGAGCTCTGGCTTGAGCGTACAAAACTCATAATGTGGGAAACAACAAACTATCAAAATATTGTCTGAAAGGTACTGGGCACTAAGAACAGTGGATTCCCAATATGGTTATTACAGTAATTATAGCAGCTCACGTATAGGCCATGGGATCGCCACAGCTTAACAGTAAACAATGCCTGGTGGTTCAAATGATAGTTTCTTTGGGAAAATATACATCATTTGTTAAATGGTAAAGATTCCCTTTCAAATCAGTATGGAAAAAATAGACTAAAAAACATACTATTTTGAAAGAATAAAGCCGGATTAACACTCTACTCTTCACCCCCCAATTAATTCATATTGTAAATTCGTATTGTAAAGCTGGATTAACACTCTACTCTTCACCCTCCAATCAATTCATATTATTTTTATAATAGCAAAAATACTGGACTTAATCTCTATCAATAAATAAATTAAATGAAATAAATAAATTAAATTAATAAATTAAATGGGAGATGTCCAAGACAAATTAATATGTGAAAAAAGGTAATTGCAGAATAGTAAGTATAGCAAATATGGTAATATAGCTTCTATGTACAAAAAAATTTAAATAACAATATTCAGTGCAAGGCATGATTTGAAACTGAGTGAAGATCTTATTTTTATTTTTAAGTTCTTTTTCTAAGAAGCATATATTACTTTAATATTTGAAAAAAGAATCAATAGTTGAAGAAAAGTAAAAGGAAATGTTTAGAACCTAGAAGTTAGATATCTATTGAATTCAAGCCAAGTGTGCAAATAGGAGTGCCTGAAATGGCTTTCCCTCTTTTGATGATGATATATTTGGAAAGGTCTGGTAGGGTGTTTCTAAGGAAACTTAGCAGTGAAGTCCAGACCCGTCATCTCCATGAAAAAAAAAAGGAGGGGAAAGGGGGTGTTGGTCTGTGCGTTATGGGAAGATAAAAAGGGGAAGTGAACTGAATATTACATTAATAATAAAAGTAAACATCTTTGTTTAAAACAACAACAATTTTGCAGCTATTGAATCTCAGCAGACAGAACCAGATGAGAACAGGACTAACTGCCCAGATAAGACCTTGCCAAGAGTGAAAGTATCAGCAAAAGGAAATGTATGCTAGTCTAAAACTCAATTAATTTCATCAAGGGTATCAATGAAAACAAATTATCATGTCTGATAACACAAAACCCTAGCAAACCAAAGGACAAAGTTAACGCTCAAGTTCAAAGACTTGCAGTCTACTTTGTTTTTAGTAAGCTACATTTTCTCTAAATCTAAGAGGAATAATTAAAGGATGTTTCCTGTGCTGTTTCTGGTATTAATTAAAGCTGTCCAGTAGTACCGATATGAGAACAATAGTAATGAGGCAGCCAGTTTCATGTGAACTGCTTGTTTCAAATCAACTAAGGAATTTGCTTTTTTGGTAGTAGCTGAATTCCACTTGTTCTTATTCGGAGTTAAAGCAATGCAAAGTGTATCCTTTTCCTGATAACTGCCCTTTATTTTTCCTTTGGTGAAATTAAAAAATGAGTGGAATGAAAGCTTGGTATTTGCAGAAACACAGATAGATACTGCTCTGTAGGTGGGTGAAGTCTGCAGTAGCTGTTGGCTCATGCACGGTCTAATTACTACTCTTTTTGGTAACTCAAATGTGGTTGTTTTTGCTTTTGCTTTTTAATGTACTAAAGAAAAATGTAGAGTTGAGGAAACAGCTCAGGAATGAAGGCTATGTTCTCACTCCCAGCTGTGACTCATATCTCTAATGAGGCTCGCGGCAGGCCACTTAACTCCTGTGTCTCAGAGTCTTCATCCATAAGATGGAAGTGGCAGCACCACACACTCTGCAAGGGGTTTGGTGAAATTAGCTAATCAGTGCAAAGAAATATGAAGAAAAAATTGTATCATCTATTATCTATCTATCTATCTATCTATCTATCTATCTATCTATCTATCTATCTATCTAGGGTTGCTAAATGTAAAACAAATTGTTGTCAAGGAGGAGAATCTTTAGGGGAGAGATTTAAAAATAGGATAAGTTTTTGTCTCTGGGGTGGTCCTGAAGTATCTGAAGGCAAATATTGGGACTAGATAACCTCTCCAGGTCTTTTCCAGTTCTATAACTTCATAGTGCCAAATCCTAAAAGATGGTCTGAGTTATATCTACTAAAATATGCATATTGTTCTAGTCATTTAGATACCATATATTTTGTGTGTTTTACAAATTGGGAAAAAATTCCAAACTATGAAACAAGTTTTAAATCTCAACTAGTATAGGTCTTGCAAACTTCAGGAAATGTTCTAAAATCTTGACTTGTAAACATAAATTTCAGCAAAGACATTGGTTTACTTTCTTTCAATTAAAATTCTATAGAAGTCCAAAGGTCTTGAGAAGAAAAGATACAGAAACCATTTTCAAATACAGATAAACACACACATACACACATGCACGCACGTAAAATAATTTAATGAACATATGGATTTTTGCAAATGCTGAAGCTTGCTGCCAATTTTATAGTTAATATTTCTGAAAGTCAGCATATGCTGATCACCATGTGTTTATAAAATATCCTCATAGTGAAGACAAAAGATTGCACTTTGGCACGTTTGATGGCCACATGGGCAATTACACCAGACTCTTACTTCACCAAAAACCAGGAGAGCAAAGTAAGGAAGCCTCTTCTGCAGTGTTATGTGATCTGTGTTAATACCTTAGGACTCCTGACGTAATTGCTTGCTGTGTGAACAGCTCACCAACATAAAAATAAATGAAAATAGTCCTTTAAGTATTTAGTAATTGTAAAAATATTTGGGAAGATAAAAATGTGGGATTTTGTGTGATATTTTCCAATGACAGCTGGAAATATGATTTTTCTTTACTTCAGGAAACTAAAACCTCTGGGATTTTTCTAATGTTTATTTTGGACAAAGACTATAAAAACATTCAGTATTTACCCTGGTGCCATTTGAAGCTCATGTTTTGTATGCTTGGTCATTTGGGCCTGAGAGGTGCTCAAGCAAATTTTCATCTGAGTTAATGTAGCTTTGACTTGGAGCAAAACACTATCTGTCACAGACTTGCCGCTGTGGAGAAAAACTCC
This sequence comes from Eidolon dupreanum, assembly GCA_028627145.1. Lineage (NCBI taxonomy): Eukaryota > Metazoa > Chordata > Mammalia > Chiroptera > Pteropodidae > Eidolon > Eidolon dupreanum. The sequence continues at coordinate 31,948,585 of CM053509.1, read as the reverse complement.
AACCATGAATTAGTATCTTTTAAAATGTCTTCTTTCAAGCTTGTGAACCTTAGGGGAGGTCTGAAAGTCAGGAATTTAAGACTTTCCCTAAGTAAAGGAGTCTGGTACATCTGGAAGATGAATTTTTTTCTTTCTTACGAAGGCACTGGATTTCAAGCTAACCTCCCATTACAATACCAGGAGAGATTGTACATTTCTCACTCTCTGACTTCTCTAACTAGGACTCTTGTGAGAAGGAGAGAAACTGTCTCTGATGGAATATGAAGTAAGATGGCATTTATACAACAGACCCTCACTTGGCTCTGCTTTCCAGAGTTACGCCTGTGCCTTCTCATCATAGGGGAAAGGGGAGATAGAATGTTTTTGTTTGTTTGTTTTTTGTTTCTTTGTTTTGTTTTGTTTTATGATAGTGGCAAGTCTCGCAAAAGCATCTCGTGTCAAAGTGTTCTAGTTTACGCCATGGTTTTTCACATGGTTCACGTTATGAACTCACAGTCATTTCGGCATCTTAAAATGATTTTCCCACTCATAGTTAGTAAGTAGATTCGAGAATGACAAAGATTTAGGCAAGGAAGCCAGCTAAAGTAGGCAAAGCAAAGAAAGGTTGGGGAGTAGTCTGGGAATATCTGCATGGGAGCAGGTATTTTGGAGCTGAGGAGTGAGAACTTTCTGTGGGGATGAGACTTCCATTTTAGAAAAGGGCCTCATCTAGCCCATGTCTGCTCAGAAGACTCCCAATAGAGCTCAGAAAAAACTGGTTAACTTCTTGTCCCCATTTTAGTTCCTCTGGCAAGGGGACACTGGACCAACAGACTGTCTACAAAACATTGAGTTTCCTTACCTAGAAGTGTACAGCAGTACATGTTCAAATGTGGCAGAGATGGACATTGTGATTTTTCACTGTAATTTTAACCTAAATCTTAATCTCTTCTTGAATCAACATCAAAACTTAGTAATAATGATATGATTTTTGGCCAAAGAATCATGTATTCAAAAGAAAACTTGTGTGAAAACCCGGTAATTACAAAACAGCTAAAAGTAGAGCTGTTCTTGGTTCACGATGGTACAGGGTCCTGAGACCCAGCTCATTCAACCTCTCCACAATCCCAGAGAAGATGTGCTCAGTACATCATGTGAAAACTATTACTATAACCAAACACCTCTGCTTTTGAGTCCACACACACTTAGCACAACACATACTTGCAAATGGATTCTCTTTCTCTCCATTGTGAGTAATATACTGCTAGGCTTTCATATTCCTGTGTCCTGTACATAAAACTGTCCATAAATTGTATCTACTCATTCATAAATGCTTACCAAGTGCCCATTATGTGCCAGGCACTTTTCTAGGAGCAGGAATGTGGCTATGCAGTCATGTAGCTATGCAGTCATGTAGCTATGATGCCTGCCTACAAAGAAATATACTGCATAATGAAGCTTTAATGACGTGATAAAGTGCTTTTGAAAACATCAGCATCCCCATTTCCATTTTCCTTCTCCTCTTTTCCTTTTTCTCTGAGTTATGTCTTTCCAACCTCTAATTCAAGAATCCAGTGCTCTAATGGAATCTTCATTCATCTCACTTAACCATATCAACACTCTAGTGAATTCTTGAACAATAAAGTTGACATTGAAAGGGGAGATGGATCATGTCATAAATCATCTGAAAACTGGAAGTTTTAGTTCACTACAGTGGTATGACATGGTTCACAAAAGCCCTAGGCTGCATGAGCAGAAACACAGCTCCTGATGGACTGAACTTCTAGTCCAGCTCTCTTCTCTCTCTTCAGACCACTTCTAGGAACCGGGACCAGTTCTGGGATACATTTTTATAGAAAAAAAATCACCAACTGGAAAGCATCCTATAGAGATAAAATAGGACCATGGGAGATCTAGAGGCCATATAAATAAAGAGTGCCTTAAGGGACTGGGGCTATTTAGCCTGAAGAGGACAAAATGCCTTTACTCTGTGCATGACCAGAGGAGGGGGAAGGAAGGAAAAAGATGTTTGAAAGTGATTGGCAACCATTGATAGAGCTATTGTGTTAAAAAGGGAACAGCTTGATCTGTATGTTCTACGATGCAGAGCTGGAATCAATGAGTGGACATTAAAGGGAAGACTATAATATAAGAAAGACTTCTAATTATTACCATGTTTCAAGCATGAAATGAGTTGCCTTAAAAAGGAATGAATGCCCTGTAACTGAAAACATTCAAGTTAGGATGAAATAACCATCAATTAAGGTGATATCATAAAGATTCCTGAGACTTTTCAACAAGCATCTTCTGTGCACCAGTCATGTAGATGCTGAGAGACACAGAGAAGAAGAAATGTTTTCACCATGAAAGCACTCACAGTATAAGGAGATCACCATGTAAACAAACCAATAATGACATTTTGGTATAAAATGTGCTATCAAAAGAATTCATGCCAAATTCTAACAAGGAGAGAGAGAAAAAAATCAATGCTATGATAGGAATGGGAAGAGACTAAAAATGGAACCAAAAAATAGTTTAGGGAGAAAGTGATACTTGAGCACAGTTTGGGGATAAGTAGGGTTTTTCGTTTTGTTTTGTTTTTTTGATCTTGCCTTTCAATAAGTGTGTACATAAAAAGGACATCCAGGCTAGGGGGGAGGGAGTTGTATATGCAAAAAGCATAAGGGTAGGAACGTCATGGCGTATCAGGGAACCAAATGGTTTGAAATGTCTAGAGCATGAAGTGGTGGGGGAAAGTGAGAAGATGGGAAGCCGATAAAGAGAATGGCCTTTGATCTGGAACAGAAGGGATTGTTTCACAGAGATGAGAGGAAATGCTTAGGGATATGGACAGAGTAAGGACTGGTCAGTAAGATAAATATGGCTAGTGACAATATACTTTTCAGTGAAGTAAGAGATAAATGTCTCAGTGTTGGGAAATGTTGCATGGGTGTCTTATGGAGTCAATCATAAAGGGTTCCCATAATTAGAGGCCATGTGAAAGAAAGATAAAATAATTGATGATAGATGGCATTGAAGACTCAAAATGAGAATAAAATTTGTAGCATCAGTTTATACTGTGATTTTCTTCATAACACTCAATGTGTGAAAGATCAGAGTAGATGGCCTCTAGGATCTTTGCTAAATTTAAGATTTCCAAATTCTATGACTTGCTGTCATTTCTTCTTAGGCATATGGAATATTCCTTTTTTGTTTATTTTGTTAACAGAATTTTTTTGCACATGCCATTTAATTTACCAAGTCAAAGAGTATAATTTAATGGTTTTTAGTATATTCACAGAATTTTGTAACCAGGACCACAGTTGATTTTGGAACATTTTTATCACTCCAAAAAGAATTAATAATAACTAATTACCTTACCTCAGATCCAGGCAACTAGAAATCTATTTTCTTTAACTACAGGTATGTTTACTCTGGACATTTCACATAAATGAAATCTTACAATATGTGGTCTTCCGTGGCTAGTTTCTTTCATCTAGGATAACATTTTTAAAGTTCATCCAAGTTGTAGCATGAATCAGTATTCCATTCCTTTTTATGGCTGAATAATATTCTATTATATGGATATATCACATCTGTTTATCTATTCATCAGTTGATGGACATCAGGTTATTTTCACTTTTGTCAGTTTTCAGTAATGTTGCTACAAAGTTTATGTACAAGTTTTTGTGTGGATACCTGTTTTCACTTCTTTTGGGATACTGAATATTTTTTGACACTCCCCCACCCAACTCCTTGAACTATTATACTATAGATTCACTGTGTTTTCAGTACTACTGCAACATTTCTAAATGATGTTGTGGAATCTACATCTTGCCAACTCCCCAGGAGTGTATAACAACAGCACCCTTTGGAGGTCTATCTACAGACCTCTATTTTCTTCCTGAGGGAGGCCTCTCTGCAGGTTCAAGGGCATCAAAAATGTCTAAAGAGGCCCTGTGCACTGCTGCCCTTGCAGATCATGTATATATATATAAGTATATACATATATACTATACATACATATATATTAATTTACAGTGTTTATAAACAGATTACATGTATTATGATAGAATGTTATTGTTTTTTCATCTGATTAAGGAAAAATTTTTTTCCCCTAGCTATGGGCTCATAGCCATTTTATCATCTTGAAATGATTCTCTTCTTCTGTCTGCTCTGCCTTATAAGGATACTTGAAAGGGAAAAATTTAGGCCAGAGTGCTGGTGGAATAGCAGTTGCCTTTTTCATGGTAGAAGGAGATACCTGGTCAAAGCACTCTTAGGTAACTTTATGTGGAAGGAGAGAGTGTGGTTAACTCTTTACTTGAGCGAATTCCTACTCAACAATCCTGAAAAAGAGAAAGAAAAGTCAAGGTCCATTGGCTGTTTCACCTCTTCACACTTTAATACAAGGCTAAATAGAGGAGATTTATTAGTAGGAAACTGGCTCAAAAAGCATTGCTGTTGGAGCTTGTATGTGGTGACTGAGCCTGTGAGCCTTCGTCTCTGGGAGGGCTTTCTCTCAAGGACACTCATAACATCACAGGGGAAGTAATAAAAAAAAAAAAAAAGAAAGAAAAAGAAAAAAAAACTCTCTTTGTCCTTAGGCCTACCTACAAGATCCTTGGCAGTGGCCCTGTGATTAACTCTTTACTGAGCTCCCCTCTGCTTGGGGGCCTCTGTTCAATTCTGTTCTCAAGAGCTACTTCATGCCTTCTTCCAATGAGAATTTTTCTTATTCACTTTACCTCCAACTCTTGCTCTAGAGTCTCTGTTTTCCCCTAGCTTCACTCTCATTTCCGTGCTTCTCTGAAAACTTACAGAGATTCAGGGATATATAAGAAGGAGGTAGAGTTGAGATGGAGACTAAATCAGAAAGTTTTGAAAGGTTCCTTCTCCAGCTGCTTGACTCTTATCTGCTCCAAGTCCTTCCACACTCCTCCACCCTCCTAGATTGTTCTTTCTTCCATATGTTTCCCATCTGCCCAGGAGCTGCCTCTCCATTCTCTTCAGTGAACCAGATGCGAGGACATTTACTCTGTTCCAGGAGGGGAGGGACTCTCTCATCCAGGAGTGATTTATAATCCAGTTTAGAGATCGGTATTTTATAAGAAACTCCTCAACAGCTATCATGGAACATTCTTACAACTTATAGGAAGATTCATGCTGACAGTATTCATTTTAATAACTGTCTACCAACAGATATGGAGAAATCACCAGCCTTGCTAAAAGTGGACCAGTGAAAAGACAAAATTTAACTAAGTCAGAATAGAACTGGACAGGTGAGGCTATTCTCATAATCAGAAGAAATAATTCAAAGTATCAGAAATTGTTGTCTGCCTGTGGCCAAATCTAAATCTTGCAGCTAGCTCCTAAGGGCTTTAACAATAAATGTTTTTAGCAGGAAATAATATTATTCTTATTAATAGAAAATTTAAAAAATATTTTTAAATGATGATTGAAGGTTTCTGTTTCAAGGTAGAATGGAGCAGGAAGCAATAGAATACCGCTCCCATTATAACAGCTGAAAGATCAAATTTGGAAAAAAAAAATACACACACACACACACACACACACACACATATAATTTATTTTAAAACATATTTAACATATGTAAATATGTATTTATATATAAAAATATAACTATACAAATAAATTCACATATATTAAATTTATACATTATATAAGTTGACCCGCATTGTTAAGATTCCTTATCTGAGGATTCACCTATCCACTAAAATTTATTTTTAATGCTAAAATCAGAGCTCACAGTGCTTTTGTGGTCACTTGTGACATGCACATGCACAGAGTGGCAAAAAATTTAAGCTGGCTGCTGTGCACGTTCCCAGCTGAGGTCAAACAAGGCCGGACTCTGCTTTTTATTTCAGCTTTTCAGTAGTAAACAAATGTCCTTTTCATGGTCTATTTAGTGCCATGTTTTTTTGTATTTTTGTGCTTTTCGTGGGTGATTTTGCTATTTAAAATGGTCTTAAGAAGTAGTGCTAAAGTGTGTCTAGTGTTTCTAAGTGCAGGAAGGCCCTGATGTGTCTGATGGAGAAAATGGATGTGTTAGATAAGCTTTATTCAGACATGAGTTATAGTAATGTTGGCCATGAGTTCAATGTTAATGAATCAACAATATATATTAAATAACCTGTATTTCCCTTAGGGGCAATGATTCAGTATTTGCTAATTTGGTGTTTTTGGGGACTTTATATAACATAACTCCTCAAATAATAAAAATCAATTGTGTATGTGTATAATTTTTACATATATAATTTTTGTTTATATATTTATATAATTATTATGTATCATTTTTACATATTTATTTTACACACATTTTTTTAAGACATTGAAGTGATGTGGTGCAGAAAAGGCTGACTGAACTGAACCAGAGACTAACAAACCCTTGCAAGGTGAGCAGGACATTGCTTGCCACTTTTTTTACCTAAGGTATTTGCAAATTATGGGTGAGGACTTAAGACTAAGCTTGAGGAGAGAAGAGAAACAAACAAGGACAATTTTAACAAATTAGGAACTTTGGGAGCTCTAAGACATGGAGGCCATTTTCCCTTAGAGTTCATTTACTGAATCCAAATCTGTGTAGGAGCTTCTAAAAGGTTCACTGTAATCCCTCCTTGTCTAGCAGTATTTGGGAGGCAAAGTACTACATGAGGAATGGGGACTTCATCAAACACAGAGCCAGTCTTCTTCTTGAGGCATTTAAAATACTTGCCAAATCACAGACCAGAAGGCTGAAGAACACAGCCCAAAACTGCCAGAGAGCACATTAACTCTCTTAGTCTTTCGGGATGGTATGGAGACCTGCCAAGCTCTCAGTCAAAAGTTGGGAAGGTTTCTCTGAGATATTTGAAATCAGAGGTAGAGCAAAGGTAAAATCCTGCTCTATCTCAATTCACTTTGCAGTTAAATCTAGAAAGGGAAGACCCTTCCTGAGAAGAAAAGAATATAAACTTCATTCTCTATAATTGTTTATATACAAAGTGTGGCATAAAATTTTAAAAAATAATAACAGAACATGTGAAGAAGCAAGAGAACAGTAATTAAGACCAAAAATAGTCATTGGGAGCAGACTTACAGATGATTTAAATGTTGGAATTGGCAGATGGGACCTAAAAGTTTTATAATAAATATGTTAAATAAAATAGAGGAAAAGATGGACAAAATGATTGAAAAGATTAATAATTTTATCAGAGAACTGGAATCAATAAAATCAGAGGAATCTTTTAGCACTGAAAAATATAATATCTGAAATTAAAAACTTAGTGAATGAAGTTAAGAGCAGTCAAGACATAGCAGAAGAAGTCAATAGGAGAGCACTCAGACTGAAAGTCAGAGAGAAAAGGGATAGAAAATGATGCAACAGAGAAAAATAACCTAATGTAAAGGCAATTTCAGAAGGAGAGAAGAAAGAGAACAAGCATATTTAGTAAAGTGAAATAAATTCATAATTAGTAAATATATGTTATATTGTATGGTGAGTTAGTATTTAGTAAACACTTATTAGTGATGTGTGGTAAATTAGTAATAGTGGTAAATACTTAATAGTGATGTGTAATGAGTATGACTCATGGAAGGCTGCTTGTTCTCCTGCCTTTTTCTCATTACTCCTGGGAATATCAGGAAATAGGGCAAGCATTCTTTCCATAAAGTCATAGTAAAAATTCAACTAACACAAAATGCTATATTAAAAGAACTATCCTTTTTCCTGTAACATTTGAATATGATAATAAAAAAAAATTTCCATCATCTTGAGGGGGGGAAAAGTATGAACCAGAAAAAAATATCTATCTATTGCTGAAAGTTCAGTTATTCTTTAGGTTCATCCTCAGTTTAACCATAGTCTTTACTCTGTACCAGTCCTGGACTCATCTTTGTGGCATTAGCCTGCCATCTTTTCAAGTTCTGACTTCTGGGAAGCTACAAGATCAAGAAGCACTAACCTTGTGCCTTACTCTGCTCTGGCACACTCATGTTGCCAAGAGGAAGGTATTCATTGTCTTCCAGTTATACCGTTTCATTTTCTTTTACAATTCCTGTCAGATTTCCTTTCTTGGCCAGAGTCATTTTCCATATTCGTGTGGTCTTTTGAGAGAAACCCTCAGTCCTTGGAGCCTTACCCATTCTCATTACTTTTCTGTATTACATCCTTGCTAGAAAAAGAGATACCTCTTGAAGGTAGAGCTGAATCTAAATGAGACAATACACTCATTATTTTTTAATTGGAAACAATGATTTTAGGATCAGGCCAGCCTGGGTTCTGACTTCGTTACTTAGTATTGGACAGACATGAAAGAAGCTTGACATATTCTCTCTGAATTTATTTCTATAAAGGACAATAATAAAACCTACTTTGCAATGCTCTTGTAAGGATCAGAGGTAATTTATGTAAGATAATAAATAATGCCTGAACAAAATAGGTGCCCGATCAATGGTAACTTGCTGTTCTTAGAGCAGCTTCTCTAATATGAGGAACACAGTAACCTGGTATAAGACAAACAACTATATTTGCTTCCGTGGAAGCAAAGGGGTCACTTAACAAAGTGGGCATCTAGCTTTGTACAGTAAGCATTCGATAAATTCTATTGAATAAATGCTAACAGACACTGTTTCCTGTTTATAGCCAAAGAAGGATATCTTTCTTGTTCCCTAAATAGCTCATGAAAGTCATTGTCTTCAAGTGTTTATTGTGCTCTGATATTCTCAGTTATAAAATTCAGTGTGCAATTTAGCTGCAGACTACTAAATCGAAAACTGTTCATTAGAATGTCAAGGCTTTGATCATACCATGATAAATGGTGCTCATAACATGAGCTTGATTACTGGAAGATCTGGAAGTATCTTCTGAATCATCATAGATAAATTGATTCAATATGATTTTTCTATTGAGTATGTTTGTAACCTAGGGAATCTCCTTCAGGGAAGGGTCAGTGTTGTCAGTTATAGCCTAATTATCTATTTGCCTAGAGAAGTAAGAGCTCAATAAATATTTGTTGAAATGAAAAAAAAAAAAGGGAGTAAGAATCTGTAAGATATGTAGCATATGTGGCAATTTAATCTTCTAACTAGGGATTCAATTAATAAAAACATCATATTGCTAAACCGTGATAGAAAACAGAGGCATCATTAAAGATTAATATTGCTACTCATATGGCAAGATTTCTTTATGAAATGAAATATCTCTAACTATACTGCCCAGCAGGGCACCTTCTTATTTTCTCATCTGCATGAACAGTGATTGCTAAAGATAGATAAAAGTGTAAGATATAGATTTCCTACACAGGCAGACAGTCCCCAAATTTTGCAATGTTACTTTCACAAAAATCAGCATTTTAAAAAGTTATATGTTGACTCCACAACTGATTTTCACACACCACATTTAGATTTTAGAGAACCAGCTAATGACCTAATATTTCATGCCATTATTTTCATAGCTGCCTGCCAGACAACCATTTAATTTTGGCATCATCACTTTATTTGTCCCCAAAGCAGTTTGTAGTGTATGACTAAATACTATATAATAAATGTATATTGTAATGTTTCCATTATAGTTTTAAAAATATTGCTACTAGTAATAAGAAATATAGTTTCTGATAAATTTCATAACATTGAAACTCAAAGGAAATAATCATTAGGTAGTTTGTACTAGAAAACATTAATCTTCAATTAGAAATTTTTTAACTCATTGGCCAAAGATCAGAAATGTGAAATGTTGCAAAGACATCATTAAAGATTCACTCTAAATAGATGGTCAGGTATAATTGTTAATTTGTAATCTTTTATAGATTCCTCCTTATTACATACAAGTCTAATATACACATACAAATTTTCAGAAATATGTTTTGTAAAACAAGGTAGACCTGCCTGTAATCAAATGAGGATAGTGCAGGCATAATAGCAAAGAAGAGGACTTTAGAAACTTTTGGCTATGTGTTCACTTTCCTGTAAACTTTTTTTTTTTTTGTAGCCCTAACTTAAAATATTGATATATTCCATTTGGAACATACATATATTTTTTCTTCCACTCAGGTGGAAACCTAGTGAGGTTTCTTAAATCTCAATGAAATTATGATGGTTTTTAAAATGCAAAATGAGCAGTTCTTCTACAACCCTCAATCCCTAAACATCGGCCTTGCCAAAACTAATGGCTAAGTGAAGACAATTTAAGTGAAGGCAGTAAAGTGACATGTTGAAAAGAAATAGCCTTCATACCTAATACATTACTTCACTCCTAATATCAAAAGCCATGCAGACAATCTGCCCTATCAGGCGTTGTTTCTGACCAACCCTAAGTTCATCATGCCAGACCGCCAAGTGTCCATCCCAGTGATGTAGAGCTGTGCCAGGCTCAGGTACAGGCGCTCCACCAGCCATCTCCAGAGTGCCTCACCCTGACAGACTGCTGCTTCCCAGGCGGCCCCAGAACACACGGCCAAGCTTTCTTTGTCTTTATGGAACATCTGCTTAGAAAGGAGAAGGGAATGTTCCCCAAAATTGATGTTATATTTTCCTATTTCTCTTTTGGATCTAAATCTTGCATATTTGCTAACCTAAACTTACTCTGACACGCTTTGCGTGAATTTTTATTTTGAACCAGACACGCCAAATTTAACCTAGTGTTCTTGGGAAAATCATAAAATGACTGCTTTAACTGATTTTTTTTATTGAATTAGGACATATATTACAACATCTGTTTCATAGTTACTATAATAAATAATGTTTCACTTCTCAAGACTGAGTTATAAAAATAATTGATTTTGACATTAGCCCATCTATTTAATATGGTCTATAAAATGTTCAAAAAATTCCAAATAATATGATGGCCTGACAAAGGAGGCAATCTGCTAGATGGATGAGTATTTTGGAGCTCCTTCTGGGGGACTCTACCAAAACACAGTTACAAAGGCTGTAGGTATCAGCTGTCTAGTCCCAATGTTTGTTTATCCTTCCAGCATAGCTTAAGGTTAAAGTCTTGTATTTGTTTCTATGGTTATAAACGGTCCCACCCTCCTGGACATTTACATTGAATCAGTCAGCCAGCCAGCAAGTTGTGTGAAAAAGGATCTGGGAGTAATTAAAATGAGATGTGTGTGTGTGTGTGTGTGTGTGTGTGTGTGTGTGTAATTTTTTTTTTTTTGCCATTGTACCATTTCTTTGTCAGATTTTAACAAAACCAACATATCTCAAACAAGACTAGCATATGTGAAAATGGTGAGAATATGCCAACAAAAATAAAAATATATTAGTAATTAATTCTAGCTATTGAAGGTATGGATGGATCTGGTATCACCCTCTACCCCCACCCCCCCACACCCCACCCCAACTCATACCAGCCATGTTTACCTCAGGAATACAATACAAACAAGTCCAGGCAGGCCTGACTTACTGCCAGGCAGACTTAGCAGGGCCTGAATTGTGTGAGAAGCCCTGGAGGCTCCTGGGAAAGGACTCTCTTTGTAAGAGGATAATGGGTCAACTACATGAGTTTGCTCCAGTAACAGTGCTTCACCTGTCAGAGGAGATGGAGGTGATGAGAACAGTAAAGCATTCGTCACTCAGATTTGTCCTTCAATGTCTTCTTCCAGTAAGGATGCTGCCAATTAAGGTAGAAGCAAGCCTCTACCTGGCTTGCCTGGCACACAGTGACTCTAAAGCTTTGGTGGCAGCAGTAGCAGCAAGAACAATGTGGTGGTGGCAGCACCAGTGTCAGAAGGGCCAGGAGCCCCTTTGGTAGGAAGAAAGGGATGGAGGGTCCTTAGCAGGCACTTCAGTATGGCCTCACCACCACTGTTGGGACAGAATAATTTACTGAACTTAATTGTTATTTTGTGTTGGAAGGGGATGAAAGATGGTTGTAGTTCTAAGAATATCATGAATTGAGCCCCATTCATTCTACTTAAGAAAGCTGAACCTAGAGCCCAGGGCTCCAAGACTTGCCTGAGGCCCCAGCAGAGCCATCTGTTTCAATAGCCTTCAGCATTGTGCTTATCTGTAGTCCCCTCCCAAATATTTGGGACCAAATACAATTCCTAAGACTTTTCCAGGACCCATAGGGCCCTCAACAATGATAGACTATATGTCACAGTTTGGCAGGATGGGAGCTATAAACATATTTAATTTGACTTGGAAACATTTTGTCAAATATGTCATTTCTCATGTTATTGTGGTAGAAACATATCTGTGCTTACTATTTTAGGGGGAAAAAAAGAAATTCTATCTATGACTGCTGATGGCTTAGTTTTTGTTAGCAGACTAGAGCACAAAGGGTTACAAAACCAAATGCTAAGAAGTTGCTGGATGTACTAAGATAACCAGCTTCAGTTAATGTCAAACACATATAACCTACATAGAGTAAGTGGTAGAAAAAAAAATGTGTGTTGCAAGGAAAAGAAAAACATACAGCATAACTCTGGCCCAGTTACAAGCACCGATTCCTAAATACAAATCTCTTCTATTTATCTGGTAAATTGTTGATAAAATTAATAGCCATTATCACAGACGTCAGTTACATCTCTTCCACTGAGGCATTGTACTCCTCTCTTTTTCTAATGCTAACAACCTACCTCTCCTCATTCATGTCAATTGTATCTGATGTATCAGATTCAATATCCATTAAAGGGCCTCCTGTACTGTGAAGGCCTGCCCACAACTGCCTTACAATCACCACCATTCAATGTAAAGAGAGTGATTATGGAAGTCAGATATTTACAAATGCTAGGCTAGTCTAGGAATGTCTGTCCTGAAAAATGTGAGGTTCTGGGGCAAGAGGAAGGAATTGGTGTAATATTTACATTTAGGTATCATCAACATCATAAGTCTGGGTGAATAGTCTGGGGGCCAAGTCTAGAACGATCATGGGATGACCCATGGGATACAAAAAAAACATTAGAATTTCTGTTTGGATTTTTATGTTATTTATGTAATTCTCAATCGCTTTAAATACATGAATTGACACTGGTGTCCATGTTCTATCTGTCAGATGGTCATGTGCCATCAACAGAAGATGAGGTAACAATCCCAAAACACAAAGAAGTTGCTGGCATGGCTCTTACTTGGGAGTGTGCTTGCAGTATGTTGAGACTTATTACTCTGCCCAATTATGTGACTTTATATATTATTTTGTCTAATTCACAAAAGAGACAAAAATATTCTTAAAATGAGTTTTCAAGTTGAAGTATTCTCAGTAATGCAAAGATGTACAAACAGGAGACTGGCAAATCTGATACTTTGCCTTCCCCCAGTTATGAAATAAAAACAAGAAAATTTTTTTTAATGTATTCAGAAGTTTAGAATTATTAAGAACCACATTTGAAATTACAAATTTATAGTCACTCTCGTTACAGTCGAAATTTGTAGTAAGAATATAAAATTACTTAGGATATTAACTAATAATGTTTAGAAGCATCTCTCAGCAACTAAGAAACTAAAATATTATTAATAACATAAATTTTAGTGAGAGGAGGTATTTTGTGCTATTAACTTTAGAAGTAATGTTAAACATTGGTTATTTTAGCTTTATATTACTCTTTTATAATTTCTTTTTGTGTCTGTTGCATAATGTACATACGAGGTCATGTTCAAAAAAGTTTTACTAATATGAGTGGATCAATAAAGTTCAGAGACCACTAGTATAATTCTAGAGCAGGAATGCACACAAAAATGTTTTACAGAGGGCCCTCTAGTCTTCCCCTGAAACCATGTTTAAATGTTTTTCCAAAATTAGGCCTCAAGTATTTAATTAAAGTAAGGATCCTTAGACTAAGAATAAAATTTTGCAACCACTGTACTAGACAGTCATATACTTTAAACTATGATGATAGAAAAAAAATTCACCTGTCTTAGAAATATTCTTTTAATTATTGTTTGTTCCGTGAAAATACATAAACCCTGTTGTTACAGCTGTAAGTCAATATAATTGCCAAGATCCTACCAACTCTTCCATGGAAGCTGGAGAATGAAAGGTTAAGGGAAACACACAGGGAGCACAGTTAGGTTTATTGCTCATAAGTTTTGATAAAAACACAATTTCGTGTCCTGGAGATATAACATATATTTTATTGAACCATTTTGAACTCAACTAGTTAAGTTAGCTCCCAGATAGAAATGCTTTTAAAGCCAAGAAAAGATTAGTTGTACCCTTAGTACTTATTATGTTGAGATGGCCAGAAGTAGGGTGCAGGTGGAGCCATAACTATCATCTATATTTCATCAGACCTTACTTTGATGAACATTTTTTTCTGTAAGTGTATATCATGAACTTGTGGTGTGTTCAATTCTGTGATGGGCAATATTGTAATAGCGTTTTTTTCTATATTCTCTCTTCTTCTCTCATTTCAATTCTTTCCATTACACAGATTCCTCTATGTCTCTAGGAGTTAAATATCTTGAGATCTTGAGATTTTGGCTTCTTTGGCAAGAAGTCACCTGAAAATAGACTAGGCCTTTGATTCTTATAGAAATCCAGTATACACTTATGACAAGCTATTTGATTGGCAGGTCAGAATGAATACAAATTCCTCTATAGGCATTTTACAGACATTCAGAGTTTGATCTGAGTGGTGTGACATAATTTTTTGGCCTCATGGGATGACTATATTAGAAATATGGTATTCTCAGATGACTCATAATTTCCTTATTCCTCTTCACCCTTCCCACACTTTTCTCCTGCTTCCCAGAGGTATAATTGTTCTTTTGGCTGCTCCCAATCCCTTCAATAGTACAAGGTAGAGAATGTCTCACAACGATCAAACTAATAAAGTATAAAAGATTATTAAGAGAAGAAATTTTCATAAATATCTATAAGGCAATGGGATGATGAGCAATAGGCTTTGTGAACATATAATAATATGACTTTGTATCTTTCATGAGGCTCTTTGAGTGCTTTATATATTAGTCAGTATTATTAGCCTACTTTACAGATAGAGACGCTGACACACAAGAGAGATGTACATTCCCAAGGTCATACACTGAGTTGAGGGCAAAGCAGCAAGCAGAGGGGTGAGCAGACATCCTATAAAACTATACTTATATTAAATGTATTTTGAGAAGAGAAGAATGAAGCTTGTGAGTGAAAACAAAGCTATTAAAACCAGCAGTGCCACCTCTTTCTCTCATTCAGACAAAGGAGAGAGAAGAGACAGAGAGAGAGAGAGAAAGCAATGTCAGAATTTACAATGTGTTATAGGAAGGAAAAATATTTCTCTGACATTTGATTTTTAAAAGTTTTTAGGCTATAACTATGCAAATAATTCCATTAACCAAAGTAAAAATTACATAGTTTAACATCCACTTACCTTTCCCCTGGCATTTAAATGTTACACAACCCCACTGCCTCCACCAAACCCACCGTGTGCCATGTACAGCACCATGCTTTGCATATACACCAGTTCACTTCTCTTCATAGTGCCCGGAGCATCATAAACACTCAAAAAAGCTATTGAATGAATGAACAATAACTATTAATACCTAATATTAATCTTAATATCAATGTTAATACTATCTTAGAGATAAGCAATATCAAGAAAAAAAAAACAATTAAATTTAACAGAGTCCCACAATTAGTTAACGGCAGAGCTGAAATTTTTAACTCTCCCTCCATTTCATCAAGCTAAAAAGCTTATTGAGATATTTAAATCACTTACAGTATTCTTTTAGAAGAGAGCCAGCAAATATATTGTTCTTCAGTTTGTTACATTTCCAGAAGTGTTCAATTATCTCATGATCTTTTTACTATTTCACACTGTTTAGGCCCACCTTAATCTTCAACTCATAAATGATGGTTTATGTCACTAGTTTAGCAATGAAATATTATTATATTATGTTAGCTCTAGTGTAATTATTTCATTCAGCATATTTTGTAACTTGAATTCAATTTTAATTTCTTTGAAGGCAGATGTCTTGTGCTATTTACATTTGTTGCATTACCATCATCATCTTGTGCTGTGTTGTTGACGTAGTATTAAGTTATTTAGTGTTTTAGCAAACTGAAGGGAGAGGAGGACATTATTGGTGCCACTGTGTGCTTGGACATCAAGAGCCATGGGAGAGGTTTCTTTAACTCTCACAGCCAGCATTTTACCACTGTAAGCAATAACCAATGATCTAGACCAGGCCCATTGAGACAAGTCCAAAAAATAAATCTGATGCATCAAGATACAGTGGTCTCTATCCCTTGCTCTTTCTTCTCCCTCAATAAGCAATGACACACATGTGGGTTAAAATGAGATAATGTAAAAATTCAATACTTTTTTGGTCTTGCTAGAAATGAAAAATATTAAAGCCTTTAGGACCACATTTTATTTAATTGGTATATATATATATACATATATAATGTACATTATATATATATATAATGTACATTCTTTTGGTATAAGCAGAAACCATGCATGTGACCTTTTCTCACATCTATACATTTTTGGCTGATTCCATTATCCTCAAAGAAGAAGGGAAGCGCTGGTTATACCAAAGAGGGAGACACATAGTCAATGAGTTCCAATGGCCTGAGCACAAAGCACAGTTTACAAAAGTGTCCAAAGACTGAACAAATCCAAGGAAGTTGGTGGGCCATGTTTGTTAAGTGTGGAACTTTCTTGCACAGGTACTGACAGCTGGTAATGAGATACAGAAACTTTTACCACAGTAGCCCCAATCCTTCCTGGCCTGGACCTGTCCCAAGATCTGTGCCCTCGGCTACCGTGTTTATGATACACAACACAGCATGGGCTGCTGAACGTGCCCATTTTTCAGTTCAAGGGGTGCTCGACCATTTCTTCCACATCTTTACTCATGAGAAATGATTTTCTAAATTCTTAGATGCTGGAAATGACCCAAACATAGCTCACTAAACTAATTTATCTCAGAATTTTTAAATGCATGTGCATTTAAACATAAACACTATCCATATGTTTCTGATTCATTTACGCTGAACTCATCAAAGGGCTGTGTTGTAAGAGTTGTTTGATGTCCAAAAATACTTGAGGGTTTTTTTAATGGAATTTTATACTTTCTTTCACCATTTTCCTTAGGAAGTCAAACATTGTTGAGAGTAAACAAACTTGGACCCTCAAGGATCTGGAGTTTACCCTTACACTCAAAACTCAGGAGAAAATAGCTTGGCAGTTTGGCAGGAAAGGCGCCCCTACACTTTGGTGTTTCTTGGCGCTATTCCCCCAGGAGAGGAGGGCCTACGGGTGAGCAGGGAAACCCCTTTTAGGAGATCTCCTTTCAGCTGGTGGTTTATTCATTCAATTCCAAAAGGCCATCCCAAACACAACTCCTGAAAGCTACTTGTAGTCTTTCCCTTGCTAGTTTGAGTAGCTAGTTTGCTTTAAAATGTCACTGCTCCAATTGCCCTTCAATTTTTGGAAGGGAGCCAAGAGAGGACTTTTAGGAAACCAATATTTGTTCACCTGAATGCATCATGTCTTACATTTATACACTAGAGAGACAAGACAAGCATCTCTGGCTACAACTGAGAACTAATTAAAGTTGCTCTTTTACAAACATTATGTGGTTTGTTCCATTCTTCCTTGATTTGGAACAAAAGAGGAGAGTCATTTATTGCCATGAGTCACTTGAGGTACAATGGAAGGAATTCCAAGACGCTGCTGAGACAAAACAAAACTGACATTATGAAAGCCATGTCTAAACACTAATTTAAACTGTCAACTTACTACTAAGGAAGATTTCTGACAGACAGAGAATTAAAGCTTTAAAGACCTCATAAATCACTGAGGAGATTAGCAACAGTGTGAATGAGTTAAAATACGTTTCTGCCTTCAGAGTGTTAGAGTGAGGGTTTAAAGCAATCCTCTAGGATTTGATGGGAAAATTAGTTGTAATAAATAGGAAGAGAAAAATTCTCAGGCATAGCTCCTTGAGAATTTCAGAGTGTAAACTTCATCCATCACAGTTACTTCAGGTCCTTGAGTTAATGAAATACAATATAGACTTTTTCAAGATTCAACATAGAGTACAATAAAAATGACTTGAAATATGTTAGAATTAAAAAAAAAAAACCATTATTTACAAATACCAAACATTTCTAACCCACTAAACCACTAAAAATAGCTACAATGTCAACCTAAATATGTGACTCAGCAGCAGGTTTAACACCACTTTGTCCATATCCTATTTCCCATTTATGTCTCTCTCCAAGAATCCTGCTGCATACATACTATTCTCCAGCAAGACCTGTCACCATGTTCCCCATTAGGTGGAGTTTCCAAACTCTGTCACCAACACCAAGAAGTTTTCAGAGAAAATTTTGTTGGGATTGCCCTTCACTCAAGTGTGAGCATCCTCAATCCCACCTACTACTAATGGGTGGAGTTGGAGCATAAGGAGCTTCTGATCCCCAGTGGTCTATACCCACAGAGACTGAGACTTTGCTATGACAGGGAAGCCATTGGGAGTAGTGTGCCTTTTCAAGGGAGAAGAGGCAGAGAAATGTGAACTCGAGTTAAATCACACTGCACTAACTCTTCTCTCCACTCCTGAGGTCTCACTAATCATTCCTCTATAGGTTCTTTTCTTAAAAGCCCATAAAACTGTGTTGCCTAGTCACTGGTGCCCTCTAGATGATCTCTTTGACTTAGATCTTATCACATCTCTGCCTGTCCAGGAATGACTTTCTGAAGCATGTGTTGATATGATCTCTTCCTCCCCAAAATCATAAACTTTGCATACAATAATTTTATCCTATTCTTTGATTTTTTTTTCTTCTGGCTTAAATCAAAATGATACAGAAATCAACATGGAGAAGAATGGAATGTAATTGCTGTAGTCTTCAGACTGAATCTACCCTTATTCAGCATACAGCTCTCTATGTTCTCTTTTCTTTCTCAGGCACTTGGCTTCTCTCCCTCTGCTCCCCCATTAATGGCAGTTGTCAGAAGTCATCAGAAATGGGTTTAAGTGGCTTATATATTAAACACTAACAAATATTTAAGGAAGAATCTTGAGATGGAATCAGTTGATTCAACTACACACATCCAACTGTGAGACACTCATTAACAACTTCCAAGATGTAAAACTTAGAGCCCATCTTGGACACAAGTCTTAGAGCCTCTTTAAAGATGTGAATTGCTCCAGAAGCTTTCTGTCCAGGGCCATATCTGTGTCAGTTTTCTGCCCAACGGGGATTTTAGTTTAACTTAGATGCTATAGAGTTTGAATTACAGTCGTGTTACTCTAAATCCAGTTCTTTAATGCCTAAACTTTTGCACTTTATTTCGTTTTGGAAGAGAGACAGGAAGCATGCAATGTAATCAAGATCTCTCCTCGGGCTCCCCTTCTAAATTCCAAAGTAGAACTCAGATCAGATACTGCGGAAGTGGTCTCAATAAAACTGTCGTAAAGGGCGTCCTGCTTCTTTGAGGGTAGACTTGATTACATGCTCATCTATCCCCACAGAGCCATGGACTCATCCCCAAACTACTCTCTGGCTGATCACAAGATGGAAGACACTCAACTCCTTCCCTCACTAAGAGCAAGAAGACCACTGCTCTGTTTCATGCCTTTTGAATTTGCTCCAATTGGCAAGTTTTATTGTTATAAAACTTCCACGTGTGAATCCTAAGAAGTACCTTGTCTGAAGACAGGAAGAGGAACTCAACTGTGAATGCTACCTAAGTATGACACCCTCAGAAAGGAACTTAATTATCAAGATCTGCTATCTGCTTCTGAATATTATTGTCTGCTTTTTACTGATCACTGGATCTCAAGGCTAAAGGAAAATCCCACTAGCCCACTTCAAATGGCTTGCAGTTATTTTCAGGCTCTTAATTTGTCATGAACTTATATATGTTTTTAGGCTCTTGTGGTTTCTTTTAAGCTTCAGTCCATAAAAAAGTATACCAGGTATTAGGCAGAAACCCTGGCATCAGAAAGAGGCCGGCTTGCCAACATTTGAAGTGCAGATGAATGATTTTATTTGGTTACACTATTTAAAGCTCTGAGTGCAGGGAACACCTTGCGTAGCCAGAAACTATGGTTTCTGTTTATAGGTCAAATGACTAGCCACTTAGAGAATCATAAAGATCATATTTGGATTTGGCCATCTCTTGCTGACTTTTCTCCTGTGTTTGTAAACATTGTTGACTTTGACCCCAATCTCTCACAAATCCATGACCAACACCAAACAGCTACAGAGGAGCTGCAGAACATAATGTGATTCTGTAATGCAAAACAGGATGGCTTGCTAAATGTGCAGATCTGAAGAGAATTCCTAACATAATTCTTCTAATTCTTTTATGATAATCATTTCCATCTTCAGAACACACACAAACAGTGCCCCCTTGGACATTGCTTCTGGAGGCTGGACTGCACATGATAAGGCACTGGGGCAATGAATATGTAAGAAGGACACAATATTCCCACAAAAAATAGAAATAAGCAAGGAAAATGCAAAGCCTGATTAGCTGGGGAGATGCTTCTGCAGAAGGAAAATATGTAAAACAGCAACCATTCTTCCCAGAACTTGTAAATCAGCTCCAATCATAACTTACTCATCTGTGTATGCATTTTATGAACATTAATTGAAGACCTACTATGTGCTATAAGTGCACTATGTGTTATATGTGTGGGAAAGAACCAGTCTTGAGCCAAAGACTATTAGTGAAAATTTATTTGTAATTTCACATTTCTAATAGTCATGCCAAAGTCAGTCTCACCTCTCAGAGAATAGAAACTGTCTTCATAGTGGGTTTGTTTGTTTAAAATTTTGGTTTAAGTATTTTTAAGTAGGTAAAAACTGTTGGGAGTTGGAGAGGCTGAAATGGGAGGAGCCTAAGCCGATTAAGTAAATAAAGGAAAAAGACTTGAATCCTAATCCCATCTAGTCAGTACATTGCAGAAATGCAGTGTGGAACCAACCTTTCCCCACTTCAGATGTCAAGGCACATAGATGGCTTTTTCCTAGAGAGTCAGCTCTGTAAAGCAAATGTGTAAAGATCTTCATTTTTCTTACTAAAAACCCCAGTCTAGAGCAGTTTTGCAGATTCCAAATAAGTGGGTATAAGGCCAAGGTCCTGAGTTATATACCTTGTGTCATATATAGTGGTCATCAAGGAGAATTTCACCCTTGGGTCATTCATTCATACAATCTTGTGAAATACTATGAGAAAATTGAAGGAATAGGGATCTGATCTGGAGCAAAAATACAAACAGGGCCACATTTTATTCATAAAGTTGTCACTATTTGTACCTCAAGAATGAGAGAATTTCAAATCTTGAAAACTTTATAATCACTCTAATGGATAACTAGTTCTTCAATTTGTTGCCTAGTCATAATAGCAGTTAAATATAGTCTAAAATAATAGAGAGAAAAAGTGGAGGCTTTGAACTTAAAGAAGAATACAATAGTAACTTGATAATAAATGCCCATATCTGAAGAACCCCCTATTGTGTGCAGTGGTTTTTCTACCATACATTCTTTTCTTTTTTTTTCCTTACAGAAATCTCTTGAACTAGATGTTATTAATCCTTTCTAGTAGTTAAGAAAAGGGACTGATGGAGATACGGCCTTGCCTAAGATACCACAGATCCTACAGTCAAGCTTCTGATTCTAAGACTTATGCTCCTTCTCTTCTGATGCATTGTCAAAGGTATATTTGGAGATTTTGCACAGTAAAATATTAATATCAAATTCAGAGGAATATGATATGCAATGTAGAAACAATAGTTTCACATTGTTTTTATATAATTATAATAATACCATAATAATAATAACACCTACTCCTGATGTGTATAAGGATTTTAAAACACACAATGAAAATTGCCTAAGGAGAGCAGTATAACCTCTATAAACTAGTATTTTGCCACAAAGGCCCAAGCAGGATAGTGGTTTTAGGTGAGAAAATTTTAACAGAAATGCTGGTTGAACACAATCCTACAGATAATATATCATTAGCAACATATCTTTTTAGAAAACTAGACATGGACTTGCAAGTAACATATAATTTGATTTTTCTATTTTCATCAGAAGAAAACCTAATATTAAA
Organism: Eidolon dupreanum; assembly: GCA_028627145.1. Taxonomy (NCBI): domain Eukaryota; kingdom Metazoa; phylum Chordata; class Mammalia; order Chiroptera; family Pteropodidae; genus Eidolon; species Eidolon dupreanum. The sequence goes on along the minus strand of CM053509.1, from coordinate 31,926,584 downwards.
TGTAATGATTTTGCCTAAAAAAAAAAAAAAAAAGAGCCAAGCACTAGCTAAACCTGAAATAAGAAATTTCTTGGGATGAAAGCTTCTTCAGCATTCTTACAAACAGGATGTCCCAAGTCTGCTAAAATGAATAATTAAAACTCAGTTCAAGTTAACGAACTTATAGTAAGTATGAGCCATACTTAGGCAATTGTATTAGGTGCTTAGTAAGTCGAAGAAAAGATAAAAAGATGTTTAAGATTTATGTATTGCACTCAGGAACTTAGAATCTGTGAGAAAAGTGACTACCTTCTTTATGATATCTCCTCTTTTCTAGTAAAAAAAAAAATGTTATAGCACATAATCAGACCAATTTTGGTCAGTTTATCTAGCACAAAATGGAAGTGAAACTTAATGGATAAAGTCTGAATAAATAATGTGCCGAATTGGAAGTACTGGATTTTTTTCTAGTTTCCAGGTAAAAATCAATTACAAAGGTCAAGCCTTGTAAAGCCTTTTAAAATGTTGCTTCCCACTTTGCACCTTTAAGGTGATTTAATTAAATATGCTGCATCTTTCCTCACTGAAGGAAATAGCTAAAAACTTTAAATTTCCTTTTCAAGTAGCAACTTTAATCCAACAAATGTAATTTAACCACCAATCAAATAATAATAGCATAATTAAAAACACAGAAGGCAAGGAAAAGAGATCTAGGCATTCACCAAGTTAATGTATTGCTAAGTATGTGTAAATGACCTAATAATGACTGAATGGCTTGTCTCAGCTTGTAATTCAGCTATTCAAGATTGATTCTATTATATAGAATTATGTCATCATGAATACTCTGTTCAGATTTAGAATTTGTCTCAAGATACTTAACATTTCACTCAGTTAAAGAAAGGAAAGTATATATAACCAAAGCTAATTGTTCAATTTACTTCTTGAGATGAAATATGGAATTAAAATTTGAATAAAATCCAACTGTAACAGCAATATTGGATAAGATGCTCAGTTGTAATGACAGCCAAGACAAAGAAGGATAAAAATGGTTGAAGAAAATCTATACTCACTTACAGAATTATAGATACCATTCAGGAAGAACTTAGCATGGGGCAGGGGCCACGGGGAGGGCACCAACTTGGAAGCTATGAGAAATGCCAAAAACTTAGGAGACAAGATACTTCCTCTCAAAAGTTTACCACCTATTTGCAAACAAGATACATATATAAAATGAACAGAGGACATCTGTGCAGAATGGAGATGAGATGGGAAGGGAAAAAGAGGCAAAGAAAAGACAATCAGTAGCTTCTCTCTTCTCTCCTTTCCAAAAATGTCAATGAACCTCAAAAATTGGGGACCAGTACTCAGCCATAAAAAAAAGAATGAAATCTTGCCATTCCAGAATAATATCATAGAGCCCCAATAATACTACGTAGTTTGAATGCGTAGTTGCTAAAGATAGTAGTAGATCAAAGATGATTGAGACAGTCTGGCTTTGCATCCATTTTCCCATCTTATTTGTAATTAAGACTTCTTTTATTCTCATAAGCGTCCTGACTTAAATAACATGGTAACTTAGTTATAGGAGAGATTAAGAAATCTCCATCTAGAACCTCCTTTATCTTTTCCAATCAATAACCTTTCCAAAACAGTGCTGTGAGGAGGTCCAAGGGCAAGAGCAAACTTTCCAGAACACAAACTTAAGGCAGAGGGATTCCTCTCAGGCTCAACCTCTCCCTGATCCAGGAGGCACAAGTCTCCAGAAGAAGGAAAACACAGCTCAACCTATAACTGAAATGGCAGATTGGCCAATTTAGAATCAAGAGTTTGCCCCTGACATAGAAGGTTTCACCAAGAACAGAGAAGAAACCACACATCCTGGGTCAAACCATGATTTCGAATCTCTTCTCATCCTCTTAAGTCTACTAAGTCACTGAACTGATGATATAAACTTACATCAACCAAAGATATGAGAGAAGAATCCAAAAAGCATCCCAATAATACTGAGGTAATCCAAGAAGAACTCACCAATACTCTATTGGGGCAAATTCTGACTTTGGATAGCATCTTGTCCTAGAATTATTAACTTCAAAACAATAACAATAATATAAAATAAGACATGAAGAGCTAAGATTAGAAAATAATCAGCTACATATAACTCAAGTCAATTTTAAGTAGCTTTACACTCCCAAGGAAATTCAAGAATACTTGAAATTTGTGAAACAAAAGATAAAATGAGAAGACAATCAAGTGAAATTTAAAAAAGAAGGGGATTAGAAGACATGGGAAAATATTTTAAAATATACATTAGAAATAGAAAATTTAAATGAAAATAAATTGAGTATAGCTTTAAAATGAACATAGAGTAAAAATCAGAATTAACCCTGTAAAAGTAAAATCTGTGATATAGAAAGCAGGACTAAGAAGCTCTCTATGAATGGAAAGAAAAAGACAAGAAGATTAAATTAACAAGAGTGAGTATTACAGGTAGGAAAACTGGCAACGGAAATCTAACCTATGTATAACAAGACAAGTGCAACAGATTGAATACCAAAAATATAAAAGAAGAAAATTTTACTGAAATGAAAAAGTTCTAATTATACAAATTAACATACCTTACTATGAGTCAGACAAATTTAATGAAAAGAATATAAACCTAAACTTTGGTGAAAATTATAAATTTTAGGGAAAATTAAATAATTCTAATGTCATTTTAAGACAAAAAAAACTTATCTATAAAAAATTAGCCTTTTTTTCTTGACATTAAATGCTAGAAGACCATGGAGAGAGTGAAATTTGAAAAAAGGGTTCCAACTGAAGATTTTACATTTAGCAACATAAAGAAATTCTCAGACATATACAGAATTACAATTATACTATTTATATGGCATTTTTTTAAAAATTTATACCAAAAATGAATCAAAGTTAAGAATCAGGAAATATAAAAAGATATTAAATTACTTCTGGTAACACAGAAAGTGTTTATGCACAAACTAATTTAAATGATATATGTCTTACTAAAAGCAATATTTTAACAATAATTAACATAATTAAATGGTTCCATCATAAATTCAATAAAACCAAGAGATGAAACATAGGAGGTTTAAGGGAAATAAAAGTAGATAACTTTTTCATTGTGTATACATAAACAATCATGTTTGATTTTTGGTTATTAAAGTAAAATTCTAGATAAATTAAAATAAGCATTGAATTTTAGATTATTAAAAATGAATGAAGTTGGTATGGCAACATACTGATAAGAAAGGAAATATAAAGGGGATAACAAAAGAAGTACAAAATAAGGTAACAGCAGTAAGAATAAATATATTTAAAATAATAATGGTTAAACTATTATTAAAAAATATAACACCCAGAATGGGACAAAATTCTAACATTAGAGCTTATAAAACCTAAAGAGAAATAAACATAACAGTTGGAGACATTTTTAAAGTAATCAGATGAACAAAGATATACACAGCTACTGCTAACTAAAATACAACAGATCTCAATATTTACATCAGATGTAGTAAAACTCAAGTCATTTTAAGAAGGCAAATTAGGTCATTTTGTATTAATAAAGAGGACATTTCTCAATAAGAATATTTTGTTAGTATTAATATGCTAAATAATACATTAAAAATATAAGAATAAAACATGTCTTTTCTAATTAACAAATTTCTTGATGGAGCAAATCAACAAAAATAAATAAGAATGTAAATATAAATTATATAATTAAAAATGTTTCTGTAATAAATATTTACCAAACTCAATACTCTATTAACAGAAAATGCACTTCCTTTTTAAGTGTCCAGATAACATTTATAAAAATATTGACCTTATAACATGTAAAAAGAAAACCTTAATTTCTAAAAGGAGAAATTATATATTATATTCTCTGACCAAATTGGAATAAAACCAAAATTATTAACAATAAACAGATTAAAATGCTAAAACTTTTCTTTTAACCTAAAATTCTACATCAAGTCAAACTATGAATCATGAATGAAGAGGGCAAAAGGAAGATATTTTCAGATATATGAGAACACAATGAAGATCCAAAGAGTTAGATGAGATCCTTGTTCAGTAAACTGAGAGTTAACAATGAGAAGGAAGACAGCTTGAAATCCAAAGAGACCAGTAAAGAGAAATGCAGAATGACTGTTGGACAACAGGCCTTGAAAGCAATTATTCTAAATTAGAACAGTTGGCTCCAAATAAACAGGAAATTATAAACCCCAAATATTTTGATTCAGCCTTGTTTAAAATTACCGGTGAAACTTTATGTCATGAGGCAAAAGGGTATTTAAACTAGAACCATGGAAAGCCAAAAAGATTGTTGACACAACCCTTTGTTTTAAAGATGAAGGAGAAGGTTGAAAAATGTACATACAGGAACAAAGAGCCATAGCTAAGCTGGTAAAGTTTCTGTATAATTTAATTTATACTTATTTGTATCTTGTCATCAGGAATTTAGTTTTTATCTAGTTTGTTTACTAAGAGGGAAAAAAATTTCCAATGATTCTCAAATAATCATTTCCCATGCACTGTAACCTGTGACCGCAGGACTATGTATGTTTGTTATTGGAAACTGCACTTGTTGGAATGTTTTGTCCTTAAAAATTGAATTTGTCCACCAATCTTGTGATAATTAATCCACCAACAATGTCTTCATGGATCTCGTTATAATTAATCTAACTAGTATATAAACTATACTTTCTTGCAAATTAGGAAACTTGTTTTAAGATTTTCTTACGAGACATTTTAGAATAAAATAGATTATTAAAATACAAAGAAAAATCTTTCCCAGTTCCAAAAAGACTATTGTCAAGAAGAAAGTGGATTCCAAGCAAAAGACAGAATAACTAAGGACCTGAAAATATTTGTGCATAGTGAAGAAAGCATATGTTTCCTCTCCCAAAAGAAAAAAGAATGGCAAGTGGAAATTCAAGGAAAAATACAACCGTATTAGAAATTCATGGTCCAATTATGAAGAAAACTCAAATGCGAACTAATTACAAACATTCAATGGAATGTAAGAAAAGGTCAAACTTTGGACTTGAATATTTCCTATTTGGTGAGATGGACATAACTTTGGAGCCATAAAGAGGGAAAAAAAATACTAGCATACTACTTGGCTCCATGGTGAACAATATTTACAGGGTCATAATATTATATATAAACAACATAAGTCTTAGGTTTAAATTATAGAGTAACATTATAAGAAAAGCACTCAGAAATTAAATGTAGTAACAAATCAAATTTTGAAAATGTAAAATTAAAGATACAACTGATAGAGAATGGGAAATGGATAGAAGGGTAGGGTTAATTACTGAGCCTATTCCAATACAGCGGCCAAAAGTATAAGTTTAATGTTTAAAAGTATAATGCAAAACCATAAAATAACAAAAGGAACTACCAAAATTGGAATAAAGTCCCAGTCCTATATTTAGGTTCTGCTGTATGATGACTAGTGACTCTCACTTACACCAGGGTAAAGCCTGCTGGTTGATAAGCCTCATCCATAACCATAGAGCTTCCAGTTATCCTTTCTAAAATCATTCATAGGTATACACAGACAACCAAGGACCACCAGAAATTTGAGGAAAATCTGCAGCATCAAAGAGAAAGAAACAGATATGAACTCTGGAAAAATGAAGAAATCTAGATGAATTAGGGAAATGCAATATTAATTAGCATTCTTAGAAGGAGTCAAATATTTAATCCTTAAAATAAAAAGAACTTACCCATAAAAAGACCTTTTAAAATTTGACAAGGTGAATAGCAAATGAAATAATTTAAAGTTAAAATATAAAGTTGAATAAATCTCCAGAAAGCAGAACTAAAAGATAAAAATGCAGAAATTACAGGAGGAGATGAGAGATAAGATACAAAGACATTTGATCGAGATGCACAGGTCAATCCAGAAAAGGAGAACAAGGAGCTCAAAGAGAAATTTATAAAACATATATCAGTATTAAATGTCTCAGAACTGAAGGACAACGTGTCATCAAAGTAAGATGATACACCAAGTTCTGAGAAAGATAAAATAGGAAAGATGAACACTTAGGTATGTCATTGTACATTTTCAAATACCAAACTTAAAGACAATATCTAGAATATTTCCAGAGAGAAATAAAAATACAGTCTAAAAAAGAAAAAAGACATTCAGTGCTAGGAATATTCTCCTTTAAAGAGGGTGGAGTCATAACACTGGAAAACTGCCAAGAAAAAAATATAACTGTTCCATAATACTGGCTCTGTGGGGAACAAAACTCATATACAAATAACTTATCTGAAATTTGAGGTTTTCAATAAAATATAGATGGCAATTATGCTTACAGAGCGGAGTATAATTATCAGCCTTGACAATTTCAAAATACAGTAGAGAGAAGTCAGGGGGTGGAATGTGGAAGAGATATGGCGAAAAGAGTAAGGGCAATAACATCCTCTTCCTAAAAATGTGGAAGTCAAGAGACACTGTCAATAATAGATGGAACAAGAAACACAGACTGAAGTAAAATAAAGGAATTAAAATTTGTGATATTAGTCTATCATCAGGAGAGTTAGTACGAAAGAACCGAATCAATATCTATTGTAGCAGAGTTAACAGATTGTGTCTAATGCTGATAAGTCAAGAAACAGCAATGTACATTTATCATTTAAAGGAATGGAGGTAACCACTAAGGAAATTAAAATAATTAAAATAGTTGCCTCTGCAGAGCAGGACAAAAAGCAGAGAACTGTGGCATATCCATACTGTTTTTAACCATCAGATAATATTCTATCTTGATGTTTCAAGGGACAGTGATATAATAAGTATTGAAGTTTAAGGAAATATTTAAAAGAACTAAAAGGCTAAGTACTTATCTGTGCAGTATAAGACAGAGGAAAGAACAACTGGAATGAAATAGGCAGAACAGTTCTTAGGGTTTGTCCAGAAATGAGAATAACTCCAGCTCTACCAGCTAGAGGGGAAAGACCTTGTAGTATGTGGGCATTGATGAAATCTTCAGAATGCATAATTAGGCTCAATTAACCCTACACTAAAGGCTTCTCTGGACCCAACCTAATGAATTTTCAAAAGGCTCATAATGATTCAACTAAATCCAAGTAACTTAACTGTGCATAAACAAAATTAAATGCTATTTAAAGAAATATCACTTAATGTAGCAACCAATAACTAAAAGATCATTATGTTTGACAATCAAAAATTTCATGCATGCAAAGAATGAGTGAAATATGACCCATAACCAGGACAATAATCAGTTAATAGAAAAGACCCAGAAATGACAGAAATTTTATAATTAAGCAGTGGAGCTTAAATTTGTTCAAGATGGTAGAGGAAATCTTGACCATGATATGAAGAAAAACAGGAAATATAGAAATTTCTCAAATAGAACATCTGGAGATAAAAACTACAGTAAGCAAGACATTGGTATTGGCATAAGGACAAACATAAACATAAATGAAACAGAAGAGAGCCCAGATGTTCATGTATGAAGTCAAGTGATTTTAAACAAAGACTTTAAGCCATTCAGTGGGCAAAGGACAGTCTTTTCATACATAGTTCTCCAGTAATGAGACAATTATATGTATATATAAAATAACGCTTTGATCCTTACCATCATACCCAGAAATTAACTCAAAGATAAGAGCTACAACTTTCAGAAGAAAATAGGAGAAAATCTTTGAGATCTTAGATCAGGCAGAGATTTTTTTTTCTCATTTTTTTTTTTCTCATTTCCCACTATTCTTCCCCTCGCTTACTCTGCTCTAGGGACACTGACTTTGCTCTTCCTCAAACGCTCCAAGGGCTTGTCTACTTTAGGACCTTTGTGTTTGCTGTTCCCTCAGGCAAAGATTTCTTTGATATAACACAAAAAAGCACAATTCATAAAAGAAAAAAATCGATAGTCATCAAAATTAAAGACCTCTGTTCTTTGAAAGACAATGCTAAGGAAATGAAAAGACGAGCCATGGACTAAGAAAAAATATTGCCAAAATTTATGTCTGGTAGCAGACTGAAATCCAACTAGACAAATAATTCCTATGATTCAATGATACGAAGACTACTTAGTAAAAGTATACGTAATGAAAAATTTTAATAAACAGTTCACCAAAGAGAATATATAGATGACAAATAGGCACATAAAAAGATGTTTGACATCATTTGTCATTAAGAAAATACAAACTAAGACTGCCGGATATAACTATACACACTAGAATATATAAAATTAATAATTCTATCATAACTTAGTATTAGCAAAGACATGGTTCTCATATATTTCTAAAGTTCTCATATATTTCTGCTTTGAGGGTCAAATGTATAGCCACTTTAGAAAAATTTTGGCAATTTCTTACAAAATTAAGCATTCATCTATCATATGATCCCAGAAATTCAATGCCTAGTTAACTACCCAAAAGAAATTAAGACATAATTCCACACAAAGACTTGTACAAGAAATGTTCATAGCATTTTTATTCATAATAGTCAAACACTGGAAACAATGCAAAAGTCTATCAATCAGTGAATGGAGAAATAAGTTGTGTCTTATCTATATATGGGACTGCTTCTCAGCAGTAAAAATAAATGGACTACTGATATACACAGCAGCTTAGATGGTTCTCAAAATCATTATGCAGTGCAAAAGAAGCCAGACACAAAGGACCACATACTTTATGATTCCTTTTACGTGAAATTTTAGAACAGAAAAAAAATAAGAGTGACAGAAAACAGATGGGTGGTTGCCAGGGATGGAGGGTAGAGGAGGGACTTAATTGCAAAGGGGCACAGGGGCACTTTTAGGGGTGATGGAACTATCTCTATTCTGATTGCACTGGCAGTTGTATAACTGTAGGCATTTGTCAAAACTAATCAAACTGTATACTTAGAATTGGCAAATTTTATTGTATGTAAATTATACCTCGACAAAATTCTTTCTTAAAGAATAAAAATGAATGTCTCTAGAGGCAAGCCAGCAAGTAGTAGAACTTCTTATAACTTGAACTTCTATACTTGTATTTCCATGTACATTTATAACATTGGTTTAATAAGATTTTTAAGGGAAAGGAAAATTGAGCTTTTACCAGATTAATTTAAATCTCACCCTAATGTGGTCAATATGATATGTTTTATTTCAGAGATAAAATAAATAAATTTAAAATATTACAATAGAAACACACAAAAACATCAAGTAAAAGTCCCATTCACCAGGACAAAAATGATCTATCTGAAAAATTTCCTGAGCTTTATGAGAGAAGACTGCACAAATGTCGAGATGTGCATTTACAGTAAAATCACAACATTTTAAAAAATTTGCAACATAATACTAAAGTTCTTCTGGAAGAACAAATATGCAGGAATAGTCAAGAAATGCTTGGATAAATGATTTTTGCCTCACAGAGCAAGTATGCTATATATTTAAAAATTACTCAACTCCCTGTTATTTAATATCATGCCTGTGTTTGGTGGGTTTGTATATGTTTGTGATAATCCCCAGTTATGTGATCTTGGTTTATAATAGATACTTAGGAGGTGATATTGACCTTATACCAAGCAAGATTCTTTCAAATTCATTCTCTCATTACAACATGAGATGTAGATAAACTGTACTTACTTAATGTACTCGGATTTTAAATATTTAGTTGTGAACTAGATACCTGCAGAAAGTCAACTTATATATTCTGGAGGGTAGAGAAGGCCTTGTTTGAACAAACCTATAATGTGCAAATTTGTTTGTCAATATACCCCAAATCTCCTTCAAATAATGAGCGTTTAAGAACTTATGAATCAACTTGAACAGCTTGCTGATGATCATTTGACAGACTGTGTGGGAAATTGAGTTTTCTTCAAATTTATGAACTGATGGAGCTATTCCTTATAATGATTAACAATGAGTCATAGAAGAAACCAAGGGTCATTCTCAGGCACATGTGCCTAATGTCAGGTGTGGAGAGAGTGAGAACAGTTGCAGAAGAGGTAAAGGTCTCATGACAGTCTGTTAGCTAATTTTCATTTTTAAAGTGAAGACACAGACTGGAAAAATTTTAAGGCAAACTTAGTACCTAAAACATCTCCAAAATGGGTGCTTTGTGAAAAGCCTGGGTCACAATCCCCAGAAGATTAGTATTAATATAAGAAAGCAATAACTCAGAGGAAGCTGTAATAATATCACAATATGTTTACTTAATCTGGGGACTCAGAATAGACTATAAGTGCAGGGAGCATAGGGTAGTGCACACATTGCTCTGATAATTGATGTTTTTACCTGAAAAACACATCATATGCACATTCCAAGGCCCAGATGTGAAACACTTAGAAAAGTACATAGAAAGTAACTGGAGCAAATGTAATAGTAGATGGTTAAACAGAAAAAAGACACAGAGCCAATCTTCCAAAAGTGATTTTTGTAATGTAGTCAATGTTGATCATGTTAAAAAAAGAGTAATTTATAAAAGAACAATATTTACTTTTTCTTTCAACAATTATTTGTCCACTTGATATTGATTAAGCATCTGCCATGTGCAGAGATTGCTAAGTACCTTAAAAACATTATCCTGTTCCAACATCACAAGTATTCTATGAGAAAGGTAAGGATTATTGTCCATATTTTATAGATAAGGAAACCAAACACAGAGTGTAAAATCCTATCCAAGTTCATACAACCAATTAGTGGTGGACTTGGGATTCAAATTTAGGGGTTCTGATACTAAGAACAGACTTATTGACTCCTAAACTCAAATAATATCAGGTAAAATCCAAGCTGTTCAATGATTAAATATTTTTAAAATCTGAATAAATATAGTATAAAAATTTATATTTTTTAAATTGCTTTTTGAATAAAAAATTTTTTTGTTTTAAAATTTTCTATTAACAAATCTGGGTTGATTCTGCCTATAGTAGGACCAGAAAATGAACCAGTGTTTTTTCTCCTTTTTATAAAGAGATATACTTAAGAAATATCAGTCCAACCATAAATCTTAAATTTCTACTTCTGCATTTCTGTACCTATCAAGCACATAGTGTTTACCCTAAAATCAGACACTATAGAGAACATGTATACACATAGGAGTAGTTTATAATTAAAATTAAAGTAGACTGATATGTATGAAATGATTAGAAATTACATTGGGAATATTATTTAAATGACTCTACTAAAAAAACTGGTGAATACAACCGCATACAAATAGCCCTTTGTATAAAACAACCATTCTCAAAGTACAGTCCAAGAAAAGCTGGGGATCCCCAGTATCCTTCCAGGAGATTGTCAACATCATCACCATTTTTATAATAGTGTTTTACTCTCATTATATCATGAGTGTACATAGGCGTTTTCCACTTGTGTGCTTGGAATGTAAACTCTTAACTTTTCCAACTCCTGGTAAATCTCAGAGCTAGGTGGTCTGGAACTATGGGACAGGCTTTGAAAGTTCATCACAATGCATGGCTCCGCACACAGAACTTTCAAAATCTGTGATGGTAAATGCATCCATCTTCTGCCCCAGTGGTTCTCCAATTCAAGTATATACCAGAATCACCAGCAGAGCTTGTTAAAAGGCAAATTACAGGGCCCCACCACCACATATTCTGATTTAGTTGATCTGGGGTAACTGCTGAGAATCATTGTTCTCCTCTGTAGACCAGCCAAACTCTGACCCAAGTCCAACTGGCTGGGCTTCTGAGTGTGTCACCTACTCTAACCTTCCAACTTCTCCCTGATTTGTCCTCATACATTGCTCTTCAAGAACCCTCTGCCTGGATAAAATGGCTCTCAGATAAGCACTTGTGGAAAATCTTTCAAAATATTTGGCATTAAAGGTTTGTTCCAGGAGTTTATACATTGGAAGTACAAGTTGGAAATTTTAGTCTCAAAATGATTCATCGGAACCACAAAGACCTTATGCAGATGAAACACTTCAAGCACAAGCAAATGTCTGGGAGCCATCCTCAATATAGTTTCAGTCAGTAAAAGAGATAAGTGTTCAAATAAAAGTAGTATCTGTAATTGCTAAGAGTATTCCTTTCTCCATACTCTAGGGCGTGAGCTGCACCCACCAGAATTCCATGAGGTGAAGTCTTTGAGGACCTGTTGTTCTATCAGAACGCTTGCCAGTATCCTGACAGGATTAGGAAGTTCTCCTTGATCTGCCTTCTGGACATGAGCATGCACAAAGGAAGGCTTCATCTGAAATCCTAAGCAAATAAAAGTCAGGTGAGGAAAGTGGAACATTAAATTTTAGAATTGGCAAGTAGCAACATTTTGCAATCTTGAAGATATTATTTAAATAAGAGTTGGAATTCCATGGCACTGCAAATTTGACTTCTAAATGCTCCCCAACGGTGAAGGCTTCACCTAGAAAAAGATCTAAAATGCAGTTATTTAACCCAGGTTAATAGGCACTGGTCATATATGACGAAATCTTTGGAGGAGATGTAATCTACTGGAAAAAGGGAAAAGAGAGAATTTACCTCGGTAGGGGGCCACTTTAACATTCCTTAAGATGTGCTGTCGTTATAGAGCCATTTCCTTGTGTCTCTACTTAGGTATTAGCATTTCCATGGACAGATAGTCTTTCCCTAAACAATTCCTGGCTTCTGTGAAGCTGCTGGCATCTATGAGATGACATTTACCTGTTCTCTGTATATTTCTCTTTTCTCAGATCTGGAATTCTCAGTTGTTGCTAAACCGAGAACTTCAGAAGGATTCCAAGCCACTCATGCCTTGTCCATTCAGTTTATCCAAATGTATCCAATAGGAGATGGTAGGGTGCCTGTTCCATATAACATACCACATTAGATGCTGTGGGGGAAAAGAAAGATGAGTCTAACATGAATTTTACCTCCCTCCCAAAGTCTTATATATGGTCTGGTTGAAGAAATGAGTTGTCCACATTTATTATGATGGAATAGAGGTGAAAGTGATTATTTCTGTAAGAGAGGCAAACATAAGGCACAATGAGAGTTGAATGGTGGGGCTGTGAGTCAGGAAAGGCTTTAAGGAAAGGGGGCTATTTAAACTAAGCTTTGAGAACGAGGCAGAATTTGGACAAGTAGACATCATGGAGGGTAGTTTTATTAAATTTGCCTGCATGACAGTATGTATATACAAAGCAAATGCAGCTCAAAGTCCCAGAATCAATCTTCCTGTGAGTCAGATCATCTCATTCACATAGTAATCCCCCCAATGTCTTTCTGAGTTCCAATAACATCCTTGTCTAGAAATATTTTTAGAGCTTTTTTCTCTTCCCTGGATATTCAATTTCCTAGTGTGAAACCCAATGCTCCAGAGCACACGTTCATGTGTGTGTCCTGTCTGGAGTAAATTCCTAAAAATAGCCATGCTGAGATTTATATTATTTGTATACAAATGGTGCATTTGAGAGGGGAAAACCTCCCAAATCTGAATGTATCTAGACTTTCTTTGGAGAATAGCAGAGAAATCATCTCAGTGTAAATTTCATATCATCAGGTCTGTCCCAGCAATGCATTTCTAGTTGAATGGTTTGAACTTCTCTGTCTGTCATAGAGGGAAAACACTTGAATTAAAAAGAAGAAGGGACAGATTAAAAAAAAAAAAAGAGGAAGAGTAGAAGAAGAGGGGAGAAGGAAGGAAGGGGAAGAACAAAGGGAAGAAAAATGCCCAAATGCAACAAAATGAAGAAGGAGGAATTTGGAAATGAGGAAAGCATAAAAGGGGGCAAGAGGAGAGATGGAGAAGGGAGATAAGGTTGGGTGACAAGAAGTGTTTTTAAAACCATGCAAACCCTTCTGCCTGTCCCTACTATATAAAGTGCCATGAACTCTTTGGGGAGGTTGCTCTCCATGGGCACACCTATTATCAGGATTCCAAACCATCTGTCTGGCTTAGTGTTTGGGAGAGAGGAAAGACAGAATGCATGGGCTGGAGGAGGCGATGCATGCCAGAGAGGCCTGCGAGGCTGGGAGGAAACAGACCACACTGGCCTCAAGAGCCAGACACCTGTGTAAACTGCAGGAAGCCTGAGAGGAGCCCAGCTGAGCTGATGGAGACACCACATGCATGCAGCTGTAGTAGGCAAAGTCACACGGAAACAAAGGCAGGCGTGCACACGTGCACGCGTGCACACGCACACACACACACACACAAATACACACTCAGGGAAATGAGCAGAAGCAGACTGATTGGAAAGGGGCAGAGAGTGAAACATTGAGAGGGAAAATGCAATATGAAGACATGGAAAATTACCCCCAAAAAAGGCATCTAAAGGAATATGACTATTCTTAAATGTCCTTGTGTTGCATTTTCATAGAAATTTATTTGCTATATCAAAATGTAAACAATACATTTCCTAGGGTTGAATACCCAATTAATTTAACTTAATAATTTGTCAAATATCTAGACAGATGGAAGTCCATTTGAAAAACACCTATAGGTGTTTTGTAAAATGCTTGTGTCCAGGCTCCTCCTCAGACCTAGTGAATCAGAATTTCTAGGCATGAGGGCTCAATGATGGAGGTTACCAATGCCCACTCCTGCTTAAGATCTCCTGAGAGGTTGGGAGTGGCTTGCATTCCACCTAGAAGAACATAGAGCCTGCCTCTTGGAAATGAAATTGTTTACCTGCTCTGTGTTTTAAAGGGAACACCTCCAACACGTGCCTGAACGTATAGAGGAAAACAGTGATAAAGACTTGTAATTTGAACTCTTAGAAAAAGAATATACAACATAAAAAAGTTAACACAAAAAATGTTCACAAATGCTTTAATATAAAATCATTAAGGTGTAGTAATACTCACTTAAGGATATTCATTCTCATATTTTTGGTACCCAGGAGCATAGTGCAAAATAGTGTTTGCCAAAGTATGTACCATGGCATGCTGAGCTTCATTTTTTAAAAAGAAGCAAAGCCAGGATTTGCAAAATTATAAAGCACAGCAACAACACAAGGCTTTGTTAAAAACACATACACTAGCATTTAGTATTTTACATCCTCTAAGTTCCTGAACTACTTTAAGTGAAGAACAAAGTAAATTAATTTCTGATACATTAAAAAAAAAAAAAAGCTTCTGAGAAACTTGAAGTAAACATAGGTCCTGGGCATATTAGACAGGAAAATACTACAGAAATAAATTTTAAGCTAAGGACACACTCCAAAAAGAAAGCCATTACTAGGAGAAGGTTAACATGGATGAAGCCTATTCTCAGATAGGATGCCGCGCTGTTCATTTAGTCACAGTATAGGATGGGAGCTGGTCCCATATGGTCCTGGACATTTCACTTTGTAGCTTGTCTTGGTCTCTTCTTGTCTCGAGCCCTTACACAGAGCCAGCACATAAGAAAGATGACTAGAGGTAGATCAAACTAGCTATTGGTGAAAACACTGGGCTGATTCATAACTGCATAATTCACCAGCTCACACACATCTGTTACATAAGCTATGCTAGCTTGATAGAAAGGCCTTCTGAGAGCCCGTGAAGGCGGGGCAAATCTGGTTTTAGAAAGGAACACAGGATGTGAGACAAAAGTCTCATGAGAGAAATTGTGAAGATGGAAAGTTAACAAGAAAGGTAAGAACATACAAACTTTTATTTCTAGATTTAATGAGCCAAGAGAAAGAAAACTCCACAAGTCATTCCTGCATGGCATACCTAATTGGTACAGTAATATGAGCAAATAAGATAATTTTTTACACGTTGGGCTTTTCATCATGGAGGGTGGCTTTTATACATGATTTTGGAGTGAATGGTTGCTAGGAAATATTACAGAATGAGGAAACAGACTGTAAGTGATATTTGGGGTGTGTGTAAGATAGGGTGGGGTGGGCAAGATGATCTAATGTAACTAAATGTAACTAAATACATTTCATGTCCATGGTTGATTTGGCATAAATTTTAAGTCTTTATTTTGAAATTTCCAAAGCATACCTCTCTTACTTGGTTTTAAAATATGAAACCTGATATTCATTCCTTTAAAACCCAGTGTCCACACGGTAGATGATGATGGTAAAGAGAGAACAATTCAGCAAGAAACTAATAAAAAGTTCCATCGGGTGGTTTATCAGGTCAAGATTTTGTTCATTAAGTCTTGGTTTTCTTCTTCACAGAAACAGTTGTGGTTTTATTTTGGAGTAAAAATATCAAACAATCTTCTAATAGTGACAAAGCTATGTGCTACACCTTGTTGATTTCCACTGCCCTCTTTCTTTCCCCAAACCTCTCCCTGTCCCAGCCCTGAATATTTCAGCAAAGGATTAAGTCAACAGCTGGGGGAATCAGAGCAAGGCCGTTGGCTCTTCTGGGTGCTAGGGAAAATCACTACCTCAGTATTGGAAATGAGATGCTGTTTCTCAAGGCATCTTCTGTGTGAAGTGTGCCTCAGCCACGCACCTATATGTAATTCTGTGTGACTTCATTGGGTCTTGCTAAAGAGAGAGAGAGAAAAGTTTTATTACTTTCATATTGATTGAGTCACTCAAATTGATGTAGAAGTGTGAGAGTTTGTATTGATTTGTGGATGAAAGAAGTATGTATTTATTTCTATAATATTTTGGGGGAAATATTATTAACTATAAAAAGCAGATCATAAAGAGGTATATATAGGTTGGTCACATTCTGTTAAAATAAGTATTCTTTCCTCCATGAAAAATATATTTTAAGTAATGAATGCTAAAATGATAGCCTAATGTTTTAATTGAGGCATCAATAAGAGATTCAGAATAAGTATGAGACAGGCCTCTGTAATTTCTGACTTTAGAAATGAAATGGTCAAATACTAGTTTTTTAATTCTAGGTTACTTGCCAAAGGACCCCTCACATTGAGAATATGAAGATGTTCAGATAGTGACAAGATGAGTCTCTCATACTTTTCCGGTGGAAAATATTTTAGAAATTTCTTTAAAAACTTAATATATACTTACACTTATAAGCCAGAAATTGCACTCCTGAGTATTTATCTCAGAGAAATAAAAATGTATGTCTGCATAAAAATTTTATGTGACTGCTCGTAGTATATTTATTTGTAATAGTCAATTTATCCTTCAATAGATGGATGATTAAATAAACTGTGATACATTCATACTGTGGAACACCATCCAGCAATAAAAAAGGACAGTCTATTGATACATGTAACAACTGGGATGGATTTCAAGGTCATTATGCTGAGTGAAAAAAAGACAATCTCAAAAGGTCACATACTGTATGATTCTATTTATATAATACTCTCAAAATGATAGAATTATAGAGATGGAAAAATAATTAGTGGTGGCCAGAGTTCAGGATGATGGAGGGAAAGGAAGAAAGTGGATGTGATGAGGAGATTTTTATTATAGTGTAATAGTTCTAGGTGTTGATTGTGGTGATGGTTACACAAATCTACACATATAATAAAACGCTCAGAACTGTACTCACATATATCAGTGCCAAATTCCTGGCTTTGATATGGCACTACACTTAGGTGTGACTAGTGAGGAAAGCTGGGTAAAGGGTACACCAGACCTCTCATGACTCTATAATTATTTCTAAATAAAAAGTTTTTTTAAAAAGTCATGAGGAGAAATGCTAAAACAACAATCCTACAAACTGTAAATCAACTTCGATCCCAGATCAAAGAACAGGATAGAAAGTATGAAGTAAAAAGATTAGTGAAAAATGAGTTACCCAAATCATACATTCCCCCACCACTTCACACTGGTAAAATTTTTAAAAGAATACTTTAAGAAAATAATTTCTTATTTTTTGACTTCATGTTTGCTACCTTTTAAAGTATAAATATTTTTTAAATAATCTACTAACCATTTTCTTTCAGAATTTTTTTTCAAGTCATAGCTAGTTTTATTGCAAAGGACCCTACACACATTTATCAATTCTAGTACCTTAATAGCTACCCAACAAGTAATTAGCATACAGGACCGTGAATCATGAGAAGCAGGAAATACCACCCATCTCTTCTGCATATTAACAAATTGTCTCTCTTAAACAACAGTGCTCATATCGCTGAGGTCTGTGAGCAGTCACTTTTCACATTCATCTGAGTGAACAGTGGAATCACTTAAGTACAAATGCAATATATTATAAACAATTTCTTACATAATAAGTTGCAAAATAAACCAAAGTTCTTTACAGAATTTTCTACAAAACACCATTAAAAACTGCTTTCACTTAAGCTCTCTCTCCTGGTATCCGGCGAGCCGACTGGGTGCTTTGGGCACGATGGTAACTCTCTTAGCATGGATGGCATGCAGATTAGTTTGTATCTTTAAATAAATCTAACAGGTATGCCTCACTAGCCTCCTGAAGTACACCAGAGCCAGCACTCTGAAACCTCAAACCAGTTTTGAAGTCCTCGGTGGCCTCCCTCTTCAACCTCTGGAAAGGCAGCTTTCGGATCAGAAGCTCCTTCAATGAAGACCAAACCACTCTGCACTCTACTCACCATTTTTAATAGTTGATGGTAACAAAATATCAAGATTTACCCAAATTCTGTTTCCTGAGAAATGAAGTTATTTCTAGAAAACGAGTTATTGCGGGGGAGGCGGGGGAGTTTTCTGTACTCTACTTCTATTGTGCACAAAATGGTTAATAATATTATTAAATGTGGCACTTCTGTATATTTTTGTACCTCAGCTTTAGGACATGCAGACAGTACCAGAAGTCTTTTCTAAGTCTGACAGACCCAGAGATTAATGACGAATTCAACTCCACTTCTGCTTTAGTTGGCTGCCAAGAGATTTCTGGTTGTCGCACAGCAAACTTAGTGAATCTGATTGAAGAAATATTTATAGGATGAAACAATCAGTCGAGAAAAAGATCATGTAATTATCACTGACAATGAATCAAACATGGTGAAAGCTATGAATGATTTAGGAATGAACACCAAGCATATGATGCTGTTTTCTCACACTTTCTGTCTATTTTTTGATTGCTTCAGGGAGGACAGTAAATCTAGTCCCTGATATTCCATCTTGGCTGGAAGCAGATGTCCCCAGATATTTACTATAAACAGACAAATTAATGTAATAGAAACTTTTGTAGAATTTTAGCAATTGTGATATGAAATTCAGAAATATGACAGAAAAATTGGTCCTTAAGGTAGAAGAGATTGTCTGTTAGTGCTTCAGAATCTTTCTTCAAGATTAACTTCTATATTTTTGTTCTCCACTTGTAAGCCTAAGAACATCCTAAACATTTGAAGTTTTTATTTATAATGAATTCCATGGGAAAAGGCAGGACTGCATAGGCAGAATCAGTCCTTTGTGAGTGGGTGAACTCTAAATTAGTAATAACCTTTACGCCATTACATAAAGTTGATGTTCTCTATGTTGGTGTTTTAAAGTGGGACATGGTTATTCAATAAAAATGGCCTAATGGACAGAAGATGGGCAAGAGATTCTACTTATCTACAGTCTACTCCAGGGTCTACCCCTAAACCAGCAGTGTGACCATTCAAGTCATATAACTCCTTTAAACTGTAGTTGTTTTTTTTTTTTTTTCCACCTGCAGCTAGGTAGCATTAATGATCTTCATAAAATCGCCAAGGGTTATATATTCAAGTTATTTACTCAAACTCTTAAAAGAGCTAAATGTCAGTGGGGATGAGGATAGAAATTTTGAAAAAAGTAATTAAAGTTTGGATTAGCCACTAAAAGAAAGGGAGAGTGAGTTGGCCAAAAACAGACCTGGATTTCTTAGGGGTCAGCAAAGAGTGGGTTTCTTTGGTATTCATCTTCATGAAGGTGTAGCCTTTCTGCAATAGCTCTCAGCACATATTTTTCTTATGTGTCATGTCTGCTATGTTTTAGTGCCTAGAGGGCCAATATTAGATGAATGAATGATAAAATTAGATGGGGATTGAGAGCTTGAATTCATTACCTCTATAGTACCCAGAGATTCTATATTCCTATGAAATGCAAAAATAGAGATGCAAAGGGTTAAGCAAACAGAGATAAAGGAGAGAATAATTTTATATCAGAAGAATCAAGGAGGCTTGATGAAGACAGGAACTGAGCCTTGATGTGTGCATGCCATTTGATGGACTAGTCTGATTCTGTATATCACCATCAACAATCAAAAAACAATCTCAGAAGCATGACAACCAATTCTTGAAGAACAGTATGTATCTTTACTACAGATTTTCTTAGATAGTGGGGCTGGAAGTTTCATTTCACATAGTTCTTGACAGGTAACTTTCTGAAACTCCTGTTTAGACACATAATTTTCTCTTCTAAATCTCCCACTTACAACAGCTACAACTTTTCTCTATGTCTCATCAGCACAGTACTCTTTCAATGCCATCACTCTCCAGCCCTGCTTCCCAGGCAGAAAGGGCCAGCATGACTTTCACTCCTACCCTGCAGCTGCACAGGTCCCTCTAGAAGCACCAGAGGATCCAATACCCTGCTGGGTGCTCCCTTTCCCCCACCGGGGAAGTGCTCTTGCAACATGCAATTCATTCCTCACTCACCACTTTTCTCCTGAAATATTGAGAAGAACTTCCAGTGGAAAAAAAATTCTTCACTGCAATATAATTTTTTAAATCTTTGAAGAGTCAAATAAATGCAGTCGCTTAAAACTAAAATTAAATATAAGTTGTGTATAAAAATATACATAATCTATTGGTAATTTGGTAGAGGGGGTGGTTGAACAGCAACTCCTGCAATTTTCCCCATCACCGCTGGCTATGAGTCCTGTTTCCACTAACTCGGTTTAGCAGATGGATTGTCTTGTTCTGAATATGTTGTACATGTTCCCTACCACTTCCTTTTAGACATGAAAATACTACTCTTTGTCTTTCTCCTTAAACATGTGTGCGTAGAACAGACTTCTGAACATTTAAGAATAAGAAGGAAAGTGCTACACAACAGATAATCCGACGATGAACCCTCAACTTCATTGTTCTCAAAAGTTCCCTGGCTATTTCCTACAGCTCAGCACAGATCCCCTTAGAAGGCAGAAGGAGGACCCCAAGGTGAAAAGAGACCAGAAGAGAAAAGATTTAAAAGGACCAAGGACACAGAGTCATTTAACCTAAAATACCCTAATAGCAAGAAGCAATATAAGGACTGGCCATTTATATTGAAGATCTTCACTCAAATCAACTGCTTCCCCTTTCATAATCCTATAACATTCAAATTGTTCAGAGGAAAATATAATGGAGACTTACGGATATTTCTTTGAACTATGTTATGTTTATATAAATCCATTATTTTCGGTAGTAGTATTATAGTGTGAAATTTAAGGTCATTGGCTTTCACACTGCTTTAGAAAATATGATTTAAAAAATAGAGAAATAAAAACTATCTCACAAATGTGTATAAAATCTAAAAGTATCTTTACTTTAGATTTTAATACATATCTGTCTAGTTTTCACTATTCTTTTCAATTTCTCGAATTAATATATAAACATGTATACATATATACAGTATTGTTATGTTGTATAATAAACACATAGGTCAATTACTCTTTGGAATAAGCCTCACTGTACCCATGGAATTTAAGAAGAAATAAGAGTTGTGGTTCCGATTTTGAGATTAGGAAAACTGAAGTACAGAGGGGTTAAATGCTTTTCTCACTACAAGGTCACAGAGAGAATCTATGCTGGGGAGAGAGAAAGGGGTCTCTCCTTCATTGCATACTGTTTTATATGTTAACCATCATGCACATGCTAAGTCAATGGATGCTGGCACTTTACATAAATATATGATGATGCAGTGCTATATGTAATAAAAATCTTAAGCATGAAATGTGGAAGCAATTCAAGAAAACAGATCTCACATTTTTGCCTTTGTCAGAGTCAGAATCTGACATGCTCTGATTAAAATTCAACATCTGCAGGCATTTAAAATTAAAATATACAGGTATTCATGTTTTCCTCCTTCTACAATGTTTTATTGCTGCTTTTTTCATCTTAAATATTAAAAACATTACATTATTTTATTTCATATGTCGAACTTCATGTCTCAGTATATTACACATTGCCCTTTCACCCTAAGCTCTGGTTCAAATCCAGCTCTTAGCTGAGGAAATAAAAAACATCTGAAAATACTTAGTAGACTCATCTCAAGGTCTAATGGACTACAGTTTACATTAACTTGACAAACACAACAAACAAACAGATTTGCCACAAATGAAAATGTTTACATGAAAACATTAAGGAATGAACAGTATATAAAGTCCTCTCAGACAGAACTGAAAGCTATGCCTTGATTTCAAAGAGAATTGGAAACAAAGATGGAGAAAAATGTGGGCTGCACCTGTCCCACCCAAAACAGGTGAATGAATGGTCCAGGTCGTAGAAATCTGCCTCCACCATTTTGTAATGGGGAAAACTGTAGTTTAGAAGGACTCAGGGGATGGGGAAAATAAGAGAAAACAGCTCCAAAATAAATCTTTGGCCGTATCACATTACTCTTACGTTCATACAAAAGTTATTTATTAAAGCATGCATTGCACTTAAACACTTTGCTAGGTACCTTTTCATTGGTGCCTTCCAGCAAGTCAGGAAAATAAAGGTAACTTTGTCAAAGAAAATAACCTGTTTATTCTCTTGAGGACCAACTTTTATGAGTAAGTTTATATTTCATGATTTGAAAACAAGGAGACAATAAGCCACTTAACATTAAATCTGCCATCCTCCCCAGGAGTTGATGATCACTTGCCTTCTTCAGAGGCAGGGGTGCGGGGTGGGGGGGTGGTTAGCAGGCAGTTATGGGCTATGGGAGACTGAAGAGGACATGCTCTATAAAGGCATTTCAATTTCTTTAATGTCAAATGTCACCTAGTTCAAATAAAATATATACATAGGGCACCAGTGTGTAATCTTTGCTATATAGCTACTCTCTAGGCCCCACACTGGATGACTACAGAGGCACTGCTCTGATGACTCTAGTGTCTGACCCTTCCTCCACTGACACCTCCTCTCTCCCCTACTGCTTCATCTTCAAAAAAATGCTAAACAATTGAAACTACTAGGGGAACAAGTAATCCAAATCCCTAAGTCAGAAGTTTAGAGTATATAAAAATTCCTTGGGAAACTGTTAAGCCACATATTCCCAGGTCCACTCCCAGAGATTCTGATTCTGGAGGTTTGACATAGAGCCTATGAATATGTGGTTTAAAGGCTTGTCAGGCGATGCTGATGCAGGTGGTTCAAAGGTCACACTTTAGAGAAAACTGTCACTATTATAGCATAGAACAGGCTACTGTTCTCAATGAATTTATCAAGATGAAGAGAAAAGACCAATACAATGGAAACAGCCACTCCCATCACTGCTTTCTTTTGTCTGCCTTTAGGGCTGGCAGCCTGGGAAGGTTTTTCCGAGGACCAGAATTATCCGTGACAGGGGATCTGACACGGCTGAGAAGAAAAGGAGCATTTCAGGTGATGGGGACCAGTAACTAGGCAATTCTAGCTCAAGTCTCCTTGACCTAGCAACTTACACCCTTCCCCAACTCCATTCTTAGCAGGACATCTCACTGTGTAATGCACTACATTGGTACAAAGTCCTTCCTCTCAACATATTTAAAATTTGGAGCCATTTTTGCTTTTAATTCTTCACTCAACAGCAATAGGAAACATAGGACCCTATCCTCGGATAGTACAGAACAATTTTACAGTGTGAAATGACACTCTGATCATGGTAAGGAAACTGCTAAACTCAAGTATGCTCTGAGGTAAGCTTTTGTATTAATTCTTCAATGGTTTGAATTCTAATTTGTGATAACAGTTTGAAATGTCTTCTATTGTTCCTTTCAGCTTCTCAGTAGTACAACTCAGAAGTAGTTTATTTCCTCCTATCTTGTATATAATAAAGCTTTTGCCAAGCCTCAAATGGCCTTTTTCTTTCTTTTCCTGACAAATACTTAAAGACAGAGCTACACTGGAGCATTCAAATTTGGTAGCATTAACTCCAGTAACATTACTGACATTCCACTTACAGAAGGGGGAAAAAAAATCATAAAAACCTTCTGTTTCACTTAATGTTTGACAAGTCCCTTAAAGAATAACTGGGATACTCTCACCAAGTGTTTTCAGTCCTGTCTTTACCACATCTGGCCCTGGAGTTTGTTCACGAACATCTCACGGCACCATAAATCCTTCTTTCCTGACACCCAGGTCTCAAATAAGGGTTGTGTTGGACAGACGGTATTAATCACTGATGCTGATCTGATTCCTATGCAAATAGCTCAGCGATAGGAGAACAGTATGGTTCATTTTGCGTTGTCTTTTACACTCTCTTCATCATAGATGCCTTTTTAATCAAAGCTGGTCAGATGAGAAAAAATAATCCCTTTATTTAGGGACTTAATAAGATCAACCCAAATTCAATTCATGAACCCAACTTGGTCCTGTGTGATTATGACTAGATGACTAAGTGATAGAGGTTGGGTTTCTCTAGTAGAGACTGAAATGGGGGTAATTGTTATGTTTTCTCATCTTGTCTAATATTTTTTCTGGCAGGCACTCTAAAATCAGAAAATTGGTATCTTTCTTATGTTGGACATTGTTATCTGGGCTAGTCACAATATACAGATGCATTTCACACTTTCTGTGAAGGGTTTTGTTATTAGAAAATCACAGAGTAGGGTCAAAATATGCTCTCTGAAAAGGTAGTTTTCAAAGATAAGATAAAAGAAATTTTCATTAGTAAAAGTTATCTCATATTAACTTACTTAACCAGTGAACCAACCAATAACCATTTTTGAGACTCTATTATTTCCACAGTGCTTTAACCTATATTAATAACAGTATAACATTATATAGTAAGACCTGTTTTTACCTTCCAAAAGTATAAAGCCTCGGTAAACCAGCAAGACTTATTACATGGAAACAACTCTGATTCCAATGTGCAGCAGTGTGTATGCTTGGTCCACAACAAATATTTAATCATTTCTTACATATGTAATAAACAAATGTTAAATTTTGAGGTACAGTAAATTCTGGGGATCTGATAAGAGAGAGTGTATGGTATTTCTTGACCAAAGAGCCCAGAACTCACTGGGAAAGTACAGCAAAGACACTTCCTGGGAGAGGTGTAATCTCTAGTGAGTGTTGCAAAGAGCAAATAATTAAATGGATGGAAATGAGGGGAAAATCCAGTCAGAGAGATTAACAGAAAAATAAGGTGAAAGTCAAAATTAACCTAGAACATGGGAGGTCAAAGAAATTTACATAAGTGGTTATATCTTAAATCACTAGAGAGTTAACTGGTTTTTACAATATTCTGTCTGGCCAAATAATACCTGTTTTAGCTGAAATAGACAGTGAAAAGCTAAGGTAAACTTGTGACAGTACAATAAGCACTTAGATTTATATTCTCTTGGAGAACTAGCAATTAGTTAAATTGTATTTGGGGGTACAGAGGAGGGACCACTGAGCATAATATTTTCACAGTTCTGTTATTAGAAGCATCTGGAGAAATTGTCGAGGAGTAAGAGCAAGGATGGGAGAGGAATATGAAAGAAAAATAAAAAGATTTATTTTTATACTTTTTTAAAAAAAATAAGAGATACCAGCACAACATTTGAAGTTCTAGATGTTTTCATTTCTTCACTGATTTCTCTATGTCTCATAATGACCTTTTAAGAGCATGATCATTTCTTACATCTACTTCACTTTCAATTTTTTTTCCTGGCTGCCTTTCTTCTAAACAAATTTTCAGGAAAACTTAGGTTTGCAATAGGATTTTGATAGTTAGCCTTTTCTGTCCTGTCTTAGATGAGCAACTGATGAGTCATGTATGCTGAGTGAATCACCTGAGTTCTTTATTTCAGTTTCCTCTTTCACAGTAAAGGGAGTGATCTAGAAGATGGTCTTTAAAATTCTTATTCTTTCTACTAAGAGCTATTTTTGGTATTGAGACAAGTCCTGTCAGGTGAAGGAAATCCATACCCAACCTAAGCCCTCTCTTAAGGATTACCGCAACATAGAAACAGCCCTTTTTCTGTTCTTGTGCTCTTTCTGTGCAGCAACATCACTACACCCAATCACTCTAGATGCTTATGACATCTTTACATGTCTGTCTTTTCTACCAGAAAGGGAAATGCTTGATTTAGGGGCCATATGTTTTTCATCTTGGCTTACCTAATCCTATTTCAGGATGCAACACTCAGAAGCAGTATTGCCTAGTGGTTAAGAACATAGGCTCTGGCCCTAAGTGGGAAGAATCTTGGCTTGGTCAACTTATAGGTTGTGTGGCCTTTGGAAAATTTCTTATGTTCTTTATGCTTCTGTTTCTTTACCTATGCAAAGAGGATAAAAGTAATAGTTATTACTTTGTGGTGGTATTAAACAAGCATGATAAAAAATATTATCTTATTTTCAGGAACTGATACATTCTACATGTTCAATAAATGTTTGACTAAAAGAATAAATCTACTAAAATAGGAGGTGACATGGGAATAAAATGATTATAAATTATACGTAGAGAATTTGTAGGGAAAACAAGTTGAATAAGACACCGTCAATGTCAGTATAAAAATTATAGTCTAGAAGGGAAATGAAGACATGCATGTGAGTAATTACAACACTACATAAAATTGAATAAATACTCTGTAAGAAGAAACAAAGTCTAACAGGAGTCTGGAGGAGAAGAGAGATGATTTCCAACAGAGGGGATCAGTAGAGGCCGTGTGGCTGAGTTTGATATATCTTTCAAAAGAATAGAAGTGTGTTTACACAGCATCTGTTCCATCATCTCCCCCAGCCTTCTCCCCCTGGAGATTAGTAGTTTAAAAAAAAATCCTTCTTTATAATACCTAGAATTCGAGATTTAGGAAGTCAAATTTGCATCTTATTTTGGGCTAGTAACTTAAAGTTATTAAGATATGTTTTCCAAGTTATGGTTTGAACAACAAGGACATGGAATGGATATTCCCAAAGGGTTGTCTGCTGTTTTGTGCAACCAGAAAACCGTTGCTGCCAAGTACCAGAGGCATATGCATGAGCGTAACACCAGGAGAGCAGCCAAGGCCCCACTTGGGCTGCTTTTATTGTTTGTCTGAAGTGGATGTTTTTCCAAGCAAATTGCATTGTGTTCCAAAGGGAGATCCATCATACTTGTCTTTGTGGTTACAGAGCAGGAATCAAAATGATGGGGTGATGGGTGCCTGGGCCAAAGGAAAAGATGCTCCAGGTCAGAGGGTCCTCCTTTGCCAGGTCCTTTTCAAGAACAAGAAAATCTTTGGAATAAAAATACAGTGACTGACCTTGAAGGAACCCGTCCTCAGGTTTTGACTCACGGGGAGTTTTGGACACTTAGGAAACCAAACCCAGCCACTGAGAACTTTCACTCAGACAACACAGAGTACAGAACCACTTTACATTTGTCCAGTGATGTAAAGACTCATCAAATTCTGAAGCATTAAGTCACATTTTGGGAGTTTGGGCTATTTTGGAATATATAGCCCAGATTTCCAACCCCAGCAAATATATGCATTCCTAACTGCTCCAAGGTTATTTGTTAAGTATTTTCTAAAAGTTAAAACAGTAAATTTTTTGAGATTTGAGCCAAAATACATATCTATCTTCAAAAGTTCATTTTTGTGTGACTTTTCAAATAGCTCTACGTTTGAAATTCTGATTCTTGTTTTTCAATGTCTCAACACATTTGACTGGTTTCAAATTACTAAACTTGAGTCAAGTACAGAATTTTAAGATACTAGCCTAATATCGTTCCCTGAAAAATATATTCAGGATCTTTAGAGTGCACGAGCACCATTCCTTCTTTACTGAACCCTCATCCTTTCGTGCTCCAAGTTCCTCAGAGAGATTAATCCCAAGCACCATCTCTGCAAGCTACTCCTACTACCATTTCACCAGATTCCTTCTTTTGTCTCTTTTCTCCTTTTCCTTACAGTTCTAGAAGAGAATGATGCCTATATCTCCAGAAATATTGACCTCCATTACTACTCTAGTTGTGAGTCTCTTCCCATCTCCTTAAAGAAAGGCTTGCCTTCCTTTATCTTGCCATCCTAAATCTTCTCCCAGACAGCAACTTTCCAGCTCTTTCTCCTTGGGCCTAAAACAGATACTTATGTATGTCTGTTTTTTAAAAGGCTATAATCTTATCATTATCGTCATTATCGTTTTCATCATCTATTATTTGTTGATGACAGTGGGCCAGGCACTGTGCTAAGAACTTTATGTATTACTTTATTTAGTCCTCACAATAATATTATAAGTTAAATATTTCTGTCCTTGCAAACTAACCTTCAAAGCTCACCTCCTGGGATGGGTTGTCTATACTATTGTTTAGTTATTTCATCTAATCCTTTTCGTTTACTACGATCTGATGTCTGTCTTCATATCAGTCTTGTAAAACCATCCCCACAAACGTCTCTATATAATGTTGACATGTATCTCACGCATAACCCCTTATACTTGCAGATTCTTGAAGCACTTCACATTCTAATAACCCATTTTTCATTTCTCCTTGATCATTGCCTTAGAAATACATGCCACTTTTATTTACAGACCGCTTTCTTTTATACTAACTCTGTTGGGTATTTATATGCTTCAGTGGTTTAATTCTCATTGAAGATATTAGAACTGTCACCCAGGCCTAAGGTACCATTTCAAACTTCTCTTCAACCTGATAAGACAGTATTTTCTAAAGGTTGTACACAATATCTTTAATATTACTATGTTTATGTATATGAATTTCAGGAAAACATGTACATTATCCATCAAATTCAAGATTCCATGGATATTTCTGCTTAGGAAATATTAAGGATTAAAAAAATGATTGATCAAGGAAATAGTAACTCAATAAGAGTACAGATGATACAGAGATATAGGACAAAAATTGTGACAATAATATTCAAATTATAAAAATTATTATAGAACATATTGTTTTCTAGTCCAAAAGGAAATGGCCCCCTAACTTTCTGATTATCTTTCTTTCTGCCTCTAAATTCTTTTATCTTACCTATTATGTTCAATGATATCTTCTAACTTCTCAGTCATGGAAATAATCTGAATCTCTCTATTTTCTTCATTATTTCTATGCAGTCTGTCTCCAAATTTTGCTAGACCTTCTGCAATCATATTTTTAATATCACAGCCAGAACCCCAGTCAATAAGTTATTCAGACAAGCCCTAACCTGTCACCTAGCAAAGTTCTTCAAGAGCTATTTCAAATCACATGTTCAGTAAAAGCAAAAATTTATAGCTCCATATACAACTATTGTTCCCTCCAGTGTTTCCTGTGCCATGGAAATTGTAAGAAGGCCATTTACAGAAAAGCTTAATAGCTAGGGAGGTAAGTTTGCAGGATAAGGTGGTCTCAAACTTCTGACAGTAGTATCAGAACAAGTCACACTGTTGCTCTTTCCCAAATGCATGCCCTCAGCCAGTTTGCCAGTGCCTGCCTCCATCACGCTTGTTATCTATATCTATCTCCTGAGTGACCATTCATTGCCACCGTCCTTTTCCACCATCAGTTCTATGAAGCTCAGGCTGATGCTTCCTCTTACCAATTTCTCCATACACAATCCTCTGCCACTTTTGGTCATCACGTCTTATGGGGCTCCTACTCCACTGGTTGTCTACTTTTCTAACATTGTTTCCTCTATCTCATGGTGATTTCTTTAGCTGACACCATTTCTCTCAGTTCTCAGAAGAGGCTGCTTCTACCAATAGTCTGCTCCAACTCTTTCCACCTCCCTGTCTAGAGCTTCAGACCATTATTTAGCTCCACAATCACTCAGCAAACCTCATTGAAGTAAACCTTATCCACATACCATCCTCTTCACAAATTTTAGATTTCTACCAATATCTCAATATGCTCTCATTCTCTTAAGTATTGCTAGCACCTGGCTGACTTTTCATCTTATTCAAGGCCACTGCTCTCAGTGACGTTAATATCCAGCACCCTGGACTTTGCTCATTCTTATTAACCCTTCTGTCACATGACATAGCTGCTTTAAACCTCTTTAAATCTAAGTTCTCCTTCATCTTTATGGCACACATTATTCTGGTTCTTCCTTTTCTATCTCAACCTCTGCTTCCCTCCTTCAATAGCTCTTCTTTCTTCTCTGTTACCTAAATTAATGTCCTCCAAGATTTTATTCATTTCCATTTTTATCTTCACACTCTAGAAATCTCATCTACTCCAATAAACCTCTATAATTATTTTCTTGTTTTACCTTTTAACTGGTCTCTTTCTCTCATTGTAAATATAAATATTCCTAAGATGAATATCATTATCTCCATTTTAGGTACATATTTGGATGTTAAGTATTTTCCCACTATTACAAATTCAATAAGTGGTAGAGGGACAGGATTAAAATTCAAGTAATCAACCTGGGCTTTTTCCTCTCATTAAACTGCTTCTCTGAAAATAGACATTGTCACACAAGATAAGGATAATATAAAATATGTGCAATTAGAACTAAATGTTTCTACTTTTTATAATCATTTCCTCTTCAATAAAAGCCCATATTAATTAAGTCCTTATTTCAAAAAATCAACTCTATACACATATATAAATTACAGAAACATCTTAAGCGTGAGGTTGGAGAATATCGACTTTGGAATGACCTGGGTTCTACTATCTATTTCTACACACCAGTGGTGTAAGCTTTGGTAACGTTACCAACTTCTCTGTGCCTTGCTTTTCTTATCTGTAATAGTAGTGATCACCTTCTGCAGTTATTGTGAGGCATACATGAAATCAAGTGTGGGCCAAGCATTTGGCATATAGTAAGTACACAAAATAGGTGATGCAACACAAATTGTATATTTAATTAGCTTTGGGTGAGTGAGATAGAAAAGTGCACTGCATCCCCCAGGACTTTCATAAGTGGAAGATACGTAATGGGCAGGGAAATTCCCTGAAAGATACATAAATGTGGAAAATCCAAGTGCAGGAAACAGGAAGTCACCTAAACACATTAATCAGTAATATAAATATTAGACTCATGTATATGACATTTGGGTGTGTTTAATAATTGTTTAAGGCCAAGCATACAATTAGCTTTAACAGATATTTATTGAGTATATCCTTAGCACCTTATGACTAATAAAATAATTAACAGCCACTGACTGACTATGTTCTATGACTCAAGCATCTAATCTTCAAAACGCTTAAATAGATCTAATTCAAATGAACGTATGTGAAAAATATAATCGAATCTCATAACATAAATGTCCCTCATATCTCTGCCTTCTACCCTTTCCCCCAAGTCAAAACCTTGGGAAGAGCTTTAGTCTAAATCCTGATGCCTTACCTCATCATCTCTATCCAAATTAGATGACCATGCTCTCCTCTCCAATGGTCTTCAGGTCTTCCTCGGCACTCACCTTCAATCGACCTTGTATTCTATTACAGTAGGCATCTTTCTTCTTCCTTGTCATTGGAAATTCACATTCCTTTCTTTTCTGACCCAATAAATTTTCCCAATTCCCTCTCTGTTAGGTTTAAGTGCCTACCAACTAGCTACCAACTACCAAATGTGATTTATCAGCTCCCTTTCTTCTCTCCACAGCCTCTGCTTGGTTTTAACCAACCTTCTAATTAGTCCACTTGAACTTTTCCTTAACCATTCACAAATACTGCCTCCAATGTGATCTACCCTCCAGCAATTTACTCAATCTGACTTCTCAAATCAAATACCTAAAAATCCTTCTTCCTCTATGAAGTCCTCTACATTTAAAGCAAACATGAGATAAAGTTTTGCCCTCACTACAATAATCTACTCAGACATCCATCTACCTAAAACCAGAAATACTTTGCTTAGCAATCAATCTAAATATTAATTTTTGAAATTAATAAGCTTTCCACTTTATTGTTACATTACTGCTTGTTTGTTGCACTCTACAACTGTCCTATTATGAAATCATCTGGGGAGACTGTAATCTACCTTAGGCAGTAAGCATCTAAAGTATTCTTTCTTCGCTAGTACCTCCTACCTCTGTGAGACATAAAGTCATCTTCAGAGGGTAATATTCCTTTCTGCCAGCTTCAGAATGGGGATTAGAGGTATGGACGTGATGGTAGACATGTTAAGAAGAAGAAATGGCACAGGTTAGGTAATACTAGAATATACTGAATATGCTTGATTATTAGGCTAAGTTTCCTTACATATATTATCTCTAAAAAAAGAGTAATTGTCAAGTATCATGAGGATGCTCTGTCAATTACTTTATTCTGAACAACAAACACCATTCGATGGAGACTCTTTAGGCTGAAACAACCTCAATCAATGCTAGTTTTGGAAGTTCATAGAAGTCATCTGACATGAGAAGTTTTTTTAAAAGAAAAAAATACCACAGATTACATCATTATTCTTGGATACTTGATGATTTTAAATGTTGGATATCATGTTAATGAGACATTCAAGGTTCACTTAAGTGGTGCTACTGTGGGGACCAAAGGGTGATTTTTTAAAATTTCAATATTATGCAAATGGGTACATGTGGCTGGGATAAAATTTACAGTACAGTATTACACACTCAGATCCAAAAAATGAAATAGAAGTTATGGTAACAGACTCCAGAAACCCATATTAGGTGATTCAAAAAACAGCTCTAGTGGTGATAAAGTTTCTGCTGCATCTCAGCTGTCTCCAAGATGCAAGTGAAGAGTTCAAATAAAAATTATTATGTCAGAAGTGAATTCAAAAAATTGGTTCTAAAATAATCTATCAATATATGTAAGATGTGATTGCAGATATATATGTGAGATTTATAAATTAAAGAGCATTGGTATACATTTAATTTATCAATATCCATTATGCTTACCATACTTAAGGTAGCCAAAAGATGTATTTGGCGATTATAACGTGAGAGAAATGGTGTCTCACCATGGACTGGGGTTGACTTTACATTCGGGAATTTGTGAAATGCATTAGTGCATATAATGTGGGAGGAGTTAGGAATTTGGATGAACAGACAACTGGCTGAGGGACTGGCTCAGGAAAGTCTGGTAATATATTTTATTGTTTTACAGCAATGTCACAAGCGTGTCCTGTACTAAGAAAGATTGAAACACTCTGGTCTGGAGGACAAGAATGAATTCACTTTAGTTCATTTTGTTCTATTCCCAGAACTATGAGTGCTCACTAAATATTATTCATTGATAGTTAAGATGTGCCATGAGGCTGTTTACTACAGCATCTTTCTAATTTGTTACATAACACAAAAGAATGGAATCTGAAAAACACAAAAGGTGAAGAAATGTTTAACATAGTAAAATCACATGTGATACATATTTAATCCAGTCTATAGGTTACTTTAGCATTTGTTGAAACCCACTATTGGGCTTTT
This sequence comes from Eidolon dupreanum, assembly GCA_028627145.1. Lineage (NCBI taxonomy): Eukaryota > Metazoa > Chordata > Mammalia > Chiroptera > Pteropodidae > Eidolon > Eidolon dupreanum. Next base: position 31,893,363 of record CM053509.1, on the reverse strand, counting down.
TCCTAGCTAAAAAGCTTCCTTTTGTTAAACAATTTCAATGTATAGTCACATTTTGAACTATAGCCAGCTGAAATTCTTGCATTAGGCTCCATGGCGGTCTGTTCCACCAAACAAATAGAACTGGCCCAACTCCTCATTTGAGAGTATTGTTCATGGTACTGAGCAGTGATTTTCCATATCTACTTGTCTTTGCGTTCACCCCAGGAGGAAGGGTGAGCCTGGTTTATTGAGTCCTCATTTCTCACAAAGCAGCAACATCTGGAGGGCTGAGCAGCTTGTTGGCAGGTCCAGCCTGAAGGAATTCGGCCATGGTTCTGATTGGCTCTTATCAGTAGGTGTCACTAAAGACAGCTTCAGAGACAGAAAAATAAATAGGCCAATTAAGCAATGCCAAGAACAGACTATTTTATAGCCATCTCTGCTCTTTTTATTGTTATTCCAACTGCAGAAGTTTCAAGATTCAAATTCTTCTCCGACTTATTTTGTTCCCTGCTGCAAGTGAACATTTTCCCATTTTTCAAGTGCCTTCCTTCAGAGTTAGAGAGTGGGACACTTAATTACTAAATGTATTTTGTGGTGCCTGATATAGTGAGTTAGCAAAATGAAAACAGATGAAGATATTCTCTAACACTTTGTTGCAATGAAGTTACAGCTGCCTGTTCATCTGCACATGGCTCTTTTCTCTTTGCAATATGCGATGGTCGGTACATGATGTGGAAACTCATCCCACCCAGCCATGCCTGTGTGTCCCCAAAGGACACAAGTATGGGAACTCTGGCATGAGACTACACATTTCTGAGGTCAGCAGGGGAATTCCCAGGCCTCTTCTTCAAGAGGGGCCATATTTACAATGGCCACCATGCTCACAGGCTTCATTTTTAGGTGACTGAGGCTTTCTACCTGCAAAGATATAAGCCCAGTGGGGAACCCTTAATTTCATTTTCAAAATCAAGCACATCGTTTATAGACAAACAGAGAGAACAGTTCACTGATATGCTGAGTTAGCAGATACCTCATATATATTCACCCATAGTTATCAGAGAAAAGCCAGTTGGGAACCATTCGAATTGTTTTGTTTACAAAACAGACTGTGAATAATGCTAGGGCATGGATCCCAGTGCCAGTAAAATGTCTAGTACATTGTAAGTATCCAGGCAATTTTGGTCAAATGAATGAGGTATCTGCTAACTCAGAATATCAATAAATTGTTCTGTGAGGATCATATATATGACTTCTGGCACTCACTGTGTATGCTAAATTTGCATGCATTTGGTGGGTGCTTTCACTTTTTTCTGGTTTCAGGAATATTTCAACTACATCAGGTCAGTAGATCCTTAGAGTAGAAGACCACACCGACGACTTTTAATTCCTAATTACTTACAATTACAATTGCAAAGATAAGTAATAACTAACAATAATAATCACAACTGTCACTTATTGAATATTTATTCTGTGCCAAACTGAGCTCTATACATCATTTCGTGTAATCCCTCCACAACCCTATGACATAGATATGACTATTATCTCTATTTTGTCTATGAGAAAACTGAGACCTAACCTGATTAAGTTATTCATTCCAGAGGACACAGAAAATTGCAGAGCCAAGTTTGAAACAGGTTTGTCTGACTCAGACTATTCTCTTAACTGAAAACTTTACAACCTCTCTTACACCATGGAACTATTATTAGTAAATCTTAATAAAGGGGATGGGAGTATATTTGAGAGGGAAAAAATTGGAAAGTAAAAGAATATGAGCAAAGGTTAAATCTACACTGTGGGATTTATTACTGGGATTTTGGTATTGAATATGTGCTGGGAGGAAAAAAAGGGTATTGCTTTTTACCATAGCTGGGAATTAATTATATTCAAAGCATTGTCATCTAATCTCTACGCTCAACATTGAATGACTAGTGGCCCTAATTTTTACCATGAACATTCTCCCCTGGCATCTTTCTGCAATTTTAGACTCTCAAGTCCAAGTTACATGATGTCATTTTCACTTATTGGGTATAATTACTAAATTACACAAGCCATAAATCCACATTCTTATATTCTCCAAGAAAAAAAATTGTTCTGTTTAAAATTTTTACACCAGAACTCAGAACCCACTGGCCCACGATGCTCCCATATCCACAGTTACTCCACACAGAACCTACAGAGACCTCTGCAATAGAAATGCCAAAAGCCAACCAGACTCTCCTAAATCAAATTAAAAGTTTCCAAATCTAAAGAACCACATATCCAGCATAAAAAATAAAAAAAATAAAAAAACCTGACAAAGTTACTACTTACATGTTTTAACAGATTTCACTATTTGTAAACTGCTGGAAAACTTAGCTTTTTAATGAGATTTTGTTTCCCAGAAATATTTTATCTTCTACCAAGGCATAACATGTCCACAACAGACATACAGACTCCATCACATTTCCAAGAATATTGCTTATCTATTATGCCAGCTGAAGAACATCCTTGTGGAATTTTATTTGTAACAGGCTTATGCTCAGAAAGCTATCTTTAGAAGTTAATTCTCTCCACATTTAAGATTCATCCTTTTTTAAACTTGGTAGCTTTATGAAACAAAGACTTTGATCTGTAAATAAATCACTTTCGCATCTACACACATTCTCGAGCACATTTTTTTTCCACAGCTTTTGATTTGCCTTAATGGCAGCATGAAGAGAACACATTTACACAAAAAAAAATTGAATCAATACCTCAGAAGGGTTTTTTTTCTTTTAAAATTTTAAATGTAAATAATGATTTCTAAAAATAAGAAATAAAGTCCATAATTTGAAAACGACCTAAGCAAAAGTTTTTATCTCTTTTTCAACAGTTAAAAGGCAAGTTAGAAAGTCTGCTGGCACTTTAGTTCATGGGACTATATCAGGTGTACATTGTTTCTCAATGCAGTCACAGTTCATAGTCTCTGTTTCATGAAGCTGCCAAATTTTAAAAAGAATGTCACCGTTTTTTGTTGTTGTTATGGAACCTAGAGGTTATAAAAAGGCAAAAAAAGAGTTTTTGCTGCATTGTTGATGCTGGCACAAGGTTTTTGTCAACTTTTCCCCATATATTTGTATATATAAAAAAAATCTGTCTATTGTTGTCTACGCAATTAGTATTACATTGTGAAGTAAACAAAAAAAATTGTATTGCTTGATAAACTGCTGGCTTGTAAATTTAAAAAACTTTCTTTATCCCCAAAATCATAAAGTATTAGACCACTAAACCTATAAAATATGAAAAATAAAAAGAGACATCCTAATGGCAAACAAGAGAAGAGCATTTAGTGGATGGTTATCATCCTTTTTGTCAAGATCAGTAATGTGTTTATCCAGATGAATCAAAATATAGGAAAGATTTGGTGAGAGTATACTTGTCAGTCATAACACAACAATTTGCAACAGGTGCTGTTAGGACCTCTGATCCTTGAAGACTCATTTACAAAACCTAAATCTCCAAAAATTCAAGACCCATTATGAATATAATACTGTCTTATATTGTAAAGAAGAAGAAAATAACATTATATTTACCTTCATGATTGGCACAGAATTAAAATAAAAGGCAAGATGAATGTCATGAAAGATTTGACTGAAGGAATGAAAGATGACTTCTGTTAGGGAAATCAGAAAAGGATTTTTTAAACAGGTTGCATTTGAGATGGGCCTTAAAGGATATGTAGAATTTATTGTTGAGAATCATTTAAATGGCACAGCACTGAGGAGGGGTCAAACAGAAACTGCAGATCATTCAGGGTAATGCAAAGAGTTTAGTAAGAAAGTAGCTGGAGACTGGGCTGAAAAAATAAACAGGCATCATTGTATGGTAAGCATTGAAGGTAGACTGAGGGTTTTGTACATAAAACAACACACAGAGAGGAACTACTGAAGTCTATAAGAGAGATGTATGGTAAAATCAATCCCAAACTTTGGGACAAATCTGGCAGCAGTGTCTCAGATGAGATACATAGAAGAGAGAAGCAAGTGATGGCTGTTGATCTACTGGGATACTACAGCAGCAATATTGATATTAGGGTCTGAAAACAATAAACTTTAGTGAATCTTGAAAAAGGGAAATACAAAGTTAGAAGGATTCAAACTGATCACAGAAAGGACAGCGATTCTATTATTAGAAATAGCAAGGGGAAATTGCTTTTTTTATGAGTGGAAGTCACAGTTCGATTTGGGACACAGTGCATTCAAATGTCACTGGTACATGCACAGGCTTTTTGAATGATCTAGAATTTGGCTCTTGAGTTGTAAATTTGGGGTTCCTTACTCTAGCAGTAACACTAGAAGACATAGAATCTGATCAGTCACTAGGGAACAGAGTATAGAGAAGACAACCTCAAGCAAGCAAGTGGGAAAAATGCAAGAAAAACATGTATGTGCTTTAGTATCACACAGATTTACATTCAAACCCAGAGCCCATCTCTTAATAGCTGTGGGACTCTCAAAAGTCTTTTTTGAGAATTAAATGATATATGTATGTAAAGCAACTAGTACAATGTCTGCTATAAGTAAGTATCACAAAAATTAGTTAATTTAAAAAAGCATTTCTGGTATTACTGCCCATTTTTTGGACTATGTTTCTATTATAATTAAAAGTTCATGTTTCCAGAAATTCAATTTCCAAAATGATAGGTATATATACTTTAATATCTATAGGAAAGAAATGCTTGATTTTAAAAGAAATTGATAAAAATCAATGATTATTCAGGAAGGTCTTTAATTAGCAATTGACTCTACTCAGGAATGGTGGAATTCATGGTTCCACTTTCCAGTAGATTGCCCTCTGTCATAATTCTCTGTATGTAGGAAATAAAAAAAGTACATTCTTGAGCAGTCATACGAAAAATATTAAACTACATGAAGCTACAAAGTTGTACCAATCTTCTGTCTCCCTAGTTATAAAACCTAAACAACACAGATTATTATTATTACTCATTTACCACAAGTTTAACTGGTCCTAAGCAAGTAGGCAAGTAGCTTCTTTAGTCACTGAGATGTGAAACTCACCTATAAGAGTGTATAGTTTGTGCCCATTAATAATTCCCAGTGGTTTGTAAGAGGACTCATGATTGTGCTAGAAATCAAGACATTCTCAGATGAAAGAAAACTGAGAACATCTGCCACCAACACAGCTAACCTACACCAGTGACTGAAGAAAGTTCTCTAAACAAAGGAAAAGATAAAAATAGGAACTTTGGAACATCGAAAAGAGAGAACACGGTAAGCAAAAATATGGATAAATATAATAGATTTCCCTTTTTCTCTTGAGTTTCTAAATTATATTTGACGATAAAAGCAAAAATTATAACACTGCTGATATGGTTCTAAATTTATAAAGAGGAAATACTTAAGACAATTACATTATAAATAAGGTAGGGTAAAGTGATGTAAAGGGAGGTGATGTCTCTACCTTTTATCCAAACTTGTAAAATGTTGACAGCCATAGACTGTGATGATAAATTGTGTCAGATATACATATGATAAGATTTATACATCAAGTTATGTAATGACTTATAAACTTTATAAACTATAACTTTATAAGCTTTAAAACTTTTAGAAAAAAAATCTTCAGAACTTAGGGATAGGCAAAGAGTTCTTACACTTGACACTAAAAGCATAATCTGTAAAAGGAAAAAAATATAGATCAATTAGACCTCCTCAAAAACGAAATCTTTTCTTTGCTTAAAACCTGTTAAAAGAATGAATAGACAAGCTACAAACCTGTTAAAAGAATGAATAGACAAGCTACAAACCTGTTAAAAGAATGAATAGACAAGCTACAAACTGAGAGGAAATAGTTGCAAATTACATATCCAGCAAAGGATTAGTAGCTAGAAAATGTAAAGATTTCTCAAAACTCAACAGTAAAAACAAAAATCAAATTGCAGAATGGGCAAAAGACATTAACAGACGTTTCATCAAAGAGAACATAGATGACAAAGAAGCATATGAAAAGATATTCAACTTCATTAGCCATTAGGGAAATGCAAATTAAACCACAATGAGATATCTCTACACATTGATCAGAGTGGCTAAAATAAGAAGTACCAAATGTGAACAAACTGTTTAACTTCTATGTCACTGCTGACAGGAATGGACAATGGTATATCCACTCTAGAAAACAGTTTGGCAGTTTCTTTAAAGACTAAGCATGCAACTATTGTACAACTTGGCAGTTGTACTCCTGGACATCTATCACAGAGAAACAAACATTAACGTTCACACAAAAACTTATATGTGAATGTTCATAGAAGCTTTAGTCACAATAGTCCCAAACTGGAAACAGCCCAGGTGTCCTTCACCAAGTGAAAGGTTAGATAAACTTTTGTACATCCATGCCAAGAAATATTAATCAGCAATAAAAAGAAACAGACTACCAATACATGAAATAACATGGATCAATGGCCAGAGAATTAACGCTCAGTGAAAAAAAGGTAATTCCCCAAAATTACATATTGTATGATTCCATTTCTATAACATTCTCAAAAGGACAAAATAATAGAAATCAATTAGTAGTTGCTGGTGGTTAAGGAGGGAGTTGTGGTGGAAGGATACTGGGTTATAGCTATAAAAGGGCAAAAGGAGGGATTCTTGTGGTGATGGAAATGTTCTGTGTCTTGATTGAATTGATGTCAAAATCCTGGTCGTGATATTGTACTATAGTTTTGCAAGATGTTTCCATTGGAGAAACTTGGTAAAGCATACAGAGGATCTCTGTATTACTTCTTACAACTCCTAATGAATCTATAATGATGGCAAAATAAAAATAATTAATTAAAAAAACTTCTAGCCTCGGTTATCCTCTCACATTTAGATGAGATTCAGTAGGGAATCACTACATATTAATACAAGGTATTTGAAAGAGGGAAGGGTGAGAAGAAGGAAAGAAGGAAGGAAGGTAAGAAGGAAGGAAGGAAGGAAGGAAGGAAGGAAGGAAGGAAGGAAGGAAGGAAGGAAGGAGAAAAAGGGAGGGAAAGGAGGGAGGCTGGGACAGGAAGGATGGGAGGGAGAAGAGAGAAAAATAGAAATAAACCTTGCAAAAGATCATCTGGCCATTCTTTGTAATAGTCTGGGGGAAATGGAGGCAGGAAGAACAGCTAAGAGGTTCCAATAGAGTTCTAGAAGGTGAAATATAATATCTTGGAAAACAAAGGAAACTGCTCCCTTCTCAATAAAGACCATGAACTTACTCAATATGAGTAAGAATTCCTCCTGGCATGAAGTCTCTCAAGAATTTCCCTTGGCATGAAGTCCCTGGAGGGTCCAAGAAAAATTGATGGCCCACAGGGTATGATTTTGCAAATTTAAAAGTTAAAATGAAATAGCCTATCTGTTTCAGCATATGTGTGTCCTTGCAACATGATATTTATGATGTGAATTGGGCCAATTAAATCCATTTTAAGGTTCAGGGATTTGCACAACCTAAATATCCTGGTTCTCAGGGAATGAAGAGCTTCATATTTCCTTTGCATATTTAGTCTCACTGACATCAATAGGAAGCTGTTAGTGATAAGGAGAACTTGGCACTGGGGGTGTGGGGGTGGAGGATTTAGCTCTGCACAGTTGAGTGTCAACCTAAGTACGGGACTCCTCAGTCATGGTTTTGTGAAATCTCTTTATGAGCCCCCACCTGGGACTTTCATACACAGATGGTACATATAAGAAAGTTTGACATGAGAGGTTTCTCAAAGTTAGTAAACACTGAAATGATGGATGCTAGAGATAGGGTAAACCTCATCACGAAATCTGGAGGAAGGCAGCATTCCTGCTAGAGACTAAAAAAGAAATGGTAAATGAAGCAGTGAATTAGACTTGATGTTGAAACCTAAGATCGTTACATATGCCAAGGCTGAACCCATACCCCGATTTTACAAAGTAAAGCACAATAAGAAAAATTAATATCTTCCTACAACTTCAGCTCGGGTAGGCCCTTTATCACCTGATGGCAAGAGCTAGTACCCAAAAAACAAATGAATTGATTTTAAAAGGAGTCAAAGAAAGGTCCGTGTAATATGTGATCTTCACTCCAGGCAACTCCCATTGAACTAGTTTTTGAATACTATACAGACCTAGCAAATCTTCGGGTGAGGACTCTCCAACAAAGCTTGTCAGGCTGTTTACTCTTTGTTAATATCACACTGGAATTACAGTATCAGGCCAAATAATGATGTAAAACCCAAAAGGAGGAATGCTGCTAATTGCCAAATTTGTTATGGAATTATCGCATTTTCTGTTTCAGTGTTAAGCTCTGGGAGACTTGCTGAATGAAAACTCAAAAAAAAAAATGTAGACAAATGTCAGACGCAAGGGGTGGTAAAGCAAACCCATAAACTTGTGTACTAGATCTCTCAGAATAGACACACTTGAGGGGAAAAATCAATATAAACATATTTGCTGTTGAGCATAATAATAAACTAATTTCTGCATATAAACTCAAAGGCCTAATGGATGTAGAGATGGCAAAAATCTGGTTCTTCTCTAAAGATTTGGGCAAGTCTTTTATTAAGATTCATTTCCATCTTGACCTTCAACCTGTCACTGCTTCCTTTCTGCCTTTCATGTTCTCTCACCTTGATGCAAGTCAAAATACTGACTCGCTATACTGCTGACATTTTATTTTAGGTAACTGTATAGTTTAACTTTGCTCACCACCATTCTGAACATATGGAAATAATTAATTCATTTTCTTTGCCATCATTAGGATAGGAATCCTAGATATTCTAAACGAATCTTCATCACAGATTCTCCTAACTAATTACATAATATCTAACCCATTTTCTTAAATGTAAAACTTGCTAGTTAAGAAATAAAGAATGTCATTGCTTATAATAAACTCTGCATGCTACATTGTAATTTAAACTGTACTGTTATGTATGGTGAAGGACTGAAAGTTTAGAGTTACTCCCCTTGGCAAACATTTTTTTTAAGGATTGCTTAAATAAGCAGTACAGAAACCAGATGTCATTTGGTAAGAGTATCTGAATGACCAAAAATTTGCTGTCTGGGTATTTTTTTCCTTTATAAAAACAAGAAAAATTCTTTGGATTTATATCATATTTAGCAGCTGTGAAACAGTGCAAACATCTGTTTGTACCTATGGGGAGCTGACCCGCGGGGTCCTCATCTCTTAATCACCGAGCATCAAGCCAGTCTCACATGCACAGTTTATTGTTTTCTTTGCCGTTGCCTCCCACACTTCAAAGTTTTCATATGCTCATGTTCTATTGGCAGAATAGAGGAACTAATCCATTCATTATAAGACCAGATGATTAAAATTTTTTGAGACGTGATCACAGCATTCTCTCCACCCGGCCTGTGCCCAGAAACACATTCACATTTGCCTCTAAATTCATTTTGGAGTGTCTACACTTACTCCAAATAATGCAAGATTTATGAGCCTCAAGCAAGATCGTAGTAGCACATATACTGGACTGCACAAGGCCTGCAGTCACCCTTTGGGGCCCTAATATTTAAAAAGTCATTTAAAAATAATTTGTTCCTTTTTATATGCATACAGACTTTACCTTAGCTCTTATTTGGAGTTTTCCTATTAGAATTTTGCTACATTCTTTTCAAAAGCAATAATAACAAAGACAACAACAACAAAAAAGGCTTACCACACTTGCACACCCAGGGAATATCATTTTCTAAAGGCCAACATTTTTACTACACTTTATAAATAGGGAAAGTACGCTGAATTGGAATAGAAGCTTGCCAGGTCAAATCAGCTGCTTTATTTATACATTCTTTTTTTATACAAAGTCTGCCAAGTAAAGCATTCTTATTCAAAAAAAAAAAAGTTAGAATCAGCCTCATTTTTATGTATTAAAAAATACTAATTAAAACAGTCTCACTATTACAACTTCCATTACAAAAAAAAAGATATATTCTCTATAACTGTATTTATGAGGATGATCTATCATAAAAATGCTCTACTAATAGGGTGATAATAAGTTTTTTGTAACAGTTGACCCTTGATAGATTTGGTGGCCCCTAGTTCTGTAACAGACATTCTCTACACTGTGTTCTATACGCATTGCACTTTGAAACAAAGAGGAGGCCGTGTTATGGCTGTACTCTCACCATGTGGAAATTCTACTTTATTGACTTCTTTATTTCAATCATTCCAACTGCCCCCACAGGGTGGAGTGGGAGGAGGATGTACCCAACAAATTAAAGCCATAGGGATATCCAGGGACTTGAAGAGAGACACAAAGGTAAAAGCCACATGCATAACACCTCCCTTTACATCCTGCTGGGTTCAAAGCACTTCTTGTAACTCGATGACACACTAAAGACTAGACCTTGGATTCGTCTCATCTTTATAAGGAGTATGGTCTAATGTACATATTCTGAATCTGGGATCCATAAAACAGACTAATTCCCAAGGTATCCATAGGTGTTCCTGGGAAAAGAGGATTCCATGGTCAATTAAATTTGAGAAATATTTATAGAATGCCCCCTTTTTTGGGATAACGACAAGGTCTACTAGCAAATTAAAGGCTCTGAGAACTACTGCAGTAAAGACATCTTATACTGTTGTTGTAAAAACATTAGAAAAAATGTAAGACATAAAAAGATATCAAGACTAATAAACACACATACTTACCTATCAGCTTAACAAAGAAATATTACAAATACAATGGAAGCCTCTATGTTTTTTCCTCATTACACCCCTTCCATCTCTCAAAAGTAACAAAATTCTGAATGTAGACTGCTTCTATGTATTTATTAACATATTTATTGTATTTTTATATATTCCTAAACAATGAGTAGTTTTGTTTTTTATGTTTTTAGGTTTGCTAAAAGTGGTATAATATTCTAGGTATTATTTTGGGAGAGTTTGACATTATATTTATGGGATTAAAGTATGTAGCTCTAGTTCATTTTCTTTCACTACTGAAAAATATTTAATTGTATGAATAATTACAACTTGTCTATGTAGTCTCCTGTGGAACATTTAGACTGTTTCTTTCTTTTTTTTTTCCAGTTTATAAACAGTATTGGTATTAGTGTATGTATAGACAGAGTAACAAAATGGAACAGAGTAGAAAGACCAGAAACAGATTCACATGTGTAAAAGTTTCACACATGATGGAGGTGACCCCCAAAGATTGATTATCAAATGCTGCAGGAACAATAATATGTCCATGTAAAAAAATTAGACTCTCGCCTCACACTGTATCCCCAAATCAGTTTCAGAAATGTTAGATTATCAGTTCTAGGTATACACTTAAATGTTAAAAAATAGAACACTGAGTTTCTAGTAGAAAATACATGAGAATATATGAGAGTAGGGAGGAATCCCTAAAACCAAACTTCAAAAGCTTAAATAATGAGAAATTAATAAATTAGTCTTAATTTAATTTAAGATGTTTATTCGTCAAGAGATACTGTAAAGTATAGGGAATATAATCAATAATACCGTAATAACTTTGATGTCAGATGGTTACCAGACTCATGACGATCACTTCATAAGGTATATAAACATCAAATCATCATGTTGTATGCCTGAAATAGTATAATATTGTATGTCAACTCTACTTTAATAAAAAAAAGAAATAGAAAGAAGATGCTATAAAATAGTACAAAGACAAGGCCCAGAATGAGATTTACAAATCATATAACTAATAAAGGATTAGGATTCAAAATATATTTTAAACTACTCTAAATTTTATTTCAACCAGCATTTTAAAAATCATTCCACCTTTATTTAGAGGTACACCTATTGACATCTATGAAAAAAAAAAAGATTCCATGGAAACAATTTGGGAAATTTTTATATAATGACAAAAGCATCAAACTTGGAAAAGATCTTACCTTTAGCCTCTATTCAGCTTTTGTTCTCCAGCAATGTGATACTAAAACAAGTTACTGCTCTGGGTTTTGGTGCTTAATCTATAATGTGGAAATTAGCCCTATCCGTAGTACACAAAACTAAATAGCATGGAAATCTGGAAACTGAACTAACAATTACAACCCAAGTGATTTGTAAACACCTTGTGGTGACCTCTTATAAATCCTTTAACCTTGTCAACATTGGCAAGAGTTACCTTTGGGAGTTGACTAGAGAAAATCAATTCTGGCAAATTCTGTCTTATTTTCTATTCTCACATACATGCCTTCTCATGGTACTTCTCTATTTCTCACTATCAAATACTACCATTATAGATAACAAAAAACAAAGGGCAAACTATGCCTGGGTCTGGAACTTAACAAGACTATGCTTTAAAATTTGGCTATTTAACTATTTCCTGACATCTATATGTAAGCCAGATACATATGCACACAACAGAAAGCTCATGGAAAATAAACTGCATGAGAGTTTGAAACATACATAGAAGAAATTGAAACAATTTGACCCATGTTTGTGACTCCAAAGTACTCCCACTCAACTGAGAAAAAGCATTTCAACTAAGAGACTAATCCAATATACTTTTATTCATGAAGATTAACTTCATCATCTATAAAGATGCCATTCTTAAGTGGGATTTGCATAGAGTTTTTCTTCTGTTCTGTCATCACAAAGGATTACAAACGCTTATGTGGAAAACCATTTTTATATACAACACAAAAACAGAATCTTCCTTTGCATGTTAAATTATTCTCTTTTTTAAAATGGAAAGCTATATTTTGTAACACCAAAGTAGAAAAGAAAATGTAAAGGAACTAGCTGCTCGTAGTTCAGATATTGGAAACTAATTAAAGAATTACAGTAAGAAACAGTTTAGAATAAGATGTTGGCTTATTTTAAGTTCTATAAATTCACTTTGCAACTTCAATTTCCAGCAATATCACTAACTAGAAATCTAAGATGTTATTGTTTTTAAAAAATGGCGAATAAAATACACTAAACATTATGTCAGAAAAAGATAAAGAAGATACAAAGGTTTAAATAAATAGGATTCTCTGAGGTTAATGAGCACTAATAACTTAGTCTAAGGGTATCTGCTAAAACTTGACCTATCATTTTGATGACTTTTGGGAGATTATTCTGCACAGGTCTCTTTTAATACTAAATGTTTTATGAAAAAGGCATTAGCTACCTTTTGTTCTAAATAATCTTTTCCAGAATGTTTGTTTACTGAGAGCCTTGGAAGATAGAGAGAGTGTGTCCCTCTGGAACAAAAGCAGGCATGCTTACATGTTCATTATAAAAGATTTTGGTTCCCTAAACTCAGAGTTCCTATCTAATAATATAACTCACTGCATGTATAGATGTCGCCTGAAACTCCTTCATGTCATTTTGTGGGGTATGAGGCTTGGGGAACCAGTGCAGAATGCTGACACTCTTGCTACTCCTATTGCTATAAAAATAAACTGTTCTTCATCTTTGACTCAAGCATCAAGTCTTATACCAGAATCCATGAGAACTGATTGCTTGAAAGTAGGGTAAAAGCAGGATGAAAATCTCAGGCCCTTCACAGTTCTTGACAATGGTTGCATGGAAATGGAAAACAGAAAAAAATCTAGGGGGCATTTAAGATAAAAAGGCTGAGATTGCAAAGGACTATACCTTTCTAGAAATAAACCTACTATGTAGATGGGGTAGCAAGAAACTTGGTACTGGCTGAAAGAGACAAATCACCCATAATAATTTATAACCATAAGGTCTCCATCATCACATGAGTGTCTGTACAAATTTTACCTACTTAAAACCATAAATGGAGAATTTAATTTGAAGATCACATGTCAGCAATAACCTGTATATGGCTAGTAGATGTATCAAAAATCAATATTAATCTGAGCTTTACAGAAGTCCCAATGTTTCAAAAACAAAATAAACAACACACACACACACACACACACACACAACAACAACAACAACAACAACAAAGTACCATGGGAAAAAACAAGTAGATACAACAGACAACAAAATGAGACCCACAAAAATACAGTAATCATCACAAAATAGTAAATAAGTTTGTTTAATATGTTTAAATAAATAAAATAGAAGCTTAAACATGTAAATAGAATGAAGAAATTTTGAAATTTTCAAGAACATTTGCAAAAGAACCAATGGAATAAATAGAAACCAAAAAAAACTAGAAATAAAAACTCGATAACTGGAGAGAACTACAAAATTGAAAGATAAATATAAAGAAATACAGAACTGAGAAGCCAAGAGAGAAAAATGTAAAAGAAAATTTATGGAGAAATAGAGGATAACATGAGAACATATAATATGTGTCAATTTCCAGGAAGAGAGAGAATGGAGAATAAACAACTTTCAAAGAAATAATAGTTGAGAACGTTCCAAAACTGATGAAAGTTACTCATTTTCAGATTTAGAAAGCCCAACAAATTACAAGCAAGAAAAATAAAAAAGAAAATATTCCTAGACACATGATAATAATACTTAATACAAAAGGAAAAAAAAAAAAAAAAAAAGCAAAAAAAATCAAAAAATCTTCAAATGAGCCAGAGGAAAAAAGACATATTGTCTAAAAATGATTAACAATTAGATTGGTAGTCCTTTCTTACAAACAGCTATAATGTCACTGAACAGTAGAATGATTTTTTCAGTGTGCTAAAAGAAAATAACCTTCAATCTAAAATTCTATACTTAATAAATTATTTTTTTATAATGAAGAAAAAAGGACTTTTCTCAGATTTACCACAACAAAACAAAAATAGATTTGTTACCTTTAGCCTGTAGATATCACTAAAGAAATTTCCACATTTTTTGTTTTAGGCAGAAGGAAAATGACGGAAGATGTGAGATATGGCAGAATGTTAAGGAAAGATGTTGTTAACAGTGGGTAGATTTAAATCAGTGTTTCTTAACCTAGAGCAATTTTCTCTCTGAGGGGACACTTGACAATGTTTGAAGACATTTTTGTCTGTGACAAACTCGGGGAAGGGTGATGCTTTTTGCATCTATCTAGTGTTTGGAGACCAAGCATATTGCTAGACATGCTACAATATTCAGAACAGCTCCTTACAACAGATTAACCTAGCCAAAAATGTTAACAGTGCTGACGTGGAAAAATATTTAGGAGAAATGCTCTAAATTATCACTGCATATAGCAGTAATAAAAATTTATCTTCTGAGATTAAAACTAAAATATACTACAAAAATAGAGCATAAGTAGGGAGGATGGTGATTAAAGTGTTTAAGATCTTTGTCTAATTTGGGAAGAGGAAAAAGAAACTAACTGTAAGCTTTGATAAGTTGTGACCATATTAAACTATTAAAAGTGATTACTAAATGTGTACACTTTAGAAGTTATGTTCTCTAAACTAGTAGTAGGAGGATGTGAAATGAGAATAAAGAGAAAAACGATAAAGAGAAAGCATCAAAGGATAAAGAAAGCTAAAAATGTGGGAAAATGAGTACGTAATATAGCAGAAATAAAATTACAAATATATCAGTAATCAAAATAACTATAAATAGACTAAAACTTTCCAGTTCAAAGAAAAAGCTTGTCAGTCTAGATAAAATAAAAATTCCAGATAAATACTGTTTACCAGAGATACTTACAAACATTACGACACAGAACTGCTTAAAGGATGGATGAAGATATACAAGGTTAACACTATCTACACATAAAAGGTTTCCGTAGCTATACTGATATTAGACAAAATAGACTTAAGGCAAAAAGCATTCCTGAAGATTAAAAGAAAAAGTCACTGCATAATAATAAAAAATTCAACACTATATTAAGTTAATTCTAAACTTGATTGTACCTACTAATATATAGCCTTAAAAAGTATTTTTTAAAAATAAACAAAACTACAAGGCAACTTAAGTTCATTGTTAGAGTAATATTTAATGCATTCCTCTCAATAATTGATACAGAAAGCCAAAGTTAAATCAGTAGAGATTTGAAAAAGTTTTATAGAATAACTCACCCCAATTTTTTAAAATAAATTTATTCTTATACACATTTAGAACATTTTTTAAATTACCATGTGCTAATTCAACCATAACAAATTATTAAAGAATTGGTATCATGAGACCACTTACACTTCCCACAGTGAAAATAATGTAAGGAACAATTACAAAAAGCTGATAAAACTTGATACGTTTGGAAATTTGAAACACTTCTAAATCATTGATCAAAGTACAAAACATGATGGGAATTAGAAACTAAAGCTAAAAATTATTGTATAAAGATAAAGTGATACCTAGAGAAAAATATATTGCCTTAAATGATTTATAAAGAAAAAAGGCTAAAAATTAAGAAATTAAAAAAGAAAATAAAAATAAACCCAAAGAAAGTAGAATATATAAAGATAAGAGAAATTAATGGAACAGAAAACAAAAACATAATAGAATTAACAAAGCTGAAAGTTGGTGCTTTAAAAACAACTCATGAAATTGACACAATTCTGACAAGATTGATCAAGAGAAAAGGAGTAACAGCTAAATAAATAATATTAGGAATGAAATTGGGCCATAATTGTAGATAATTCAGGAAAATAAAAAAAATGAACAAGGTGAATTTAAAACTTAGATGAAATGGATAAGTTACTAAAGAAATACAAACCACCAAAACCAACTCATGAGGAAACAGAAAAATGGATAATACTATAACAATTGAAGAAATTGAATTCAGGAAAATAAATATCTTCCCTTAATGAAAACATCAGGTTTAGGTAACTTCACAGGAAAGCTTTCCAACATCCAAAGAATAGATCATTATACACATATATGGATTCCTTTAAGAATAGCAAAATAGGAAACTCTCCCCAATTCATTATATATGGCCAATATACCTTTTACATCAAAATAGATAAGGAAAGTATTTAAAAAAATAACATCATAGGCTAATATCAGTAATACATAAAAATATAAAAACTCTAAGCAAAATATTAACATCCAAATGTCAATGTATAAAAAATATATCTCATAACCTAGTAGGGCTTATTCCAGACATGAAAAGTTGGTTCAATATTAGAAAACTCTATTAATACAATTAACCACTTTAACAGTTTAGAAGAGGTAAAACATGATCAACTGAATAGATCCAAAAGATTTTATTTGATAAAATTTAGCATATATTTTTATGGTTCAAAAAAAAAAAACAGAAATAGAATAAAATGCTCTTAAGCTAATAAAGGACATCTACAAAAAATATTTACAACAAATGGCATACTTAATGATGAATATTAAAGTTTCAAAATCAATATAAATATACCCACACTCACCTCATCAATTCAGCTATACACTGAAAAACCTAGACAGTGAAATATAACAAGAAAAAATATCTAAAAGAATAGGATTGGAATGAAAAAAAGAGAGTATTAATTATAGATGATATGATTTTCCTTTTAGAAAATACAGAAAACATTCTATATAAATTATGAGAATGAATAAGAAAGTTTAATGTGTTTTCTAGATATAAAATCAAAATCAGTCAGATTCCAGAAACCAGCAACAAACTGAGGAAAAATATATAATTTTCTAAAATGTTGTTTACTACAGCAACAAAAATGATAAATTTTACCTAAGAAAAAATGCCTAGGAATAAATCTATCAAAATATATTCAAGACTTTTATGGAGCAAATTATAAAATATTTTGAAATACATTAAATGAGAGGTAAATAAATTTAAAGAGATATCACATTTATGACATGAAACAGGAATTTTTACCAACACTTTTGCTTTTTCTTCCCCATGGAAGCGCACCTATCATAGCCTCCAAAGAGGGAGGGAGTCATGCACAGAGTGGAAGGAGCATCCTCTATTTCTTTGAGAGAGCAGATGTGTTGGTAGAAGTTCCTATTTCATGGGTCAAGAAGCTCAATGAAGAAAAACATTTTCCCCTGCTGGTCCACTTAGAACTTCCTTATTTGTCTTTTTCTCTCCACCTTGCCCGATCCCCCAAATTTACCTGGCTACTCATAGTGTGGGTCTCAAACCAGCAGAATCAGCATCACCAGAAAGCTTGATAGTAATGCAGAAAGAATCCTAGACCTAACCCAGAATCCTAGACCTACTGAGTCAGAATCAGCATTTTTATCAGATCCCCAGGTGAGTTCTCTGCATACTAAAGTTTGAGAAGCATTCTCTGGGGGACCCTCAGATCAGGTCAGCCTACTTGGCATAATGCTGCTCTCCTGATCCTTCTCATCAATGAGAATCCTCTAGACCTGCACTGCCCAATATATGAGCCACTAACCACTTGTGGCTCTGAAACATTTGAAATATGCTGTCAATATAAAATCCACAATGGATTTCAAAAACCTAATACACAAAAGTAAATGTACCTCATTTTTCATAGTAATTTTATGTTGTAATGGTATTGAGTTAAATAAAATATATTACTAAAATAAATGTCACCTGCTGCTTCTTATTTTTTATTGTGGCTACCAGAAATTTTTAAATCATATATGTGTCCTGCATTTGTGGCTTGCATTTTTTTTTTATTGGCCAGCACTACTCTAGACCCTGTTCTCTGCCTCTCTGATTGAAACTGTGTGTTGCACACAACCATCCCATGGTAATTAGCTTCCTGGCTGCAATCCCATGAGAGTCACCCTTTGATATAACTAATAACCCTCTAGTCAGACAAACCTTTTGGTCCCCCACCTTTTCCATCAGGTTGACGGTGCTCTGGTGAAACGCAAACCTTTTTTTTTTTTTTTTGAGAAGTTTGGGTTTTATCGTAGTTTAGAAAGAGCCGGTAAATAGGAGAAGATGAATCAGGGCTCTGGTTCCGGCTTTGCCTTTAACATTCTCTATGACCTCGCCACATCCTGTATTTCTTCTTTTACTCTTTTTATCTGAAGAGTGAGAGGTTCGAACTAGATAGTCTTTAAGATTCTGGAAAGCCCTCACACGAATAACAATATTTTACCCTCAATTATTTGGTATGCACATTTACTGTCACTCCAGTTAGATCGCAGACTCCTCGAAGGCAGTTTTATGTTACTATTTTTTAATTTTTCTCAGCTTTATTGAGGTTTAATTGACAAATAAAATTATAAGATATTTCCATGTAAAAGGAAAACAGAATTCCCCTTTAATAGGTTTAAGAAGTTATCTGAGATACATTAGAAAAGGTACCAGTAAGGCCTAATTGTCTCAGGGTTGAACAGGGTGCCAGAGGATGACTCTGGTGGCCCATTAATAGCCAGTTACGGCCTGATAAGTTGATATACACACACATTGTGAAAGAATTCCTCATCATGAGTTTAACACATCTATCTCCTCCCATATTTCCTTTTTTTTTTTTTTTTTTTTTTTGGTAAGAATATTTAAATTTTACTCTCTTGGCAAATTTCAATTATACAGTACAGCCTTACCAACTATAGTCACCACGTTATACATTAGGCATTTTATCTTATAGTTCCATTTCTAACTCCTGGTGCTCTGACAGAACTTCGAGGATCTCAACAATTGTCCTCAATAAGGACTTTAGTACCAAAGAACAAACCATTTATTCAGGTAGAGCTAAGCTTTAGAAAAAACTTGAGATACTATAAAGACACTGAAATAGAGACATACTCTACAAGCAGCTACATTTTGAGGTAAATCCTGCTTGCATATTTGTGTATGCATATTTGTTTTTTAAAGTTTGGCCATCTGACTGTAACCTGAGGAATCTTGGTTAAATATTTCTTTATGCAGAACAAAGAATGTTGAGCAGTTAAATATTTTACCTCTGAGGCTAAAATTGTTTTTTTTTTCTCCCTTCTGAATGTTTAAGGTGGAAAACCAAGTGTAAATGTTTAAAAGATTTCCAGTCATGAAAATGTCATCATCTATGAAAGAATTGTGGTAACTAACACCTTTAAATGATTAATTAATTCAACAAATATGTACTACACATCTTCTATTATAACCAAATGAGTCAGCAATCTTTGTGATACATCTATGAAATATGAAGAGATTTCAGCTAATACAGAGACAATGAAAGACCAGTCAGTCCCTTTTCCTAAGCATCTTACAAACCTATTGAGGAACTGAACATATAAATTGAAGAGGATTAAGTGGAAATTTACACAATAAACAGGTAATCGATAAACATTTGTTGAGCTGCTGTTATATACATAGTGAACAACAGATACTCATGAACACGATTGATACATGCAATCTCAATATATGTTCAAGTGCTAATGGGGATCAGATTAGCTTGGATGTTCAAAGGTTCATGAATTGTTTGAAAAAATAGGAAGCCAGGAGAGGCTGACAGCAAGGCAGATGCCAGAACCTTCCTGTAGCAACGCAGTTCTCTCCTTCCTCCAGAGAAGCTAAGAGAGGTGAGAAATCACAGGAAGGAAATTCAGTCATCTAAAGCCCCCCTGGAGACATGCAGTTTGTGGACCACTTGTAGGAGAATTACCTGGAGACCTAATTATAAATGCATAGTTCTCTGACTTATTCCAGAGCCCTGACATCAGAACTTTTGAGAGGTAGCTGCAGAAATCTGCATTTTGAATATATGCAGGTGATTCTCCTGCACACTGAAGTTTCTGAACAAGTCATTAGATGAGAAAGAGGGTATCAGATTGGTTCTGACCTGACTGACTCAGCTTTGTGATAAGTTGCCCCCTTTTTCTGTACAACTTCTCTAAGCCTCAGTGTCCTCATCTGTCAGGTATTTTTGTCATTTAGGGAAAAGTGTCCTAAGTAATTGAGAGGCACATGTAACTCAAAGACCACCGATCTTGTCACTAATTTATATTTAGGAATGAATAAATTTTGTGAACATAGTACATGGATAGTAACAAAATTGGGATAAGGGAAGGAAGATTGGTCCTAATCCGTGGGCAGAGCTAATAATATTAGGTAGAGAAAGAGCTTAACATACACACACACACAATTAAGAGAAGCTAGAGACAATTTGGTAGGGTTCATCAGGAGAAAATCAAACTGGAAAATGCACCCTTGCTCTCTGAAAAAAAATTAAATATGAGAAAAGAGGCTTAGCAAATAATTATGTCCCTCATATAAATTATGGGGCAGAGAGAGAAGTAAAAGGAGCTACATTTTAAAAAGAGGCAAGGAAACTATAATGGGAACAGAGAAGGACAAAACATTTCAATGTGGAGCATATTTGGGACAATTTTCAGCAGAAAGAGGCATTAAAATCTAGGATTTTTCCTCAAAATTTAAATTAAACATTTAATTCAGTCTGTTTAGTGGACAAACTCAGAAAATCTATCTGAAATTATCATTACCAGAAAACATCCTTTTTTCACATAGGAGAATTGGGAAAATAGATGGCACAAAATTCAAAATGCTTGGATGCATGCATTCATAATCAAGACTCCATGCTGACAGATAAAAGTGAAATCAATTTAAGCATATAATTCCATTTTAATACAAAAAAAAAAAGAATTAACCCTCTAAATAATCTCAGACAAAGAAAGTCTGTCCCCACAAGTCGATTTTTAATTCCATCTGATTCAGTAGTATCTACTTTTAATTTTCTTCATGAGCAACAATTAATAGTTTACATAATTCTGTGCATCTCTGCAGGTGCCACACGATCAAATAAATGTAGATTAAATATGGGAAGAGCGAGAAGAAAAAGCCACTTGTTTGATTAATCTTTTCTAACCAGTAGTCTAATTCAGGGCCTAACTGTAGCTGGATGGCACGAAACGCCTTCTTTAGATCTAAAGGACAAGGACTTCACTACAACAGAAAATACAAAGGAGAAGATATTGAAATTAAAGAGACAATATAAATAAAGAAGTCAAATAACTAGGATGAAAATTAGAAAAATACATTAGTACAGTGGCGAAATTTCATTATATCTCATTCAAATCCTTAAACTCCAGGTATACTTTCTTTGTAAACTTAGCAGTGATTCTAAGGCACAGCAGAAGTTAATGTGTAATCATTCTAACGGACAATATTAACTACTACAGTATTATTTTATGCAAATTAAGAATTGGCATCAGTTTGGGGTTTCACAGTGGCTAATGGACTACATGCATTTCCTCTCTTGTCATTATCTCTGGTTATTGATGCCAGTGTGTTTTGTCAGTTCCTCTTAGAGCCCTGGACATGTTATATGATAGTCAGTTGCTTGCATGACGGGCTTTCCTGGACTGTCAGTCCTTTCAGAGCTAGACCTTCTCCTTCTCATTGCCATTCACGCTGCTCTAGTACAAAGTTAAATGAAAAGGAGCCTAATGTTGCCTTCTTGATTTATAATAAAGTTTGGTATTTTTGCTGGTAAGTTAAAGCAAGAATTTTAAAACCAAACTGCCATGATGTTTTTGGTACACCAACATCAGGAATAGACCTGCGAACAAATTTTCTAAACAATATTAGAATTCAGGATGAGAGGAGGATGTTCTTCAAAATTTAATAAAACCAGGGTTAGATAAAGAAATTTTGATATTATATATGAATTTCTTAGGTAGTTATATTGTATCACTTTTTAAATAATATAAATGCATTTTGCTCTATACTTTTTTAAATGATTTGTAATAGTAGTATTTAAACACTAATTATTGTTATTGTTATTATAGTATTTAGTACTATTTGAATAATACTAGTTTTTAATTAAAAATTTATTTAATAGAACAAATCGATGAAATGGTTTTGTGATTTCAATACATCTGATCCCAAGGAAATCCGTGGAACCAGGAGGCCTTAAAGCCAAGTGCTAAAACACATGCAGAGGTTTATCTGAAGTGAGAGCACTGATTGAAGATGCTGAGAAAGAAACATCATCCTTAAATCATTTGGTGTAAAACAGACCCAAAAAGATGATGAAAGGTTGTCAATTGCAACTTACATGACTGATAAATATCTTCAATTTCAAACTCATCTCTATGTTTCAGGCTTTATATCCAACTGACCTGAGATATTCCACTTGGATGCTCCGTAATAAGCTGCCTCCATCCACCTTCCAGAGTAGCGGATTCAGGAGCCAGACTGCCTGAGTTCAAGTCAGCAAGCTGCTTAACTTCCCTATGCCTCTGCTTTATCATCTGAAAAACGTGATCAATAAAAAGCTCTACCTCACAGAGCTGATGAGAGGATTTATATAGTGTCTGACACATATGAAATGTTATATAAGTGTGTTTGGTAAACAGATAAAATCTTTCCCAAGGCCATGGATAACTCATTCCTACTTACCTCCCAGTGGCTCACACCCTCCTACTTTCTTTTATTTTCTTCCAAATGCCAGGCTCTTTCTTGCTTCACAGCTCTCACTTCTTTTTTGGCTTTTCTATCATTTTTTTTTTTTCTATTTTTATCCCCAGAGGCCACCAGAGACTCCATGAAGTGATAGCATTTTGTACAACACCCAAAGGTTTTACACAATGGCTTCCATCTTCATAGAGATTAAGGGGAGAACAGTGGCTCTCCACAAGGAAGGTACTCTCCATGAATACCATTAATATAAGTGCCATATATATTCAGGAGTCATAGAAGTCATAGAGTTCTGGATCCAAGTTCTGGCTTCTCCACTCCTTGGCCAGAATATTCTGGGTCAGTCACTTAATCCCACACACAGCATTGTTCTCACTAAAATTAGAATAAAGGTTATACCCAACCTCCAGAGTTGTTAAAAGGATTTCATGAGGTAATGAATGTGCAAGGACCATATATACCAAAAAGAGTTTACAATTTGGTATTATTATTATTTTGTTATTATTATTATTATTATTATTATTATTATTATTAGTTAATATTATTCTGTCCACAGGATAAGGACTAGAGTTCAAGTATATAACCTCTCAGTTAGCATAAGTCTTCATCTTGATTAATATGTTTCATTCTAGTTTGTTGCAGTTGATTAATTTAGTTGTAATCTGTGTGAAACAATGAAAAATTATGCCAGGTGTGAAGATAGTTCCTCGATGCTATGTTGCCATATACCTGCACTCTGTCACATTAGACAGCTTAATAAAGACAGTTATTTGGTAAAATGATTGGAATGTGTTAGGTATATTTTCTTTTTGTGAAAATTTCCTCATACCTGACAGATAAAAAAAAATTTTCCCCCCAAAAAAGAATAAAGGAAATAAGGAAGCAAAAAACTAATAATCAAAGGCCTACTATATGCCAGACACTTATGAAAAGAATCAAGTCCAACACAGCTTTCACAGCCCAAGGACCAGGGCCAGAGGTATGGCAGAACCTTCCCAAGGTCAAGGTGAGGTTACAGAAACTGTGGCCTATTCTAAATGTTTTACATTTAACAAATCAATACCTTTAACAGGAAAAAAATTCAATGCACTATAATATATACTAGCAATAAGATGATTATTTTTTAAAATATCAATTCAAAGTGCACCTCGGGGCATGTCGTCTGATAATAGGTCACCCATAAAAAGGTGTGCAATGAATAACTTATACTTTCAGTTCTGTATGCCCCAGTACTATAGGTATAACCTCACTTGGAGATCATGTCAAAGGCCTAATGTTTTAAGCAAGGCTTGAGCCAGCAGTGCTGACTGGAGTGCCTCCACCTGGGATGGGCCTGGTCAAAGCAGGGTATTTTGACCTAACACTGATGCAGCCATTTGATGTTAAACCACCTTGTCAACATGTAAAATTACCATCTTTTTAAAAACATAAAAGGGATATTCCCTACTAGCATTGGGTTCAGGTCTTATGGGGCCTAAGTCTTATATATGAAAGAAAAAAATTAATTTGGTATAAAAATAAGTATTTATTTAGAATGAAGATAAAACACACAAGTTACAAATTTTAAAAATTTGCAGGAATGTCCAAAACCCAGAAAAACAACAATTTGTATTAACTGCCCAGCAGACCTCTAAAGAATTTATTCCTATAAGTTTTGACTATATAGTTCTTCCTATGCCAATGATTTTGTAATATTGGCCTTAGAATAGAAAGATCATTCCATCTTTCTTCTAGCATCATTGATCAAAAATTTTTACTTTTTGATAGTTTAGAAAAGTTGCTGATAGTTACTGATAGCTTAGCATTTCAATTTGTTCCTGGCAAATACATGTACATTCTTAGGATTGTTGTTGAATTTGGAAAATTTCTATCAGATTTCTTGTGAGCTGTAAGATTTCAAGCAAGTTTTCTTGTGCAGTGACCAATCTTACTCTTTGAATGAACAGAACTTAATAACTAGTCAATGAACTTGTTGTAATAATACTTTATGGTTTATGTTATCATTGTTGATGTCAGTATTTTATTTTAAATTAGTTAGAAATGTAAATATTTTTCCAACATACCCATGTAATTCAATGATATGTTGGGATGCATAAAACATGTTACTTCACAAAGATCTATAGTACTACAAAGTTTGTAGTACTTCTACGTATGTGTGTTCTACTAACACTGTAATTCTGATAAATTCCCTTTTGAGAGATTTCTAAAATATTTCTATGTACCTAATATATTATCAAGTAAATTTCTGGTAGCAAAGAACTTCTGTTTTTTGACAAGGCATTGATGAGAATGGAATGATTCTCATAATTTTATGTGCCTGATGATTGGAAGAATTTGTCACAGACAAGCTCCTGGTTCCATATATTTTAAACCGCTTTTCTCCTCCACCACCCACCCACTATCAGTGGTAGGAGCTATATATCTCACTCACATGTCATCTTGCAGGCTCTGGTCTACACTTTTGTGTCATGTGTTGGTGAGTCAAAGCAATGGGTGGTAGGAGTGTGCCTGGAAGTAATTTCCACACCAAAACAGCTAGCTAAATAGCTCTCCATGGATATGACTGCAAACAATGTAAATATACCCCTCTGACCCAAATGTAAATGGATCCTCAGCTCAACTTTTCTGTAGCCTGTTCTCCAAAAGGCCTGTGGCAATCCAGTGCCACTCAACATGAGAGAAAATGTGACAAGTGGAAGTGAGTGTGGAAAAATAAAGCAGTCTTCATTAATTGAAGTTAAAATATTTTACCTTTATACATTTTATAAAAGCAAATGTCTGTCTTTACATACTCTCAGGGCTTTTGAAGAGGTCTGAGCAAATGAGGGGCCTTGAAATTTATGCTTCAGAATTTGCAGTGATGTTACCTTGGTCTCTGATTTTTACTCCATCCCTAACCTTAAACTTGATCATGGAGAATTTTCCTCTTTTAAAATTTTATTTCTGTATTATTTAAAAATAGAATATGTTATTCTATATGAATAGCTTTATTAAAAACCAGAAAACACCATACATTTTTAGTCTGTTGTAACTGATCAAGTTAGACTCCAAGGCTAATCACCTGTTCTTTAAACTTTCATTTTGAAGGAGCTTAATAATTAGTAAAATGCCTGCATATAATAGACTACTGAGAAAACTGTTAGAAATCTGAGTGTTTTCTGTGAACTCTGGAGAATATGAGATCCTATTGTGTCACAGTTCTCTTCTTCCTTTTCCTACCTTCACCTTGCCTAGTAGATAATGTGTACCCACTTGAATATGATTATAGAATCTAGAAGTCAACTTAAAGGTGTTCATCCAATAGCCTTTCAAATGAAAAGACAGAATGAAAGATCAATCAAATAAACATATCTATTTATTGATTTAAAGCTAATGATAATAATGATTGTCATTTCAGAGAAAAATCCAAGATATTGAGGTATAGATGATGCAAGTAAATTCTCAGGAAATGAGCAGCCTCTTGATTTAGAATTATGGTTGACCATTCCTGAGGTTGGCAAGTGTGATAAGACTGTACTCCTTTTTCCATGTGGTTTGCCAGTCATTTGGGACCACATTTCCATACCATCCCTCTCCCAACCTTGACACTAATCCATCCCTGATTTCATTTCATCCCTACTCCTCACCCCAGGGAGAATAGGTTGTAGATGGAGTGAAGTTCAAAAATGGGGTAAACCTGATTCACATATTATTCAGAATTAAAATAGATATGTTTCTAGGGTTTGCTTTTCATATTATGTCAAAATATTTCCACCTCAATATCAATGAATCAAATGACTACATCCAAACATAAAAATCCTAGTGAATTAAATTATGAGACAAAAATCATAGAGGATTACATATATATGTATATATGTTAAATTCTTAAGGAATAAATTTATCTCTATACTGCACAATATTTCTGGATAGAGCGCCATAACACTTATCTATACTCTCCCTTCTCATTCCTTAGAACTGCTTTTATAGATGTGTCCCAACAGCTATTTTTAATAGAATTGCATTTTAAGGAACTTAAAAAGCATACTCTCTTCTTCCATTCCAATGTCAGATTACAAAATAAAGCAGCCCACAGTAACTATCCCATTCTGGAGTGCTTGGGACTAAAATTTTACCTCACTAGGAAAGAGGATCCTGCAAAGCCAGAGGACGATCTCCTGGTAAGAGAAAGCTTAATCCTTGATTATACCAAGGTGGATGGGTAGGTATTTACATATCACACATACCTTCATTTCAGGGCCCCTTTGCTAAGCCATCACAGTGAAATTTGGTAAAATGGACCCACAAACCTTCTATTGGCATTTGTTTCCTTAATCTGACCTTTATTGCAGTGGATGTCTCCAAGACTGGGCATTCATTCGTTCATTCATCCATCTTTCAAAGAATAATAATGTTCTGGGAAATGATGATACTGCACTGAATGAAACAGTTAAGGCTGTTGCCCTTATGGAGCTAACAGTTGAGCAGAAAAGATAGACAGTAAACAAGATATTACGCAAATGATTAATTAATCATAGAGAAGATTTTCCCCTGTTGTTGGGAATGCTGGATTTGACTCTGTGAGTTCGAGAGGAGGAAAGATATTTGTCAAGATCTCCAAATTTATACCCTTTCACCAGGAACCCAGGACAAGGCTGCTTCTACTCTATACCCAAAATTATAAGAAAGGAGGGCCCTGATTAACCTGGTAAGCTTGGATCCTTGAAACTACCCCAGGGACACTCTGTGTTGATGGTAAGGAAAACATGTTATCAGAAGAGTGGTGATTGGTGAGTTTGCTGATCAGACCAAAACAAAAAGCTATATACCCCTATATCTACATGTTTATGGTCCATAATAATCTGGGGCTTATTCTAAGAGAAATATCATAAGAAAACAATCAGATTTTTTTTTAAGTCTCCCTGGCTGCATGTGAATAATGGTGTGAATGGGAACAAAAATAGAGGCAAAGCGAACAGTTAGAGATTATTTCAGGCAAGAGATGATGTCTTAGTTTACAGTGGTAGTTTTAATGATGGAAAATAGATAAAGTCAAAAGCTATTTAGTAGATAAAATATAAACAGGGGGCTGACTGTGAAAAGATCATCTAAAGGGAGAGGTCAAGATAATTCATAGATTTCTACTGTGGGCAACTATCTTAGCAATCTTTAACTTGGCTGCTCATTAAGCTCTCCTGAAGACCCTCATACCCAGGACTCTAATTTAATTGGTTAAACAGGGTCCCAGGCACAAGTATGTTTTCAATGCCTCTCAGATGTTTCAAATGTGAAGCCAGGCAAGAGAATCCCTGAATTAGGTGGGCAAGAGTTCCCAAGAGAGAAAACACCTACCAGGGAGAGAATTTGAGGGGAAATTCCATGAGTTCTCAAAATATGAGTGTTTTGTCAGAGGATCCCAAGTGCTATGTCAAGTTTAAAAATGGACATACATGTCTGAATGATATAGGGAAGATCTAAATTGGAGACAGTTGGAAGCAATTGATATTCACATTGTAATAGAACTTATGACAGAATGTGCGATTACCTAGGGAGAGAGTATAGTGACAAAATAAGAGGATCCTGGAAAACCCCTTCAAAAAGATAGGGGCTGATGAGTCAGCAAAGAAGACTATAAAGGAGTGCTGGTAAGTTAGAAAGAAACCAGGAAAATGGGGTATTGCCAAAGTCAACGCAAGGGAATGTTTCAAGAAGAGAGCGTGTAAGTGGGTTGAAAGCTGTGTTTAATTATGTCAGTGCCTGGAACTCCACCCTCCCTCCAACAGTAACCTCTGGGTTGATTTCGGGCCCTCCCCATAGTAAGTCTCTACTTTGGCAAGATAGCTATTAGCAAGGAATTGTTATTTAAAGGTCAAATTGTAGGAGACTCAAAAGCCTAGTTTTTTGAAATTTGGAAAATAATTACAATCTCAATTCAGATGCTAAAAGATACCATTCTCTGTGCACATGCACTCATGACTTCTTGTACTTAGACATATATTATGTTTGCCTCTTTGAGGGTTTGAGCTTGGCATGAATGGCAAGGCTTCAGTAGCATTCTTTCTGTTGCCAAGCCTACCCAGGGCAAAACAAACAGTGGTCTTTTAGAACTTGCCTCCTCTTTGGACCTCTACGGTAATGTGTACAGGCTTTTGTCACTGTCATGGTGTCTATACCATTTAATTTTATTTCTTTATATCTGTGTCTCCATCTAATTTCCCTGAGGGCAGGTAATAGTCTTATATGAGCTTATATCTCCAGCACCTATCACAGTGCCGAGCACTTGGTATGTACTGAATAAATGTTTGCTGAATGAATGGAAAGTTGCATGATTTTTCTGTGTGTTCATGAACAGCCAATCTGGAAATTCCATCTCTAAGTATTCTTTCATCATCGACTATAAAATACTGTTTAAATAAAGGATGTGGTTTATCCGCGTTTAAGTTTTAGGTCAATTTTCTATGGAGTTAGTAAAATCTCATTCCAATACAAATTATTTAATCCCTTGGTGCCTTGGGTTTTCTGCCTATAAAATAAGAATGGCAATGCTGATTTCCCTTGGAACTGCAGTGAGGATTGTCAAACTTAGAACTGTACTTGCCCGTAAGAGGTACTCAAATATGAGAACAAATTGGTAGTGGTTTCTGTCTTGTCCTCTCTCTGAGTATGTGTTGGTTCAGATGCTATGAAAGGATAACAGGTAAGTTCTCTGGGTTTATTTACAACTCCCAGAACAGTTGCTACAGACGGAATCTTGTGACCAGTGAAGAATTCTCCATGATAGGAACTGGGTTAATCATGTCATTTTTTTGCTACAATGTCCTGGGCTGGACATTGAGCAAATGAAGTATTGGTGGCCTTAGGGCCTACTTAGGCCAGCTGCAGCAAATGCAGTCAAAATTGCCTTTAAGCTCATATCAAATTTGAATTAGTTTTTTCAGAGCTAATCTCCCCTCTAGTTTGTCTGTTGTTCAGTTGATTTAAGGGTCTCTTGGTGAAAAAATCTATCAGAGAATTAAGATATTCCTTTAAACAAAGTCAATCTTTCTGACTTCAATTTAAATAATAAAATGTCTTGTCATTTATTATAGGTCCATTTGACACATCACACCCACATTGATTGAGCACTGATTACATGCCAGGCTTCTGAAGTGACTTACAGCATTATATGTTCACATGGGTATTGTAACCATCTCCATTTTACACATGCAGAGATTGAGGCTCAGAGACATTAAACAACCTGCCCAGCATCACACAGCTCGCATCACAGAGACACTAGATGAAACTTAATCTCTCCAACTCCTTGCTCAATCTCTTTCTTACTATTTAGTATTGCATCATAAACACTCATCTTTCTGTAGATCTCTAACATGCTTTTATTTTAAAGCTAAATTTTTACTCAATTGGCTGAATCTTTGCAATCCCACCTCAAAAGATATACATATGGGTTTTCCGGTTACTTAAGATTATTTTGAAGAAAAAACAAACAAAAAATAAAATAAAATAAAAACAAGGATAGTATTTAGCTATCTGATCTTGGTGAATAATCTTGTTAGATTTTAACTGAAACCTAGACTTTCATTTTCCTTCAATGGTTTTTATTATTATGTGTGTTTCAATACGCAAGTAACGTTCACATTTGTGATCACCTTTCTTCCTTTACTTTTTAAAAAATTTAACTATCTTCCTTCTATAGTTTTTCAAATTCTTTTTTTTTTCTATTTCTCCCACCATATGCACATCATCTCATTAGATTTATCAGTAGTTTAACCCTTTGAGTTTCAAGTGAGTAGCTGGTGCATTCGTTGACTGTTTCAGGAGGTGCTTTAATCATGAGCAGATGACAGCAGCCCCTGTTCCTGGTAACTGCAAACAAGTCTGGGTTTTATGTATTTTAACATTACACCCAGGAGGATTTTTGCAGATACTTACATTTTCATTCACAAAGACCTAATAGCTTCATGGGAGCAAAATTAAAATTAATAAAGGTCATGACGTGGCCCCTGGGGAAAAATGGTTCCAATTTCTCCTCTAAGTACTAGGCGGACCATACAGCCAAAATAAGAACACAGATCAATTTGATTTTCCTCTTATGTGTCAATTCCAAATGATTTGCACTAGCTACCTGAAATGCTGAATAAAGCAAGATTCTGAGGCTGTGCCCAGGCTTAGAGACAAGAATGCTGTAATCCATTTGTAATGTTTTTCGGGGGCCATGGGGAGTTGTGGTAAGTCTGCACACATGCCAGGATTTGCCATCCTGAGAGAGGGCAATGGCCCAAGTAACAACTCAAAAAAAACTGAACTCCAAGTGAGGAGTACATCACTTTTACAATGGCAAGACCCCATTTCACAAATCGCCCCAAAGTAAACTTATAAATGACATACTTTCAATTATTTTAAAAAACAACCCCCCCCCCAAAAAAAAAACTAACTAAAATGCAAAGAAATAGAGAGAAGGGCATATTGTGTGGGGAGGGGACAAACAGACCATGTTCCTGTGATGTCTCTGCATGTGCAGGGGCAAAGGGACTAGGCCGGTTAGTAACTAGGGACACCAGAGCTAGCAACACTTTCCCTGCTGCAAACATAGAGGGCAGTATAGTTGATAACTTGAGTGTGAAGCCTAAATTAGTAAATTCCATCAGGGAAATACAGAGGGACCATGCTGGCGGGGTCGACATTTGGTATGTGAGCTAACCACATCAGCAAAACATGTGTCCAAGTGTCATACATAGGAAGCTTCTCTTCTGATGACTCTGAGCAGAACTCCTGGTGGGACTTAGGGTAATGCAAGATGCTTTTTATTGGTACTCCTTTTGGTGTGGACAGCTCCTCCTCATATAGTGTCTATTAGATAGGTTATATTTCTCTGCCTTGAAATATTCACTGTGGAGTAAAGGGAAACAGACAGGCATCAAACTGCAGTTTGAAGTGGTGACTGTTATCTTAGAGATACAAATGAGCTACAATCAGAGAAAGGGAAGTCTGGGGAAGGTTTCTCAGAGGAGATGTTAGAGCCAGTTTACTGGACAGAAAACCGTAGGGAGGTCATTCTGGTCTTAGAGAAAAGATAAGCAGAGGCAAGGAAGCAACAGCACAATCAGCCAACTGGACTAGTTCAAGGTTCTTAGAGCATAGAGTGAGAGAAAGGAGTGGATGGAGGGTCCAGATCATTAGGGGTCTAAAAGTCACTGAAGGTTTTTAAGCAGAGATGTGGCATGAACACCTTTGTTGTTCAGTGTTCTTGGCAGCATTGTCAAGACTGGATTTGAAGAGAGAGAGAGATGCTGTTTAGAAAATTACTGCAGTTGTCTAGGTAAAAAATGATGAATATAGGCACACTCAAGAAACTCTAGGAAGTAAAATCATCAGGACTTGAAGACTGATTGGTGAGGGGAAAGGTCAAGAGAGGAAGAAATAAGGTCCAGGTGATTCCACAGTTTCTGACTTGGGAAGATAACAGAGCCATTAATAGACTGAAGAAGATAGGAGGAACAGAGGGTTTCATTTTCTCTGCATGCCTCCTCCAACACCAGGAGCTAAATCAATAGTAAGAGCATGAGCTTTGAAGTTAGAGATTAGGATTCAAGTCCACTGCCTTCCCTTCTCAGGTAAAGCCCAAGATTATAATAGGATTCAGCTCATAAGGCTGATGTTGAAGATTAAATAACAGTATGTATATACAATACATAGTAGAGCTCCAAGTACGTAGTAAGAGGATAAAACTGCTTTTCGATCTCTGGGCCACATAAAATTCACTTGCTATTTTTATTTCCCTAGCTTGAACCAAATTTCTGCTAAGGCATTTATGATATAACACATAAAAGCTACACTTGAATTGGCCTCCAATCTGAGGAATTACCATTGGCTTCTTGACCAAAAGATCTGTATAATCTCATGGGAACCTAACCCCTGGGAGCCCACACATAATAGAGGATTAGGCTGTCCCCCTTGGACTGTGCTGGGATCAGTCCTAATCCAATCAGTACCATGACTTGACTTCATACTTCCCTTCACACTGCTCTTGAAAGTGATCCCTAATAATTACAATGAACAAAATTGTTAAGCCCATGAGGTAGACGTTAGCATCCACAGTGTCTAACACATGACTTGGCACATAGCAGGTACTCAGTAAGTTTTGGCTGGATAAACATGTGCACTCTCTTTACCACCACACCAATACTTAGCCTCAGGAAGCAACACTTGCATTATGCCCATCCCTAATCCCTTCTTCCTCCTACCAAGTATATCCCCTAAGCAAGACTATTTTTAGCATGAATTGTTCTTTTTAGACTTTTCAAAGCTTGTAAATGAAGTGCTTAATCTGCCAGTCGTTAAGAGAAGACTATAAAATGAATATAAATTAAGAGACCAATGTAGATTCGGGTAATTTCCTTCAAGTATATATTGATAAACTGAAATGTTTTACCATGTAGTGATCCAGTAGACTGACCGAGTTTTTCTCTCTGAATGTGAATGTGTCCTCCTAGACAACTCAAGACACTATGAATTAGTAAAACTTATGAGTGCTTATGTTTTTCATACCCAGTGAAAAGAACCTAATTTAAAGATCTGTGATTTAATGAGCCTTTCAAAGCTGAAAACATATCCCACTGAGATTTAAAACAGAAAATAGATTTAAAGTAGAAAAATAAAACAAAGCTTGTTTTGTGTTTCATGAACACAGAAAGGTGCTAGAATTATTTACTGCTTTCCGGACTTTGCATTATGACCAAATTGATATTTTCCAGGTTTTTCATTAACTTAAAATAGTCTGAGGTAAACACATCATTTGCCATGATTAAATCCAAGGTGTTTCCACAGTTTCCTTCTGAACAGCTAAAAATTAAGCCAAGAGGTAAGAGTTCTGGTCGATCCTTTTGAGACAATGCACAGATTTCACCCAGCAGCGGGAGTGAGAATCTAACAGCCACAGCAAGCAGATGTTCTACAAGCTGACTCACATGATAAAATCTTCTAGTCCAGAACTTTCTCACCTCCAAAACTAGAATTAATTCCATCTTATCTAAAAAAACTCCCATAGATTCCTCAAATTGTAAAAGAACATGGAATTCACCTGCCCACCCTCACGCCTACTGCCTCGGCTTTCCACAGAGGCTCTGCAAGAGCTGAAGCTTCTGCCACCTCTCTGAGTGGTTCTAGGCAAACGCAAGTTAACAGATACACAGCTCTCAGAATTCCCTCGAATTTCAAATTTCCTTTTCAATCTAAATTAGACTGATTAAATCAGTTTTAAGTTAATAGCTAGTCTTTTAAAACAGATGGAAGGTTAAGGATGAATTGAAAAGCCAATTGACTATAACCTTTTCTTCCCTGTTCTTACATTCTACCCCTCAGTCATGGAGACAGGTGCATCTCTAGGAAGGCCCTCTACTGGCTTCATAAAGTCCAACTAATGGACAGAAAATGTCATAAAACTGGACCTCACTTGCCACCAACATTAGAGGCCGAGTTGGTCACCCAGCAGGGCTCTGAGTAAATTGTCAGGGGGAGGTAGTGAAGACTACACAACAGGAGAGCCCAGAACAATTTTTTAAAACTCTGTTCTGGATTTTAGTGTCTGTGATTTAGCTAAATTTTGAATGCTCATTTCTTGACCTTTCCAAGATTGAGTCAAAAGTAGAGGTGTTATCTTATAACTTACCTTATAACCATATCCCTAACCCCTTACATTCACCCAAGGTGAGGCAGGACCTTCACAATGCTCATCTAGGATGAGATATTGCTCTGACATTAGTGTATAGTGTATAGATGTTAGTGTATAGTGACAGGTTAAAGTTCACTAACATTATCTGGATCACACATACAGATATTACCTCATAATTTTAATTAAACATTAGCTCCAGTACAGGATATAATAAAAATAGAGACATTTCAGGAAAAATTAATGTTTTTAAGATTATTTAATTTCCAATACGCTTCACTGAAATACTCACTGTACAAATGGGCAATTCTAACTGTTAAATAGTTCTTAAAATTGAACTGAAATTATCTTCCTTTGTGTCTTTAACTTCCGTTCTCTGGAACAAATTATCTTCATATATGGAGATATTTCTCTAAGAAAGATTTAATTTCTTGCTTGGCACTGTACTGCCCCTTTAAAAGTAAAGCTCGAAATTTTAAATTAAAGTGTTTGACAAACCACCAATCAATCAATCGAAAATCTTGAGTACTTGCCAAATGCCAGATACAGCACTCAACATTAGAAATAACTAGCAGTACTCACTCAACTTATTCCTGAGGGATTGTTTTCTACTGGTTCTGTTGTTCTTGTTTTATAATGCCTCTTCTGAAGAGAGAATTAATTAAAAACTAAATAATTTGTGAAGAAAAAAGAAAAAGGCATCAAAAATAAGGTCGTATGTGCTAGTTACAAATATACCTGGAAGAAAAGTAGAATTGAGAACAACACAGGAAGTAATAATATTATTTTGGCCCATAGCAACTCTAGGTGCTTTATGTTTATTATTTTATTTCATTCTTATCACAACTCTGTAAGGTGAGTTTTACGCTCAATTTCTCAAAAAAGAAACTGATGTTTTAAGGTATATTTGCTGTGGTAGAGCCAAGATCCACACTCAGATTTAATTCTAAAGTGTAAGGAACTTTGTGATACTCTTGCAAAGAAATCAATACAAGAGCATTAGCGCCTATCTTGGGATTTGATGCTGTATGTGGATGGCTAATACTCTGCCCCTTTCTGCTGTTTGTTTTATAAATAGATCAACCAAAGAATATAATTATTTTTTTAATTTTAGAACAATATTAAGTCATTGAATTGTTGCAATATAATTGTGAATAATTTGCAATGCCATAAGTCTTTTTACTGGGTGTTTCCAAATTAGTAAGTTACTGAACTCTTATAGAATGATAATTAATAATCAAAAATTTAAGAACACATGCCATAGTAGAGAACTTTGGGGAAAGAAAAATTATTTGGTCATTCATTTCCAAGGATATTTCAGGAGTAAAATTAAATTTGGGAGAGGGAAACAATTTTCCTCTCCACACCACACTGTTGATGATAGGATTCTCTCACAGTAAAATTGTAACTTCAAAAATCCTAGGGGTCTCATCTGGGTCATTCAATTTAACTTCAACCAGGATTCTGCTTGACTTTCCTGTTTCTTAACTTACTGGCCACCCCTCAGCAGGAGATGGCTTGAGTCATATGACTCAGCCACCCATTTTTCTGTAGTATCCTTTTCTGCCACAGTCTAAAAACAACCACAGTGCTGGTGTTCAAGACTCTCCTCACATTTCCAGTGATGGGAGACAGATCCAGTCATCTCATAGGCAAGGCACTTGAATTTTAACATAAAAGCGTAGATGACAGAGAAGTGTGTTTTTCCTCAGAGTGCCACGCCATCTGTGACATTTGCCATGCAGAACCACACATTCCTCTTGGAGAACAAGGTTGCTCGCCATTGTTCTGACTCCAAAATTATTTTCAATGTGAGTGCCTGCAGTTAACCTCATTTATTGACTTTACAATTGAGAACTATGGAGAAAAGTTCAATGGTGCTCTTAACTACATCCTCAATAGCTAGCAAATAGACGAAATGCTTGCTTACGTAGGTTTTCAACTTTCTTAGAGCAGTAGAAAACTTGAATGTGTTTTTTGTGTTAGAATCTCTTTTAAAGTCTTTAACAATTCAATATGAAATGAAAAGGAAAGAGTTCAATTTACAGATCTTCACTTTTGACTAGGCAGCACATCTGTCTCAATTCATCTTGACTATTAGAGGTCACATCGTGAAGCAGTGTGGGCAGAACCAAAACGGACCACATATGAGTGTTAAATATGAGGCACAGCCCTATATCCCTACAAGATCTGTCCTGAAGTGATCCTAAAAGCATGCTATGAAATAGTGTCACCCAGCTTCTCTGGGCTCTAACCCACCAGTGCCAGAACCCCTCACCCACTCACCCACCCACATCCCCCTCCAATAATCGTTGCTCTAGGAACCTTTCTGTATAAACAGTCATTCTCAGGATCTGTGCATTCTTACTTTCCTGACTCAGTCTTAGCTTGCTACCACAAAAGTCCCAATTCCTTTCTTGCCCACAGAACAGCTGTATCAGCTTGATAAAGTGCAAATAAAATGATACTTGGTGACTGCTGGTAACAAAGAATGCCCCAGTGTGGACTGGGTTTGGAAGTGAAGGTTAAGGTATTGATTCACCTTAAAATCTTCACACATTTCTTCTG
The DNA here is from genome assembly GCA_028627145.1 of Eidolon dupreanum. Classification (NCBI taxonomy): domain Eukaryota; kingdom Metazoa; phylum Chordata; class Mammalia; order Chiroptera; family Pteropodidae; genus Eidolon; species Eidolon dupreanum. The sequence continues at coordinate 31,856,074 of CM053509.1, read as the reverse complement.
CCATCCTGGCCTGAAGTATAAAAGAGAATGTGAAGCACAGTGAAAAAAAAAATTACTCGGTAATAATCTATTGCATCTGATTTACAAATAATTTTCACATATAACATATTAGCAGTATGCTTTTGGTTATAACAGAAATTAACTCAGGCTAAATAAAGCAAATAATACGAATAATAATTGATTATGTGGATACCAGGGTTTCTCACTGCCTCAGGGCAGGAATGCTGTTGTGCCTCAAGAATGAGGAAGCGGAATATGCTGGTCTAGGAAACCCCCCAAATCCTCTTTCTTATTGTCTTTATTTTATTCTCTTTAGCTGCAGAGCTTCTTTCTCTCTGATTCAGCTGCATGGTGGAAAAAATGTCACCAACCAAACTTTTTGAGTTTGCCTCTGCTCTATTTAAAATTCCAAATTAAACTGGAATTTTTTGGTCTTAATTTCAAGGGTTTAGAGAGCCTCGTTGGTCAGGTGCCCAAGCATCCTTTGTCAACCCTATGGCTAGTCAGGTTGAATCATAGTGCTCAAATGTGGCTGGCAGCATTTCTGCCATTGTGATCATGCAGATGGTAGCAGACTGGACAATGGATGGGAGGAAGTAATCCCAAAAGTGCAGGTCCAGGACCAGTAATTCAATGGATACTAATACATGTATTCCTTACCTAATGCTCTGCCCTACCTATTAAAGTTGTTATTGTTGTTGTTGTTATTATTATGATTGTCATCATCATCATCATCATCATTTTACAGATGAGGAAACTGAATTTCAGAGAGATTATGTAGGTGGTAAACATAAAAATGATAGTGAGATCAAGGTCTTCTCATTCCTTTCATCGACTCTTATAAGATGAATAGCCTTACTTTAAGAGAAACAGGAAAAAAGAAGGTACGCCCATCTTCTATCTTCAGAAGATTTTAAATTTAACTGGAAATACAAGACAGATTCTCATAAAACAGTTTAATAACGTTTTGAAATCAACACATAACGTACAAAGCAACATGTAAATATTTCAAACTATTGAAAATAGTTAAACTTTGGTTTCTTATTTGGAAGGAACTTGGGAAAGAGTGTGGAAAGGACACTTCAGACATAAGAAATGAAAGAAGTCACACATTATCAGCAGCAATTTTCATGTTAATACCAAAAATTTGACTTACTCATCACCCCTACTTACTATTTGCAGGAAGGCAAGATTTATATTTTCAAAGAAATAGAGGAGGATGAAAATAGAACAACAGAGTCCTAGATTTCCAGATTTCCAAGCATTCACAGAACCCAGGCTCCAGCCTATTATCCTTCTCCTCAAACATAGCCAATTTCTTAGAATTATTTTGTTTTCTAAGGCAGTTACCACAAAAAGTGCTATTTTAATCTCTAGTTCAATAGGATTGATGCAGAAATCCTTCTCAGATCATCCTCTGAATAGGATTTAATTTGTTTTCACATCACTGGTTTTAAAACTAAGAATTACTTCTATTAAGAATTAGTTCTTCATGAATTTTTCTGATCCATTTCCAATGTCATTTTTAGTGCCCAGACTTGAAAAATGACATCTAGATCTAAACAAGATAAAGTGCCAGCTATAACAGAGCACAGCTGAATCAGTTGTTTGGTCTGTTATCTCATCCCACACTGTGGCCCTACAGTCCCAAACAAAGCCCTTGAGATGGAAAGTCACAGCCTCCAGCTCCAGATTCAGACTTTCTGTAAGTTTATCTGGAGACTGAAAGAAGATCTTTAACATTCTGAGGCTTTTGGCTTCTTCACTCAGTTATCAACAATTATCTTTTGAATTCCAACTATGTGACAAGCCCTATTCTAAGCTCAGAAGGTACAATAGAAATGAAGCAAAAAATTCCCCACCCACATAGAGCTTGCAGACTATTGGCCAGAGACAGAAAAAAATATATAAGAAATAAATTATATAAAATTGTTAGAGGAGTACTATGGAAAAAAATTAAAGCATCTTTCTTAAGGGCAATGGGAAAAAGAAGGTGATTATATTTTAAAATAGCATGGTAAAGGTAGACCTCAGTGACTAAACGACAATTGAAAGAGATAAGGTATGCAGCCATGCAAATGTCCGGGATAAGGACATTTCAAACAGAGAAATGGTCAATACAAAGGTCCTGAGATGGCAGCATGCCTGGCATGATTGAAAAATAACAGAGAGGCTGCTGGTAAGAGAGTTACAGGAAATGTAGGTGAAGGGCAAAAGGTGAGCAGATGATACAGAAACTTGTAAAGACTTTAGCTCTGCTTTGAGTGAAATTGAGTCCATTGAAGGGTTTATAACAGTGTAGTATGATCTAAAGCTAAAGTTGAACAGGGGTACTCTGGCTGATATGTCAGGATTTGACTTCAAGGCAGCAAGAGTAGATACAGGAAGATAAGTGAGGACGAGGATCACCATACCTCCTGTTTCCCAAGAACAATCCTGGGCAATGTGTCTTAATACAATTATTAATGCCCCTCTTTTTGAAGTCTTCAAAGTGTCCCAGTTCAGATGGTAAATTGTGTTATCACCCTAGTTAAGAGACCATGCTAATACAATCATGCAGATGAGAGATGATGGTGATATGAGACAGGTTAATAGCAATGAAGGAGAAATGATCTGATTCAAAATATATTTTAAAGGTAGAGTCCACAGGATTTTCTGTTAGATTAGATATGGACCATCAGAGAAAGAATGGAGTCAAGAATTTTGAGGATTGAGCAATTGGAAGGATAGAGTTGTCATTGAAAAAAATGAAACAGGCTTTGCAGGAAAAGGCCAGGCATCTTGGGGCATGTTCATTTTGAGCTATCTATTAGATATCCAAGAAAGCTTTCAATTAGGCAGTTGGAAATATGTCTGGAGTTCAGGAGAGAAGTCTGGGCTGGAGATATAAATTTGGGAATCAATAGCATGTAGGTGGAATTGAAAGCCATAAGATTGGAAAGAATCATCGAAGACATGACTATAGAAAGAGTAAAGGTTCAAGAACAGAGTCCTGAGGGGCCCCAGTGGTAGAAAAAGAAGAAGATCCAGCAAAAGAGATTAAGAAGTGGCCAGAGAGGTAGGAGAAAAACAGGCTTTCTTTCATCTTTTCAATAAATTTGTTAAACTATGCCAGTGACTTTTTTTTTTTAACTATGACCAAGAAATACATCAGGAACAGCTATGTTTAAAGGTGGAGAGTGAGGAGCAGACAGAGAGAGCAAAGTCTAGTCTCCTCATCCTTACTTCAGCCAGAGCTGGTCTGTTTTCTTATTCCAAATAATGGGCTGCTGAGTAAGATTTCATTTGTTAAAGGTGGCCGGGGAATGAGAGGAGGTCTCACTACTTAAAAAAACAAAAACCATTACCCTGGATAATCTTTAAGGTCTATGGTCCCTTCTGACTCTAAAATTTACTTGAATGTACCCAATTCTAACAAAGAAGAAATTTTCCAGTGTCTAAAGATAGGTACCACAGTTGTCTGATAGAGATGGGACATTTGAATCATTTCTCTTGCCTGAGATTACCCATTTGTTATAGGAATTAAGTCATATGAAAATAGGAAGAGAAAGATAACAACTGGCCTTGAGAAGTGGGAAGTCAGTTGAGTTTTAAATATGAATCCAGGAAATGTTTTATTAAACAGCTAAGGCATTTACCGGCTTAGACTAAAGAATAAGCCTGCTCTAAATCCCACTAACCTCATGAGTATTCCATTTATCTAAGAAAGCCACAGAAGCACATTCCAAGAAAGTTTCTTGCTGTTCTACACTGAGAGAGCAAAAATAACACAGGGTTTTTACCCACAAGTATTATTAATCATAATAAACAATAGTTACTGTTTGTCAAGCATTAAACGTGTGCCAGGAACTGGGTTAAGGTTTTTATGAGTATTGACTCACTTAACCCTCACAACAATCTCAAGGCAGGTACTCTCAGGTACTCAATGAATATTTGTTGAAAGAATATCATGAGACTAAGCACAGTTAACTTGCCCAAGGTTATCTAGCTGGATAAGTAGTCAATCTGGGATTCAATCCTGGGGCTCTCCAACTCCAATACTAGTATCCTTAATCACTATACTTCTGTTAATTCAGTGCATCTTAATAGGGGATGGAGTAGAGACTGTGGTATAACCCACCCAACTCCCTCTTTTTCCTCCAGCTGGCGTAGGCTACTAATAGCTCACAGCCGAGTGTCTCCTTGGATAGTCCCCTCTGCCAAAGGGATCTGCCAAAGGTTACTTCCCTTCCTCTGGAAAGCCTGTGACCAGTAACTGGTATATGCAAAGATACAAATGACTAGCCCCTTTTGTCAGTTCAGGACTCTTTTGAAGGGCCATCCACTTCCAGAGTTCCCAAATCAACCTCTCACTCTGCTCTATACTGCTTTTCTAAGTCCCTCCTGAGACCACTCCCATTAAATGTCCCACACATGTCTTCTTTCCAAGGTTTGTGTCCCAAGAACCCAATGAAGACAGTGAAGTAGAAATCTGCTTCAGCCACTCATTCTATTCATTTCATAATCAGCAAATATTCACTGAACTCCAGGAATATATGAGATTTCTTCTTTTAAGTATTTCCTGTTCAAAACATTTGTGTATTTTCTAATGGGTTATCTTGTTTTAAATTTTACAGGCATTATTTTACGTATTCTGAGTACTAACCTTATATTAGTTATGTACATTACATATCTATTTTTCCTGTCTGTGTCTTGCCTTTTAACTCTAAGGTATCTTTTGTTATGCAGAAGTCCTCATTTTTGGACTGTCAAATGTATGGATCTTTTATGGGTCTTTCATGCTTATACTTCATGTATCCTGTCCAGTAAAGCCTTCTTTACCAAAAATCAGAGAAATGCAGATTAAGCATCAATGAGATCTAATTTCATAGTGCTCACATTGCCAAAAATTTGGTAATCACAAGGGCACATGGGAGTGCGTATAAGCAGAAATACCCCTACCCTACCAGGAGGAATATAAATGGGTATAATTGCAGAGCACTTTAGCAAAGTTGAATGAAGCTAAAGATGGTCACTCCCTTAATACTGAAATTCCACTTTTAGGTGTAAACCCTACAGGAACTCACGCTTAGGTGTGAGGAAGCTTAGAATTTTGGAAAGGCAAAAAATTGGAAACAACATAAATGTCCATCAGTAGGAAACAGATAAATAATTTGTGCAATATTCATACAGTGAAATGATTTATAGCCACTAGATAAAATCAGCATGGAAAGAATATGTAGAACAAAACAAAATTATAATTTTTATATTAAATTTATAAGCCTAAAAAGTAATAAAGTGTATTTTGGGGTATATAAATATGTAGTATAAACATATGTATGGTAATATAAACACTGAAATCACAATATTTTCTCTGAGAGAAAAGGAAGGAGGAAGGAGAATGGAATTAGGTACCTGGAAGCCTCTACTATCTCAGTGAAGATTTATTTCTTAAATTAAATTTAAAAAGAAAAATCTGAAGCAAATACAGCATAATGTTGGGATTTGATAAAGCCGAATGGTAGGTACACGCTGTTCACCATATTATTCCCAAATCTTGCCTGTCTGAAATATTGTACAATAAAAAAGTCCTTAAGTGAAGAAAAAGGAAAAAAATATTTACTACAGTTCAGAATTCAATTCAGATAGGCTTCTTGGTTTTATTTTAGAGAGATTTTGAAGGATCACAATGGTTTGATAGAAGATACAGAATGTATATATCATGGAAACATAAAAAATTTAAAAACCAGCTAAGGAGTTTTTACTAAGGAGTGATATGATGCTTCCGTCTTCTGGGAAGATGAGTCTGGCCAAGTGGTGTAGTATGGTTGGAACAGGGAGTAAGAGGAGGTGAGGAGTTAAAAAGATCCTTCTGATGAGCAGCCATGAGCCTTCTAGGAGGCAGCAGCAATGGAAAAAGAAACAAACAAGAGGTTTTGCATGGTGGTATTCTACCTCACAGTTAGAATTAAGTAATTAATTTTAAATCAAGCAAATGAAGCCAGATGAGGGAAACAAAAAGTCAAAACTGGTTCTGAATACAGATGCCTGGATAATTATGGAAGCTGGTGTGATTAGTCAAGCAGAGATCTCAAAAATAAGAGCTATTTGTGGGAGATTCTGATTTTGATTCTGGTTTTAAATTTGTTGCCTTTGAGGTGCTGATAGGATGTTCAGGGAGCGAAAACAAGATGCCAGTTGAAGACGGGAGTCTAGAGTTTGGTGAAAAGACATTAGAAAGGTGGTTTGGGCAGTCAACTGCAGAGAGGTGAGAGGTGAAGACATGAGAATGCTTTTAAGAGCTTAAAAGAAAGTGGAAGAGGAGAAGAGAGAAACTTGGGGACCACCATGTACTCTTTTAAGCTCCTCCTTCTCCTTAGCCCTGCACAGCGGGCCTGTCCTTAACATTTCCTGGACAGGGTAGGAAAATAAATGAAGGCCTCAGATATTGGCCTGTTCCCTCTGTTCCCATCACTATCTCTATTCCGCGTCATGAGAGCCTGGGGGGTTTGTCTGTGAATACCCTATCTCTCATCTCTCGTGTTTAAACTCTATCCTCCCAATAACACACACACACACACACACACACACACACACACACACACACACACACACACCAGCCACCCCTCAGGAGGATAGATGAAGAATGAGGCCTTTACAGGCTCTGGAAGAAGTATTAGGGTAATTGGGGTGGTAATTCTCTGGGTTTTGGGTACCAAGTTCATTAAGAGGTTGGGCATGAGCTCTGGGTAGATATTCCTTAACCTTCCAAATATTTTGGCCCATTGGTTAGAGGCAAAGCAGAGAAGGGTCTAAACAGCATCCTCTAAAGCAGAGAGGTCTAGAACAGGGGCCTGATTGCCCAAGGGTAGTTGTACTCCATCACCAGAGCAGAGCCCAATTCATAGACTAGTCCTGAGCAACATCTCATACCATTTTCAACCTTTCCATTCCCACTTGAGTCACCAGGAACATGGGGTGGAGCTCTGGTTGGAGAGGAGGAAAAGGGTAGAGATTCCAGGACACCAGTAACTCATTAACTCTCTCCACTTTTCTCTCAGCAAAGGAGAATGAATATCTGTTGATCATTCACTCAAGACAGAGAGATTCACCTCCTCTCAGAGCCAGTACTAGACACAAGCCAGTTCTCCCCAAGCTTCCATGGGAAGCCCCAACCTACTCTAAGTCAGCAAGTTCCTGGACTTCGGCATGAACCTGCAGACTACACAAGACAAGCTGGAGGTCTCAGTGTTGGCCAGGCTAATGTGAGCAACAAAAGCAACAACAGTATTTAAAAACATGAGATCTGTAGTAATAATAGTAGTACTTATTATTAGTTGAATAAGCTTTTAGACTGTAGCAAGAAAAATTGCACCTCAGAGGAAAACAGAAAAGCATTTTGTATCTCATCACAAGTCTTCCTAAAAAAAATAAAACTACTGACCTCAAAAAGTATGTAAAAAACAAAATAAAAATATACTAAGCTTCTTTCCAAGAGTTATTTGGGGCCCAAGATACTAAAATTCTAATCTTTCTGTGCTGATGAAATGAAATACTTTCTCCTATCATTTTTCAAGTTTGTGCTGCAATAGTAAGATACAGTATCTTACATTTTGAAGCTATGAGAAATGTGTTGGCAAAGATGCTTTAATACAGATTAGTCCACAATATAAATCAGGGCTGCTTAAATACACAAGAAACAGATATGGCAATATAAGTAATTTTACAATTTTCCTATACACAGTAGTAAGAAAAACAGGAAATAGGTGTTTATTAGCAGTTCCAAATATACCAGCCAAAATACAATTCCCCATGGAGTCTAAGTTATTCAAAATATAGCAAAGAACAGAATTCCTAAGATTATAAAAGGGTAATTAATCACAAGCAGTGTTCACAGACCAGTGATTTGGAAACTACCTTCTTATTGAAGATCTGGATCAAGAACAAACTTCAAAGCAAAATTAATTGATCTCAGATTCACAGCATCTGGTCAATAAACCCTCCCCCAAAAAAGTCACTTTAAACACACTCAAAATCTATCTTTTTTTTTTTTTAACAATTCGATATACTGTACATTAAATAGGCTTTTTTTACATAACTTGGTTAGCCGATCATAGGCTATTTGCACGAGGAATGCCACCTCTTACTGATAGTCTGTAAATTGCACTCAAAGGTCAGGCACATTGTTTAGGCTTTTTCATAAGAACACAGGCTCATCATGAAGCCAGATTCACAAACCAAGAGGACCCACTTGTTTGGACATCGAACATGATGCAGCTTTCAAAAATTTGTCTCTGAGTGAATTCTTTAGATGTACATCCCAACGTTTTCTGAATTAGGACAAAGGGCTTGTCATTTTAGTGGCGATGACTCAAAAATATGTATTTCAGATATATGAAATGTAAATATATTTCAGTTTTTGCAAGAGTAATGTAAGGGTTTTAAATGAACATTCTGATCTGATTTGGGGAATTAGATGATTAAGAATCTTAGGAACTTCCAGCAATAATGATTACCTGTAAGAGTGACCTCAAAAATTCTGTGAAATGGTTTCTTCCCCATAAACTAAGGAAGTTTGATATTTGGCTCAGCTACCTCAAAAACTCATTAGGATGAACATTGATGACTTAATTATTTGTGAAGCACCATTAGGTCCTCTGATGAAAACTACTTTGAAAGTGCAAATAACTAATAAATTAAACAATTTGTCATGGAAATGGAAGAAATTAAGTAAGGAAACCTATGTGTGTCTTTAATTGGAATGGTCTACAGACATCTTATTTCAGTCTACGTGCTCTTCTGAGTGTAGGCTTACTAAGAAGAAGAGGGAAGGCAAGCTCTTTGGAAACTACTCTATCAAGTAAGAAATTAGCAATAGTCTAATTAGAAACAAATTAGCTCTTGTGATCCAATCTGAACGAGACTATCATACTGCTCCCTGATGTTTTTTAAAGTCCATCTTCATAGAAAGCCAGGCTATAAGCTTGTTATCAGTTGGGCTTCACTATTCTTAGGGTTGGTTGGCCCGTCACAATCAGTATGAGAAAGAGAGAAAAGGTAAGGGGAAGAGAGAAAAGAAGAGAGGGTGGGGAGGGAGGGAAGGAGAGAAGAATGTATTGACATAATTCTCCCTCTTCTACTCAGGTGGGCAGTAGGCAGTGTGTCAAGATAACTATGTATTCACACATAGTATTTCTTCCTCCAGGGTAAATAGGGATGTAAGCAGCTTCCCATGTGACTAAGTTCTGGACAATGAAATGTGACAGAAGCAAAGATTGCCACTCCTAGGCCATCCAAATTAATGGAACCACTTTGAAATACTTTTGTGAGGTGTGTCTTTCTACCTGGTGATTAATGGGGGTACTAATGAGGCCATACTCTGAGAATGATCACAATAAGCTCTAAGGCAGGCCAATCAATTCTCTCTCTTTGCTTATTCCAGCAGAGGACCCTAAAGCAACCCTAACAGACAGCAGAGGCCCTGAAGGGGAAGAGCTGGATTCAAGAATCCATGCTTGGAGAAGAGTTCCACAGAAGCCACCTTCTGAGCACCCAATGGACTTTGCTTACACACACACACACACAAACAAACTTTTACTGTGGAAAGCCACTGAGGTTTGGGGTTTATTTGTTATAGCATTAGGTAGCCTACCATATCTAATACAGACTAATAAAGATAAACTCATTAAAATCAGTTCTCATTGGCCAATCAGCTCTAGGCTCTGAAGCATCTGGATAAGTTGGAAAAAATCCTTTCTCATTCCCTCCCTTGTTTTTCTGGCAGGCCAAGCTTCCTGCTGACCAGCTCAACCAGTGGTGGCAGTCGGAGCCATAACCTCCTTCTGGAACTTCCGAAATAAAGAAGGTCGCAGATGTTCTCTGCAGGTCACACCCTGGAAATTTGCTTTGTCCTGACTGGAGTAGAAAGTCTATTTTCTCTTATTCCCAGAGTAATATCAGGCCTCAGTTCTCCACCCTGCCTCATAACTTATAATTAAATATATTTGGGTCAGGTACTGTTGCTTATTGTGATCATTCTCTGAGTATGGCCTCATTGGTACCCCCATTAATCACCAGGTAGAAAGACACACCTCACAAAAGTATTTCAAAGTGGTTCCATTAATTCGGATGGATTGAGCACAAGCAGTAACCCTAAAGAGATTTCTAGCATCCTGAAGCTAAAGAAAGGACTCCAGATGCCTGCTAAGAAAAGACAATAGAAGGCCAAAGAAAGTCCCTAACAATGAGAGATTCAGAGAGCATCTAACAAGTGTGCCTACAACCACACACTCTAGTACATGTTCTAAGTGATGTAAACCAAGAGTTAAATACAGACTGGAAAGAACTGTTTCAAAATTATTTTCTTCAAGTTGTTTTCCCCAATACAGTCCTCTTTGTTTCCATCTACGTTAGAACTATAAACTAGCAGACTTGGGTTGCATCTGGCCCACAGATATGTTTGTTTGGTCTTCCCAGTGTTTTAAAAATAGTGATAGCAACATTTTTAAAATGAAATTTTTAAAAATGAGATTTCACACAGAAGTCTAGATTCTGGCTCCCTGTGAAAAATCAGAAGATTGAGCAATACTGGAAGTATGTTTCTCCCATGGCAATGATAAGCCGCAGCTTCTTGCGACGAGGGGCCCATGCTGTCCACTTGGCTGGCTCGAGTGCCACCCATAACACTGGCTACTCAACTCATTTGTGTTTCTCACTTGCCCTGTAAGGCTTTTGGCTTACTCTTTGGACAATATTTTTATTAGTTTATGCAACATAATTTTTTTCACGGCTGGCTATATCCTGAGCACTGCTTGTTGATGCATCTGAAGAACAGGGCCTGGGAAGGAAAGGACATTCTTTTACCACATGCCGGGCACACAGCGAGGAAAGGGAGGAAAGCAGCTGGTCCCTCATCACGGGCACTAGGTGACTAAGGTAAATAAGCTCATTGTCACCAGTGAAGGGTTCTTATCAAGGGGAAGAGTATTGAACTTGTGGCCCAAATTTGCTCTTGCAAGATGAATGGGAGGCCCCTTCTGTGCTCTCCCTGAGGCTGTCACAATTCTCTGTTACCTCAGCAGGTGTTTGTGTGGGGAGGGAACTTCTGGAAGAACAGTAAACATCTGCAGCCTGACCCAAGCCTTGGCTCTCCTGCTGCCTCCCACTCTAGAGTGTCCATTAAACAAATAATACGTGATAGGGTGTCACAAGGTGGCACAGTGGATTCGTAGATCTGGACTGACCTTTCTTCTACTGATGAACGTAGTACCTGGATTTGTTTTTAGTTTGTTCTCAGTTAATATACCTTATGCATTCTTTTTTTTATCCTCTTTTATTTCTTATTCTCTTCCTTTTTCTCCTCAACCTCCTCCTCATTATTATTAAGTGGTCTTCAGCTTCTGAATATAGTATTTCAGAGTACGAGAGTTCTTATTTGTACTGACAACTGTTTCAGTGCTAAACATTGGAATTTCGGAATTTCAGGAAGATAGAAATCTTGTCTGTCTGGCCCTAACCTGACTTAAATAAATGCTAAATAAACATCTGCTATATAGATAAATAGAAAACCTGAAGACCTACTGGAGTATCATCGTGCGAAGGGTATACTTCTCATCATTTGGAAATGTGTAAGAGCATTTTCTTTCCTCACAGTACATTCTAAAATACAAGCACTTGGAGATTTCACCCATCCTGGGATACTTTCATGAGGCTCTAAATTTATGTTCTCCTTTTGCCCCGGCCATTACCAAAATGTCAGTAGAAACTCACCTAGAATCTGGTGTTGTGTCTGAGCTTCAGCACATTCCATGAGACAGACAAAAATCACCTGGGGCAAGTGAGGGCCAGCACCCGCTCCTCACAACAACCTGGATGTCCAAAAGTCTTTTCTGTCAACTTCATCCAAGGAAAAAATGGAATTTGCGGGAGACTGGGTCTGTGTCTGAGCATAACTTACTCCTCTGGATGAAATCAAACGTCCTCTCTCTGCCCTCTCACCTCAAATTGTGTTTTTATTAAGTGCATACTTCCAAAGAATTATTAGACTTCTTTGTCTTTATTTTAGTGGTTTATATAATGCCAAGCTAGAGGTAGGGAGGTGAACTAACTTGACCTCAGGCATCATGTGACAGATATTGCTTTGGTTTAATTGTTGTCTGGGAGGGATTGGGGGTTGGGTGTGACATAATAATATTAACCAAAACAATGGCCATTTAGTTTATATAGTCTTTCTTCCTGTAATTTCAAAGCAAATTTCAGGCCTAATACAAATGACATCAAAAAGGAATAAGCTAAAGACTTGGCAGCTGCGGCTTGCAGGATAATTCACTTATCCATTCAGCAAGCATTCACCAAGCACCCACCACCCTGAGGATGTGGTGGTGGACAAGAGAGTCACAATCCTGGCCTGCTCAGAGCTTATTATGCTGTGTTCTTCCTGGTGATATTAACTTCCCCAGTCAAATAGTACGAGTTGGGTACACATGAAACAGCCATCTACATTCTTCAGTAAGCATTTCCGGTTTCCTCTTCAGCAGGGTTAGTCAGAGAGTCTGGATCTCAGTTCAATGAAGGCATGGTTTTTTGGTCTTTTTTTTTTTTTTTAAATTAGTTTCTTTAAAAAAAATTTTTCAAAGAAATAGACAATTAGTCAGTAATACTTACTGGGGATGAGAAGGGCCCACCAGGAGAGGGGTTAAATATTTACGTCAATCTTTCTATCACAAGGCACTGAGCCAGGAACTGGACAATTAATGCTTTGAACACTGAAGCCACTTTGAGAGGAACCTTCTGGAACCTCCCTCTGCCCAATGCAGTTACCTCACTTCCCTAGAATGTCTGCTCTTTTTCTTTTCCCGGCATCCTTTTTATATGAGCATCTTCCAGCCAAGCCAATTAAAAAAAATTATTTGCCATCTTTGAATGAATCCTGAGAACCATTCAGTGTTAACATTAAGCACAGTGGAGCAGCAAATGTTTCAAACGGGTAGATTGGAAACGAGAAAGTAAGGGTTATCCATTAAGAGTGGGTTCAGAAGTGGGAGGGACATGGTTACTTTGAGATGAAACTCATTTACACGAATCAAAACAAAAAGCTAAATGCATCTGGGAAGAAAATAAGATGTGAAAGGCAGAGAAGGACACAGAGAACAATAAAGAAGTTCTTTGGGAGTGTTTTACCTTTTATGTTAGTTGAAAGAGTGTAAGTATGTAAACATGTATAACTCAAAACCCCCAAGAATTGGTTACTTTTAAGTTCAAATGATCCTACAAAAAATTTTGCAGAGATTGTCTAAGGATTTATGCCTGTGCTCCACAGGGAACAAAATTTTTAATACTGCTATATAAACAAATGAAATATTTGTTCGGTATTTTCTTCCATGAATGTTGTGTGGACACCTCTCTTAACCGCACTCGCCACCCCAACCCCCACCCTCCATGTTCCCATTTCTTTGGAATTCTGCAACCAAAAATCAAGAATCTCAGGAGTTTCACTTCTGGTCTGTAAGAGGTAAAATAAAGAAATCTTTTGAGAAACAGCAATCACTTTTCAGGGCTTCTCTAAGTGTTTTACCTATTATAGTTAGAAAACAGGCAAAAAATATTTTTTTCCCCAATAGCTCATGAGATCCAAATATTTTGCCTTCTTCACTCCTGTTTTACTCAAAAATGCATACTAAGTATCACAAAAAACCATCACTTTCTTAAATACCAAAAATTTGTTTTCAATCTTCAACCTTCATTACGACATAACCTATATAAAAGGCAGGCAAGTCAAAGACATTCCAGAGGAAAAGTTAGCCCTGCACTTTTAATTATCTTCCGGTATTTCCTCTTTTCCTTAAAAGGCTTAAATAAACTCACCATGTTTAATTTTTCTAGTCTTTCTCAAAATTATTACTACAGCTTTTTTAAGTTGGGTAACACAATTTCTGTTCCCAGTTAACTAATGTCCTCTGTGTCATCCAAATTCAACAAGGAATAAATAGTGTTGCTCTGAACAAAACCTTTTACAATAGATTGAATTTCATCTAAAAGCATGTAATTCTGCATTGTCAAAAGCAGTTCCTAATCTTTATATATAGGAACTTACAAAGGAGGAATTTAAAGCCATCAGATTAAGTGAAAAATGTGAATGAGGAACTACAAGTTTCTGCTCAGATGACACAGGAAAAGCTCTGTAATGTCTTCTAATTTAATCATTGCTGTGGGTGGGAAAATTTGTGAAATATGCCTAATAAGTCTTGCAGGTCATTATTTACTGAAATACTACACTGAATGGTTATTTCTTTTTAAATACTAATAACCTAGAAAGTCTGGCCTCATTCAGCAAGAGGGTCAGCACAGAGGCATCTGATTAGTGTCAAAAATGACTGCCTCTCTTTAGTAAAGGAATTTCCTAAAGGAAACATAATTCACAATGACAAATGTCGGCATTTTTAGAATTACAAACATTACCTACAACTTGAATTCAGGCTATGAACCCACTGGATAAAGTTCAATACTTGGTTAGGAGCTAACAGGTTTGAGTCCCAGTTTAAAAAAATATGTAAGTATGTGTGTAAATATATAAAGAGCAACATATCAAAAGTCTTTGACACTCGGAATAAAAGACTGACATAACAGCCATGATAGCAAGACTGCTTCCTTACCATAACCTGCAGTTTTAAAGTTGTCTACCAATACATTTCTGAACTGGCTGTTTCTTTCAACTAAAATTTCATGAAAATTGTTAATGTTAATAGAAATATCTGTTAGGGAAATGCCTGATGTTGGCAAATAAAATGTTTCTATCCTAATTACTTACTCATTAAGCATGTAAAATCAATTTTTTAGCTGCTTTTATCTTGAGGAACTTAAAAATGTCTATCTCTATCTCACAATGACAAACTTGCCTTTAATATAATCACATGACTTAATCTGGCTTGCTTCATATCTTTTGCTTAAACAAAAACCAAAAATAAGAAAATTGCCTAATACTACTACTTATATCTGTATAATTAACTTATTAGTAGATCTTCATGAAGAAAGAAACCTTTTGAAGTTCTCTTCAAGCATCTTTGGAGTTATCTAAGTGTCGAAGCATTCTATTTACGATCTCCCTAATTTTAAAGGCACATAGTTTATAAATATCTGACACATATAGGCTATCTCTTAGTCTAAATATGTTCCTCCAATACAGGATTACTGAGTACATTCCCTGAAACTGTGGATATAATAAATTATGTGGTTCAGAAAATGTTATGCTCTTTTTTTTCTTAAATGACAAAAAATTTAAAATAGTCAGAAAATATGAAATATTAGCAAACAAAATACTTCTGTTTTCATTATGCATTTGTCACTTCTAATTATCGCTTAGCCTAAAAAACACCTATGAATATTTTGTGCTCGGTATATTAATTTTTGTACTTATTGTATAGTTTCAAAACTATTTTAATGTAATTTTTTAACCAGAAAGGAATTTGGAATCTGAAAGATAGCTCAAAATATTTACATCTGCAACAATATAAAGGGAAATTTTTAGTTCTTAAAGCTCAAGAAACTATTGTAAATGAAATGAGAAACATATATACTGTACATTTAACTTGTCCTCACAGGTGTGCTTTCTTAATGTTAAAATACCCGTGTGAATTTTCAGTTTCCCATAATGTAATGGGAGACAATAAATTCTGAAGTTACCCCATTTGCCTTCGGCCCTAACCACAGAAGAAGTAACCTCTTGTCTATTTAGATTTTCTGAGTATACCCATGTCCTTCTGTGTGTCATACCAAAGCAAAGGTTTGTGTTGCGAGCCAGAGCTTATTGCAAGATCAAAGCTCTGGGCCACTCACAATAAAATAAGAGGGTAAAGCCCAAAGAATCAAAGAAACAAAGGAAACGTTTAGGAGATAAGGATCAGTCTCAGATATGACATTTCATCCAGATCAGATCCTGTGCAGAAGTTCAATTCAAAGTTCATAAGACAAAAATACAAAGCAATATACTTTAAGACTAGGTTGATTCTCTTTATCTGCATGTCACTGATTTTCTTTCTATTTTTAGAATTAGAGAATGTTCTTCAATGGATAATTGAACACGTCTCATCTTTTAAAATCCTATGTGTATATAGGATTGTGTGTATAGGTAAAATTACCTTTTCATTGAAATACTTCCAACCTAAACCTTATAAAAGGGTATGATTTAGCATTTCTAAAAAAGGTAAAAAACAAGAATTTAATGAAAATATTCTCTGGAATTAATCTCTTGGATTAATACTAATGGAAGTCTTTACAAAATGTTAGATTTTTTTCAAGATAAATACAAAAGTAAATAAAGTATTTACTTTATTTAAATAAGTAAAATTAAAATTTCCATGGGAAATAAAATAAAGACAAATATGCTTTAGAAAGGCATTTCAAATACTGTATTATATAAATTGCTTAAATGGTTTACTAAATGCGAAACACAGTTTCAAAGCATGTCAATTCTGTTATAGAAGATAGATGTTTTTACAATATATAATTTTGATTATTTTAGAGTATACACAAACATTAAAATATTCTAAGCTGTGTGTATACAACAAAAAGTCATTCAACAAAATTTGGAAAGAATTTTCTATTATTACTTTTTTTCCAGATTTAATATAGCTTTATCAGACAGACTACCTCAGCTGTCATCTTATACAAGTAAATCAACTTACAAAGTTAAAAATGTTTAAAAGATACATACAGATTATTTTAATGTATTTTAAAAATGTTAAATTTCATAACAATTTATTATTTAAAAATTTTGGGCTAATAACAAAATAACATTTACAATTATTCAAATACAATTTTTCTACATGGTCTCACAACTAATATTAAATTATGTAAATTTAATTAAATTTATGCAATAATAAATAACTTATTTATTTAATAAATTATGTAAATTGTTTTAATGCCAGGTATTAGTACAGCATTTCTATACCTAATGATGCTAAAAAAAGAGAAATCAAAGAATTCTAATCTAAAATCAATATATGCTGGTCCCAAAACTATAAGCATAAAATTATATTTCAGCTTAGAATCTGTAAATGTGTGGCCTTAGAAATTCGGAAAAGCATTTTACAAATTCTTCTTTGGTAGCTCTGACATTTTATTAGTTTTAAAGTGAAAACTTTTATGTAAAACCTGGTGTCTTCTGAATAGCCAATACCATCATGGTATTGATCACAGCTATTGTCTCCTGAGCATCCAGGACTTGCCATGAACTGTGTGACGAGGGCTTTACACTGGTAAACTCTAATCTATAGCACAAACCTGAAGGGTGGTAACATTGTGCCCAGTGTACAGATGAAATAAACTAAGCCCCAGAGAGGTCAGGTGATTTCTGAGAGTTACATGCTGGTCATTGGCAGAGCCCCAGCCTTTCTGATTCAAAAGGACTTTCTCTTTCTCCATAATTTCACTACTTGTGGGTAAAAGAGTCTATTAGTTCTATGAGCATAAAGACTATAAGAGTTTCTCTTCAAATATTCTTGTTTCCTCTTAGACTAATAATAATTTTTAAAATAAAATAAAAGCACAGCTATAGTGGAGACTGACAGTAAAGATAAGGACCCACGTCAAATTTACAGCCAAAACATTTACTATAACTATTTGCAAGGCTTTTTTTATATGTAATTAGGTTAACCAAACTCTCAGGAAGTTCATAACTGTATTAAGATAACCTCTTACAAAGTCTCACCAAGTAAAACATGCACATACAGAAAGTTGCCAAAAGAATAAAAAGTACAAAAACCAAATAGAGTTCAAACGCTTCATTTGATTAAGAGTTTTCTTAACTAAATGGAATGTTTCCTTCGATTTTCTCTTTGGATTCTAAACCTATATTATGAAATTGCTTTTCAATTCCCCATACAGTGATTATTTAATCATGCCTTTACCAGCTGTGAACATAGCTTCTCTCCTGATAACAGTTTATTTTTAAAGGAAATTGTCTTTGAAGAAAATATTTTGATATTATGCAGCAAAATAAGAGTTGAATGGAAGAAACCAAAAAAAAAAAAAAAAAAAAAAAAAAAAGCCAAAACAAAGATTAAGAAAAGAATGAGTTCTAGTTGGCCTGTGGGGAAAAAAGAGGATAGTGGCTACATAAAGATAAAACAAAACCAGCCACTCACGTGAGAGGAAACAATTGGCTTGTTCCACATAAACAAAACAGACTGGCAGCCCCTTTTTCCTATGTTCCACAGGGTGTTTTGATATCCTTTAGACACAGTCAAATATCTAGACTCTCCTGTCCTGTCTTTGACTAGTTCTCTCTCAGAGTCTAAAAATTGTTTTGAGTATGTGAGGTATTGCAAGTAAACTTCAAATCTTACACATTGTTCAAAACCTTCACTTTAAGACGTGTAAATAAGAGAGGGATCTCAACCTCGGAAGGACACCATCAGAGATAAGGTGTAGAGGGTCTTCCTAAGGCAGCCATGGGAAGGAAAAGAAGAGAAAAAAAAAATCACTCTTTCTTCTGTTCCTGAGTCCAGACTCACTAGAACCATACAATAGGAAGAAGGAAAATGTTAGGATAAAAAGGCATTAATCGAGAAGAGGATGAGACCTCAATATCAGGAAGTACAGAAGAAAGGCACTTTTTGCCAAGGCTGTAAGGCAGGGTTTCAACCTCAGCACTGTTGACATTTTGGACTAGATAATTCTTTGTCGTGGGCACTGCCTTGTGCATTGTTTAGCAGCATCCCTTGGCTTTAGGCACCAGATATCATTAGCACACCCTGCCCACCACTCACCCCACAGTCTTGACAACTAAATCTGTCTCCAGACATTGTCAAATGTCTCCTGGCCAAAACACCCCAGATAAGAACTACTACTATAAGAGGAACTTTTGTGGGAAGGTTCAGAACCAATTAAAAATCAGTTAACAGCGTTTCTACAATACTCTCAATCCTGCCCAAGGAGACAGTCTCATTTTTATTCAATTTTTATTAAGAATCTACTTTGTTGCAGTTTCTGTGTTGGATGATGGGGATTCTGAACTGGGAAAGATGCTGTCCTTGCCTTCAAAGAAGCTAGAATTTAGAGAGATAGAAGAGGTAGTAAATGCAATAGGCAATGCTGTAAAGGGTGAGAAATAATGTAATCAGTGGGGAAATTGAAAATGTTAACTGATAAATGGCTAGTGTCAAAGTGTTGGAACAGGGTCCAGGAGTCCCCCTGGTGCAGGCAGTAACCCCTTAATTGCTGGGTCACTAAGAGGTGCTGGGGGTCCCTGGGTCCTATGGCAGTATTTAGCTATTTAACAACCTATCTGGTTGTACTAGGGCATGCAGACTGGAGATCCTGCCTGGAATAGGACAGAGGCAAAACAAGGGGAGAGGGAAAAGAATGGCTTGGAGATTAGAGATAATGCTCAGGCTGGATCTCAAAAGGTAAGCATCTGCCTGGTGGACCAAAAGATGAAGGAAAGAAAAATGATACATACAGAAATATGGAGGTAAGACTCAGAGAAGCAGAGACTACCATAAGGGATATGATGTGGCAGAGGCACAGATTATAGGTTATAGAGAGGGCAGAGGTAGAGCTGGAGAGGTAGGCAAAGCATAAATATCTTGAATGGGCTTTATCCTATAGGTGCTGGAAAACTGCTGAACAGTTTTAAGCGAAGGAGTAACAAGATTACTATGGCAAGAGTTTGGCAAATAAATTGAAGAAGCAAGGATGGGTTTCAATAAGAACAGAGAGGGGAGATCTATATGAAACTCTGAACTAAGCACAAAAAGGATAATAGAAGGTAAAAACAACAGGAATAAGTGTCCAGTTTGTTATAGGAAGTAAGAGCTATTATAGAAAGAAAAAAACAAATTTATTAATACATAATTCCCTGCATATGTCCTCACTGTGCTACTTTAGAAAGCTACAAATTTATAACTACAAAATTGTGACACCTAGAAAAAAATTATATCTACTTCAAATATGCTACAATTACAAACCTAGCAGTTCAAAATGGTGACTGCTGTATATAAAATTTTGGAAACTGAAAACATTTCAGAACACATGTTAAGTTATACTAGAAAACCTAAACACCTGAACACGTAGGAAAAAATCCCAATTTGAGTCTGCTTTGAGTAGTCACAGCCAGATTTTGCTTCATTATTTAGATTTAAATTATCATCTCTTTATAGAGGTTCCTCAAAAAATTAGAAATAGAATTACCATACAATTCAGCAATCTCCCTTCTGGGTATTTACTCCCAAAATTTGAAAACATTTATTCATAAAGATACACTCACCCCAATGTTCATGGCAGCATTATTCACAGTGGCCAAGACAAGGAAACAAATAAAGTGTCATTTGATAAGTGATTGGATAAAGAAGCTGTGGTACATATATACAATGGACTATTATTACTCAGCCATAAGAAAAGATGAAATACTGCCATTTGCGACATGGGTGAATTTTGAGATTATCATATTAAGCGAGATAAGTCAGACAGAAAAAATTGAGAACCATATGATTTCACTTATATGTGGGATATAAAACTGAAAGCAACAAATGAACATGACAAACAAGCAAGAGACTCATGGACACAGATAATAGTTTAGTGGTCCCAGAGGGAAGGAGGAAGAGGGGAGATAGATAGGGGTAGAGGGGGTCAAATATATGGTAATGAAAGGAAATTTAACTTTGGAGGTGAATACGCAATGTAATACACATATGATGTATTATTGAATAGTATGTCTGAAACCTATGTGATTTTATTAATCATTGTTGCTCCAATAAGTTTAATATAAATAAATAAATAATCTCTAATAGTAATAATCTTCAAAGCAAGAGAGACAGACCTATTAAAGCCCTTATTATAGTCAAATTTATCTAAAAGGTAGAACTTTTTAACAAAACAAAAAATTAAAAAATAAAAAGCAGACCTTTTTATCAAAGGAAATAAAAACAAGCTAGGCTTCTTCCATACACTGAAATTAAACTTCTTTTCCTTTTCTTTGCAAGTATCAATAGCTTAAGACGGAAACAGCATATGGGAAATCTAGAAAATCATTTACACTCAGCAGATATGTCCAGCTGAATTACTGGAGTCCACCTCAGCAGAGATTAAACATTAACAGGTATAAGGAGAGACTTTCATTAAAACACTGTTTTGTAGGATTTCATCTCACAAAGAGTTAAAGTTCATGTATCTTTTTCTTTCTTTTTTTAAATTTTAACTTGAATTTTTTTTCAATTATGGTTGATGTTCAATATTATATTAGTTTCAGGTGCACAGCATAGAGGTTATACATTTATATACCTTACAAAGTGATCCCCCCGATAAGTCTAGTACCCACACATCATCATACACAGTTATTACAATATCATTGGCTATATTCCCTATGCAGTAATTTATATCCCCGTGACTATTTTACATCCCCCTACTGTACAACAATTTCTTTTTCCTCCCCTCTTCATTTCAGCAGCCCTGTCTTCTCCACTTTCCCTTCCCCATTTCACCCCAGCCTCACTCCAAAGAAAGAATACACATCTCTTCCTCTTTCAGCCTGTCACAATATATGTTGTAGCAGTCTTAGGTTATTCTGCTTTCTGTTTGAGATGTCATCATTGTGTATCTTAATCTAGAATTGGCAAACACATATTCCATACACACCCATCACTCTTGCCTTGCCCATAGCAGTCATTGATAAAAAAAATTATAGTACTGACTTTGAATTTTTCTCAACACAGCTTTCTAGGCAAACACTACAAATTGGTTGGAGGGAGGCACTTGAGGTGAAATCCAATTGCCATCACTATATGTGGAATCCTGGTCATGTGCTCCCCATCTTGTCTGTATATGTAGTTACACCATCACAACTTCTTAAGCAGTAGAGGTTCGGGATATATTAGGTAGGCTTAAACAAACAAACAAACAAACAAACAAAAAACAACAATTTCCTTAAATTAAAAACCCCTACCAAACCAATTTCAAAAGATGCCAGACATCTACCTATACAAACTTTCATTTCATTCCTTTCTTCTCTTCTATATCCCGCTGTGATCTCCCCATCCTTCCCTCAGTCATGGTGCTGGTCAGTGCTTCAAAAGAAAGACTGCTCCAAGAACCTAAGGAATCTATGAGACCCCGTAGCTGTTCTAAGAAACTTCTGGAACTAAGGTGAGGTCATTGCTTTATCTCAGAATGACTTTTTAAGAGATTAAATGGCTTGTATCTATTTTTAAAGGAAATGCAAACACAGCACTTCTCACCTGCTACAGGCATCTCCATGCCCTTGGAGTCCTCTCTCATTACTTGCTGGTTCCATGGACACCGGGTCCTGGGCTGGCCTCCCAGTCGTGACTGGAGAAGAAGGATTGACAGTGGAAGCAGGAACTCAACTATTCCTACTCATTATCTGGCTGCTTATTCCTTTTAGATTCCCCTTTCAATGGAGTATGCAAGGAAGAGGAAGGAGTGCGAAAAGGTGAGGGAGAGGAAGGTGGTAGGCAGAGTGGGAGAGAAGACTAGGAAAGTGGAGGAGGGAGAGAAGAGAAGAAGAGGAAGTGGGGAAAAGGAAGAAGAAAAGAGAAAAACATGAGACACTATAGATGGATTTTCTCATTTAATCCTTGCAACAAACCTGGAAAATAGACATAATAATGATTACTGTTATTCCTTTTTTTCCCTCCAATGGGAAACTGAAGCTTAGGTTTAAGGAAGTTGCTTAGGATCTCATGGTTAGCAAGTCACAAAATAAGGATTTGAACCTAAGTGGTCTGAAACCAGAGCTTGCTATTGATACAAGGAGTAAGAAAAGAAAAACAGTCTAGAGAAGGTTAAAAGAACATTCTAGAGAGTTTAAGCATATTTGGAAGTAGGGAAACAGGTAACGTTATCCAAAAAAGTAAGAAATCAAAGGTACAAGGACTTTGGAGATCCTCTAGCGTAACTGGGTTATTCTCAGAGGCTGAAACAAGCAATAGAGGCTAAGAGATTTCTCTTTGGTCAAAATAAGAGGGAAACCTCTTTCCTAAGACCTGTCTTCACAAAGAGAACTCCAAATAGTTGGTGTAGGTTGGGGCAGCAGAGATGGGGGTGGGTATTGGTAGCAAAGGAAAAGGGGGAAGGAGTGGGATTGGCTATTATAGTTGTTGCCCTCATAGAGTTCAAGTTCTCCTCCTTTGCCTCCTGGGTGGGGGTCATGGGAGGCCCTGGAGTGGATGCATGTGGGTTCATTTAGTGGCAGTGAATCAGACAATATGCCCGGTCTGACTAGCTGGGATTGCCTATATTGGAACAAGCGTTCCAGGCATTCCATACAAGTGGTCATTCCATACAAGCGGTCATAGCTTTCTGCATTCTTGGAAGGGACCATCATTGAACAGGAACGTGGATGGCTTTGTTATGTCTTATCTCCTAATCTGCAGTTGGAGGTTTTCCTTCCTTTTGCAGGTGCTCTCATTTCCTTCATTATTTGTTTATTAGAAAATCTTGTGGCCTTCCAAAGTCATTCTTATGTGAAGGAAGGTCGAATGTGATAACATATTTGTGTTGGCCAAGAGTGAGGACATAGCAAATACCGAAAGTCACATAATTATGAGTATAACTGAAAGTGGTGCTTCATGTGTAAACAAAAGCTCCCCTCCCCCCACACCGGAGGTCACCAAAAGTGTCAAAAGCACAGAGAGAAGACTGGTGCTACAAATCTAGTTGCTTGAGTGCTGTGAAAGTTGTGGCTGGAACTATTTTTAAGGTGGTCTAATTCAGGGACAGAATGGATCAGACAGCATTTCTGAAGCCAAGAAGCTCTAGGCTGGACCTAGCTTTAGGCATGGGAAATAAGTTCTCCATTCATCGATATCCCTAAAGCCTGGGGAAAACAAAGCAAAACTGAGTGTGGTGGGCCAGAGAATAACCTACCTTATCCATCTCTCCAAGGCTTCTGGCCAAGTACTATTTAGATGACTTTCTTATTTCTCGCACGCCTTCTAAGCATTAAATAGACAGCATAAGTCCGCATTTCTATGCAGTTATAAGATCTTAACATTGTTAGAATCCAAGAATCTCAGCGTGAACATCAATTTTTATCAGTTTCACCATGAAATTTTAAAAAATTGAAATAAATTACTGTCATATGAAAGAGTCCCATTCCTGAAATTCTAACCTTTTATCTATTGCTTCCAGTACATTAAGGGTCATTCATATGAGTACTATGTTTTATAACCTGCCTTGCAGCCAAATACACTTAAGATAATTGCTAAGGTCACATTAAATATGCAATATAATAAACAAAAAGATGGCAAAGGAAAATAAGGAGAATGGAAGGTAAGGAACAGAGGCAT
Organism: Eidolon dupreanum; assembly: GCA_028627145.1. Classification (NCBI taxonomy): domain Eukaryota; kingdom Metazoa; phylum Chordata; class Mammalia; order Chiroptera; family Pteropodidae; genus Eidolon; species Eidolon dupreanum. The sequence continues at coordinate 31,831,793 of CM053509.1, read as the reverse complement.
AAATGGTCAGCAAGAAGGTGGCCAGTGCATAAAGTACATGCCATGAAAGCCTACACATCTACTAAGTGGCGACCACAATTTACTTAAAAGCTTTTTAGCTGCCAACAAGAACAGGAGAAGATGAACAGGTACACAGCTGAGTGTTTCCATGAGCTAAGAGCAAACCAACTGTTTCAGAGAAGCAATGTTGTTTGCAGTAGGAAGACCAAAGGAAACTTCCTGAGGGCCTCAAAAAAAGGAGACCCTATGTAGTGTGACAAGCACTGTTCTGGACTCATTTGTTCATTCATCAACTCTACACTGAGCCCCTACTAAGAGTCAGACACTGTGTGAGGAAGTGGGGACATAGAGGACAGCAAACACACTGGTCATAGCCTGTGGAACTTAATGTCTCCTGGGAGAGAAAGATATTTACCGAGTCATCACAGAAATTGATGTACAAAGATCAAGGGCCACAAGGAAAGGGAGGCAGAGCTATGAGAGCATGTAACAAAGAGAATCTGACTTTGCAATGTCCTTAGGGTAAATGTAGCATTGGGTTTCCAGGGTCAACTGGAGTCACCAGTGTCTAACCTCCCTACTTCGACAGAAAAACACAGAAAGTTTATATTATGACAGCCTCAAATTAAGTAGTGTCTGTGAAAGGCTTTGAAAACTACAAAGCACTATGTGAAAATAAGGTATTTGGATTAGAAAAAAAAAAACCTGTTTTCTATACCTAGTGAAGATGTAATCTGAATAAGTAGAATAAGTCATGAGACCGATTAACTAAAATTAATTCTTGTAATTTAATCACCATAATTTGGGGTTTCTAAATAGGTAGAACAATTGTATAAATGTCACCTACACGGTGAAAAGCAACTGTAATTCAGCTCTTTAATCACCTTGACCATGAATTAAAAAGTATGTCAATAATACACACTATAGTGTGGTTACAAAATAAATCAGTTTCTAATTTTTTTAACTGTAAATTGATACATCAGTTCAATATATTTCTATTTTGTCACACGAATGAGTCCTATATAATCAAAAATGGTTCATACAAGAGGAAGGAGCTCCGATTTACATAATTTTACCATAAATGTTATCTGAACAAAATTAGATTTTTTTTCCTCAATTTCATCTTTCACTCACTAACAATGATCTGCCTTTTCTAAAATTATAAAAAAACGAAAGTTCTTAAAGGGACTTAAATTTGCATAGTGCTTTATAGTGTTTAGAGTCTTTTCACAAACACTACTGAATTTATGCATGCAGCCCTTCTGTGAAGTAGGCAAAGCAGAAAACTGAACCCCCAAAAAGTTAAGTGCCAAGGTCGAATAGCCGCTAAGTGGAGAAGCCAAGATGGATGATCTTTAGGATGAGGATCCTTCCACTGTACCACTCTGTACATCACCAGCAAAACTACCTGGAAAGGACAGTCTACACGAGGAAGTGTGTATAATACTTCTCACCAGCGACAGGAGTATAAGATGAAAGCTGAAACAGTTTTTTTCTAAATACGGGCTTCGCTGAGGACTAGGATAAAGTACTTGAATAACACTCCTTCCACAGAGAAGCAAGATCGATGATTTGGTTGATTTTTGTACGTTATGTGTTTTCTGAAGTGCTTTGTGCATCATCTCTCTGGCTTCAGGAGCTTTGTCAACATTTCGCCCAGATCTTTCTCACACACCGATGGCCAAGTACCAGTCATACAATCCCAGGCCCATTTTCCCAATGATAATGATTTTACCTCCATACCAGATAAAGAGCCCCTTGAATCCTGGTGTTAATATGCCTTTTCTTTCCAGTAAAACTTCTTTCCAGCAAAACTCCTTAGGGATACCTTCCCAATGATCCAAGTGTATTTGGAATTGATCAAAGAACAAAAGGTAAAATGAAGAGAGTCTTAGCATAACAAAACTATTAGGCGTGTATAAATCAGCATCACCTGCTGGATAAGTGTTCTGTTGAGGTGCTCTTATTTGTTTATTTTATTTGTAAACACAACTACAGAAGAACAAGACAAAATCACAAAAGACCAGGAATCTTGAATGAAAAGCCAAATAGCTCCAGTTGCCCTCTGGTCGCTACTGCCCCATCCTGATATGTAATGAATTCAATAGTCATTTCTAATGGGCAGGTAGATAGCAGTGAAACTTCTGCACTAACAGAGCGGGAGACCAGGTGTGGCCTCACCTGCTCAGCAGACGCAATGCAGGTTGTTGCTTTCAGAACTCAGCTATAGGAATCTGAGGAGCCACAAACTGTAGAGCTGGTTTTTCTTTTCTTTCCTTTTTTTTTTTTTTTTTAATGTGATAAAGTACAATATCTTGGGAGAAGATTTTTGGTTTTGTTTTTATTTCTATTGATTCTACTGGTCACCAGATATTTCTTTTTCAGTGATGTACGAAGCACTTAGTTAACTACTAAAGGGAATCCTTAGAAACAAAAAACATAGTGTCTGTCCTTACAGAGGGCAGAGTCTTGCACTTTAGCATCTGTCCTGAGGTCCCAAAAGGGAAAATCCAGAGGTCTTCTTGAGGACTAACCATTGTCAGAGTTCTTCAAGTTGATCATAAGCAAAAATAATTGCAGCCACATGGCATAATCTTCTCTTCCCTTTCTATTTTTATTTTTCTAGGTGATCCTAAGGAATTCTGGGGTTAATCCTGGTAAGGTTTATAGAGGAAAAGAACCTTTCTATACTGTGACCTTCAGGGAGGGAAAAAAAGTCAAAAACAAAAATATTGCTATATTTCTTTCCCTTTAACAGTGGTTAAGTGTATGAGTTTGAATCCCCCTTCTGCTACCTTCTAGCTGTGTAAATTTGGACAAGTTTTTTATTCTCTTCAAGAATTCTCCTCTGTAAAATATAAATAATTGAAGTAGAGTCAATTGCTGTGGAGAAGAAACGACGTGATGCAAGCAGCACCTGGTAGGATCTGACCAGAGTGAGTATTCATTTGTCGGGGACATTAGCATTGTCGTTCTCGTCTGCCAGGTGGAGTTCTGCTCCCTCATCTTCTACTGCTAAGACACACTGAGGTTGGTTCCACTATGGCACAAACATAGCCCATGGTCCCTACTGAGTATTGCACTTGGCTCCTTCCTATAAGGCGCTCTGAAAGCACCAGTCATGCACTTTTGGAACAGGTCTAGGGAGTCAATATTGTCCTTCCAATAGTCCTGCTACTCCACATACCCTCTACACTCTCCTCCACCATGTTTTAGCTGAAAACATGCTTTCTTATTGTCAGTGTCAAGAATGATTTTTTAGAATACACTGTTATATTGGTTCGCAGATTATAAGGCCCATTCTCATCTACTATGTCATGTGATTGTTACACAACCCTCTAAAGTAGAGAATTCTCCTTAGGAGATATAAAGAGATTTCGTGATTTGCCCAAAGTCACCCTCTGGCAAATAGCAGAATAGGGACCGATCTCAGGTGGCCCCAAACAAAGCTTTTCCATAACAGCCTGAGTGGTCAGAGATGAGGTCTCAGGTTCTTCATCTGCAGGCAGGGTGGCTGCATACAAATGCTCATGTAAACCCCTGGGTCCCTAATGAACCCGTAAGAATCCAGGTGTCGCCGGCTTTGCTTATAAAAACAGGCCTGCTTCTCTCCAGGAAGGCATCTCAGCAGAAGTCCATTTCACTGTCCCCTCCAACCGAGGCCCCATCTGCATGGAATGCCTGGAAGAGCCAAATAAACAGATTTAACTGACTTATATATTTTCCTTGCCAAACATTATAAAATGAAGTAATGGGTAACCTGCATTAATTCTGCTGGATTCTCAGACTTTCCTTTCTCCCCCTGAGGAATGGAAAATTATTTGAAGGAGATGGGAAACCAGCTTTTCCTCTCTCTCTTTCAAAACTTCTCAAAACACATTACTATGCTACTGGAAGCCATTCAATTCAACTAAGTCATTAAGTTAAATCATCTGCACACATTTTCTCAGTAAGATGAGTTTGCATGGAGGACTAATTTCATAGAACAGTTGCATGTAAACATCTCCAGGGAAAACCAGATGTCGGTGACACATCAGTACCTAGTTAGTCCTACAAATAGCATAGCACTGGTTCTGGACATCATCTTTCCAGGAATCCTGCAACCCAGGGTGGAACTTCACTCCAGAGTCCAGCTGGTGGGCAGTGTTTTCCCCTCCTCCAGAAATGCACTTTGCTCAAGGCTCTATTGCACTTAAAGCAAAGAAGGCAGGCCAGGCCACCCAGTGTTCCCCAGCTGAGATCTCTGGAAATCCAAGGCCCAAAACCCAACAGAGACCACAAGGCCCCTAAGGGGGTGGGAGGATAAAACCTTGAATTCACTGGTTGTTCCAATACATCACTCAGGGAGGTGGGCCAGGAGAACAGAGGGCCCACTGGGAACAAAGGCCTATTAATTACAGGTCCCCTGAAGACACAAGCCTGGGGAGCCTTCAAAACAAAAGGAAGAAGGAATTGGAGGAAGATGCTGCTAAAATGACCCTGGTTAAGAAAATCTCGATAATGAAGTCACTTAATTACTTATTACATTTTTTACTGTAGTAAAGACTTCATGTATTTTTGTGTATTATATGGATCACAGTAAACAGAAAACACAAAGGAGAAGCGAACTGTAAGGGATTAGTTTAATTAGTGAAAAAACATTAAACAGCTGACCCTGTAAACATTCGCTTTAAAATCGAAAACTTAAAAAACATGTTACAAATGTCTTCCAGGGTCTGCCAGGCTAGAACAATAGGCCACCAATAGAGCACTCCTTTACCACTGTTTGTAATTGAGTGGGGTAGTGCAGCATTCCCAATAAAGACAGGATGGACTCAGTATCTGGAAGCAATAAGCAGCGTGTTTAAAGGTGCATTAAGAACTCAGATGCCTTGGGAACCAAAACAGGGTCCCAGAAAATTTGAGTAATGTCAAGACTTTTTCAAGGGTGATGATTTCTACCTTTACATGAAAGGCTGCTAACACCACATTTTAAGGATTGAATATTCATTATGAAGCATAAAAAAAGAAGCCAATAAATTTAGTAGATCTATAGGCCTATTGCTATGGATGAAAGAGAAGTAGAAACCATCACCTCTGTCCTGAAGGAGGTTCTAATAATACCAAATTCAACTCAGAAAAATAGTTTACTACCTCAAGCAATGCTCCCTTCCCCCACCCACCAACCAGTTACCAGTTACCAACTTGTGTGTGAAGACCACTAAAAACGAATTGATAGTGTTTCTACCTACCTCTCTATAATTTTAAATCATAATAATAACTTCTACTTGGAGAGGCAATATTTTTTTCTCCATTCTTTTCACTCCTAGTGGAGATTCCGATATATGAAGAAAGCCCACATATATTAGAATAAGTTGCAACACAGATAAACGAAATGCCTAAGGTATATTTTTTTAAATCCTGATTGACTAAGGAAGCAAAGAGGACCTAAAGCAGTGAAGAAGACTCTTCCTTGTTAAGAAACATGAATTTACAGATATCTTTCAACAGAAGACTAAGCCCAGTACAGTGACTTTGCTTGGCCAGACATAGCATGATTACAGATCTTTGTAGCTTGCCTAGATGCTAATATTAAAAAAAAATTAGGCTGCACAGAAAAAGAAGGCATTTCTATCTGCAAAATTTAAGGGAGAAGTATGGATCCAGGGAAAGTTATAATTTTAACATGAAGTCAATGTCTCTGACAACTAAAATAATAATAATAATAATAATAATAATAATACCACATTTATGTGCAAAGTCCAGAGTCTGTAACATTTAAAAGAGAAAATTTAAAAGAGAAAAACAGGAGAGGGAGGAAGAGAAAGAAGAAATAGTTTTTGAGATTTTACTTTGTGCCAAGCCCTGTTTTATACATTTAGCTACTATGGAGGCAAATAGTTAAACTTCATATCTATTTCTTATCTTCATTGTATAGATGAGGACATTGAAACTTAGAAACTAGAGGTAACTTGCCTATAGTGGTCATACTGGAAAACAATTTTTTTTCCCTTTAAATGGGGCCTTCTCACACTTTCCTTTACCTCTCTTACCTGGCTTCTTCTTCCACCACATACTGATACTGTGATAAATTGCCCTTCCTCATATGGCATATGTTCTCTTTGACATGTCTGCAGTTATTGGCATCGATGCTTACCTCCCTCCCTAAATTGCTCTCCTCTCTTCAGAAACACCAATCATTTGATTCTCCCCCTCATCACTGCTCTGGTATGACATGTGCCACGATCCCAATCTCGGCTTTCTCCCAAGTGCCAGTCTTTAGCTCTCCTCTCTGTAGTTTGATTCTGTTGCAAGACCTCGACTGAGACAGAAATAAACAAAGGCAAAGACCAGAGAAAGGGCAGTTGCTTGACACACTTGGACAAGACAGCAAAGCCATGAGGCCAAAGAGAAGTCGGGGTACAGCCAGGGGAGCACAACAGGAACCTCAGAGAGTGTTCACAAACACTGCTGCTTCACAACTCTTCCTAAATGGCCTGCAGAAAATCCTGAGAAGCTTATTTTTTGAAGGAAGGAAGATGGAGAAAGAGGGAGGAAAAGAAAAATAAAGGAAAAAAGAAAGAAAAGAAAGGAGGGAGGAAGGAAGAAAAGAGCAGGGGAGGGAACGAGGGAAGGAGGGAAAGAAGGAAGAAGGAAGGAAAGAAAGAGAGAAAGAAAAGTTTTCCAGGCCCTACCTCTGGACATTGGTCACCAGGTTTGAGGTAAGGCCTGGGAATCTGAACTGTTAAAAACTAAGTTTGAGACCCAATGCAAGTAGAAGCATGGAGTTCCAGAGTGGTCAGACAAATCTGAGATCAAAGCTTGAGGAAATTAGCAAGGAGACAAAGTATTAGAACCACAATGGGCCTGGGATCTTGCAGCCCACTATGTCTTAGTCCACTCCTTTTGAAGGCTCAGGGCCCTGGGGTACTGCCACTACTTGATTCATGATCCCACCCACTTTCACAGTTGTCTGCTTGGGTGGTGCAGGAGCTCCAAGAGGAAGCTGTGGTAGAAGGCTGCCTCTCGTGAGGACAGAGATGTCACAACAGTTTTCCAAGCTTCAGGCCAATGCCCCTCCCAAGCCACCAGATGTTGCAACTGGACCCATGCCTGCAAGAGTCCGGCGGCTTGAATTGTGTTCTCTTACTCCCCACTCATCTCATGGGTCAGAGGATGATGGAACATGGGATCCTGTTGGGAGCAGGGTGGGAAGGATTGCATAGCAGATAGATTCTAACCTTGGTATGTGGGCTTCAAGTGGTTGGTAGTTAAAAAAAAAAAAAAGGCCAATAAATTACTGTGTACTCTCCCTTCAACATAATTTCTTTAAGGTAGATGTCCTGCTGTGTCTTCCCCTAGTTTTTTTGTCTTAAATAGGATTTATCTGAACCCCATCTTTGAGAGTGTCAGTCCTGGTTCTCACCGAGTGAGCGAAACATCACAACTTGTATGGGGCATGTGAATTCTGCTTTTGGATGTTTCTCCTTGCCTGAGTCACCAAAGACCTGCTGGAGTTCTTGGGAATGTTTCATCCTACTCCCAATAGCTTCAGTTCAGAATCAACTAAACCCAGTTCATTAGATCAGCCAAGCACAGGCACCTGGGAAATCGCTCCCATCTACATGAAACAATGTCTGGCACTTTCCATGGCTCTTCTGTTTACTTCGTCCCTCTGTTTGCTTCTTTGCTTTTTTCCCACTTCAGGTAGAACCAAATATCAGACATCTGGAGCAAGTTCAAAATTTACTAATTCACCTAAGAGATACAAAATAAATATAGTTTATATCTCGATAACTTAGCACCCGACTTACCTCACAAGCCCATTTTCTGAAACTCTTAAACTTGCTAATTCAAGTTCTCTACGGGACTCAGGACTCTGTGTGAGGTGGTACTCACCTCTACTAATCCCCTCCTCATGTGCTGCTCTGGCATGGGTCTCCCACTCTCCTCGTACTAAACCCCAAGAGATGGAGCAATTATCTTCTCTGCTCTGGGACTCCCTCTGGCACCTGACCCCAGAAACCCCTTCTTAAGCATTCACTAGGAACTCACTTCTCAGTGTGCCCCCAATCCCTCCTTCCTTTCTATTAGTTGAACCCATATTTCCTTTCAAGCTGGAAACTAGCCATCCAACTCTGTGGCTCGTGGTAGATGCTCTGTGGTCTTAGTTCATCAGGATTTTGATATTAAAAGCAAAGTATTTGGAATTCGAAGTCCTTCTTTTCTCCTCCAAGAGCCTGGATCTGAATTGAAAGCTGTATAGCTTAAGTATGAAATGTAGAATTGTTTGTTTTCTTTTTTGTTTTCTCTCCGTACCTCCGCCCTCAGCAGATATTTATTGAGGACCTGGTATATTCCCTTCACAGGATGAGACATGCGAGATGAACTAGGCAGGTCCCTGCCTCTCTGCTCAGTGGGTGGTCCATGGATCAGCAGCATGGGCATCATGTGGGAATTAGCCAGAGACAAAGCATCTTAGACCCCACCCAAGACTTGCTGAATCATAATCTGCATTTCAACAAGATGCTCAGCAGATTCATGTGCATATGGACATTTGAAGAGTACTTGCTTCTTAACCTTATTCACTAGCCCACATTATATACTCATATTTGACAGATGTAAAAAGAAAGCTCCAAGATAGGTGAGAACAGCACCTGGAAGCACCAAGTCCTGACTAGAAACCAAGGCTCTATACCACAATACCTTTCCCCTCTTCCTCCATCCCTTGGTGCATTACTCTCTGGAGGGTCCATACATTTCAGTTTCCGGCCCTAAGCAAACTCAGGACCCCTGTTCTTGCTCTATTCCTCTCCAGGTCTGTTGAATACAGGGCTATGTTCAGAGCAGAGCTCTGGAATGTCTTGTTGGCTGGCGCCAATGGAGACCGATGCAGCATCTGTAAAAGAAGTGTTTCCAAAGCCTATTTTAAATATGTTTATTTATTTCTGATTCATAAACATTTTGAGTGCTCATCATATGCAAAGCCTTAGGCTAGATGAATCAAGGGGGAAAAGTAGAGTATAACAACCTTGGGACACACCCCAGGCTCCCAATCAGGTTGGGCAAACAAACACTATCAACATATAATTCAAGGTGGCTTTCGCAGAGAACACATGGAGTTTTGTTTATGTTACCAGGAAGTAGACACACAACATTTGTCCCTAAAGGTCCCATCAGGTCAGTCAATTACATTGAACTGTTAATACAAACGTTGAGAACCAGTTTTGAGGTTAAATCAGGCAGAATCTAAACTGTGGTGGGAGGAGTACAACTTTTAGAAAATTATCCAACTAAGAGATCAAATGTGATCAATATTTCATTATGTTGTTGCATTCTGAATAGAAGAGAGCAGATTTATTACTAAACTTGGGGGATTTTGTTGTTGTTTCTGTTCTGGGGTTAGAAATGGGATAGTCTGACTAATCTAATATTCTGGCAAACTGAGCATTACTGTATAGGAACTGTGAAAACAAAGCTAAAGAGATTGAGTCCACAAAAGATATATGAAATCTAGGTTGAGATATTTTATGCACAGTTTATACACCATATTAGAAAATAATAATACATAATTCTGAACTTATCTCGAATATGATTCTCTTATAATACATTTCTCAAAGCATTTTGAAATATTACAGTATTTCAGAATCATTTTTTACAATATTAAAATAATCTTACTTTATATTACTAAAATAATCTTATTTTTATTTGAAGTCTAGAAACTGAGAGCTTACTATTTTTAAATGCTACTTACCAATTAATATTTTAGTGACCAGAATAGCCAGAAAACAAACTATATTCCAATGGAAAAATTACTCATCATTTTTAATTCACAAAGAAAAAAGCTTTCCAAAAAGAAACAGGAACAAAAATCAATGACCAATGTTTGCATCTAAATTACATCAAGAAAATGAGAGAAGTTATTTTCAAGACTGTAATTATAGAAACAAGCAGTAAGATCCAGAGTTAAAAATCTATATGCAGAGAAAAATTTTTAGCCCTTAATTATTAACAAAAATTTAAAAGAAAAAAAATCTAGAGAAAACTGACTATAAATCATTAGTAGTAGTAATACATATCTTCAAAGAGAAAGATAGAAAAAAATGTTATTAACTATTAAGGGGAATTAATCTGAGAGAAGCCTCATAGAAATAAAATAAATGTTTTATATGTATATTTCTTATTTTCTTAAAATTAAAAGAGAAAAGTAATGTTAAATTTGGGGGGAGAAAATTCCTAAGATCAAAATGAGAAAACTTAAAATTAAAATAAAGATTATGGACTTCAATATTGCAAAGAGAGTAGATTTTAGTACTCTCACTACAAAGAAAAGGGACAATAATTATGTGATAGGATGGAGGTGGTTGTTAATACTATGGCAATGACCATGTTGCAGTTTATTAACATATCAAATCAACAGGTTGTACACCTTAAACTTGCATAATGTTTTGTGTCAATTATATCTCAATAAAACCAGGGAGGCGGATATTAAAGCTCATAGCAGGCCTCCAAAATGCCAGCCCTCAAGAATCTTGTATTTTTTTTTTTAATTAATAAACGAACTTATCAACTTAAAATTTTTTAGAACTTTTATTACACCAAAAGAAATACTGGCCCCACAAGTTAGTTCAACTTCCTAATGAAATTGCCTACAATCAAATATTTTGTTTATAAATAAAAAATGCAATGGATTTTCCGATAAAACACACACAAAAAAAACAAAGTTCTTTTATAAGATTTTAAGGCATCTCTTCATTTAACTTTTGAAAATTTAATATTAATCTTAGATTTTTTAATGAAGAGCATGGATTCACACTGAATGTTTGAAACTCCTGAAATGACACAAAATAATAAAAGGATATCATTACTACCTGAAATCAGCAAGGATTGTGATAGACTTACTGCTTTCCCACAGTGAACCTCAGAGAAGGGGCAAAGTTAAATTTTTTAAAGTTAGGCCTATCCCAACTACCATGAGAGCATAGGAAAAGAGTGATCTTTCTCAGGGGCTCTGCCTATAGTTGTACAAAGAGGTATCTGGCCAAGAGGAAAAGTGGGAATGAAACCAAGCCCCTACTGCTCTCACCAAGCCCAGTATCCAACAAAGAAGAGGGGCCTTTTTCTGATTAGTCCCTCCAGAGAGATGCTTTTTTTCTGATTGATTTGTACAGATCAATGATTCTGTTTAATTTGGGCAAGTCACTTACTCGTCCTAGACATGGCATTTTTTTGTTTTGGTTTGGTTTTGGCCTTTTCTCTACCCTCTTTGTAAAATGAAGGCTTTGGCTCTACAATCACCAAGATTTGTTCTTGTTCCAAATTCTCTGACCCCGTGGTCTTATTGCTTTTTGTAACTCTTCCCTTGCTCACTTGATTCATCAAGGATGATCATTCATATGAAAGTTCTATAGGTGTATTGCTGGCCCTTCATTTCCAATCTCAGATTAAGAAATGACTAGACACTAATGAGTCTTAGTAGCATATCTTTCTCTCCACTGAAATTGTTCTTTTACATTTAGCAAAGTATTGGTCATGTAGTCTGCTTTCAATAAGTATTTAATTGTTTAGGTGTATGAAATATCTTGAAACAGTGAGTTTCTTGCATGTTGATCAGCTTTCTTTTCATGTGTTTCTTGTATTAAAATCTAGAGCAGTGCTATTCATAGAAATAATATAATGTGAGCCACATATGTAATTTTTAAATTCTAGTAGCTATGTATCAAAAAGTAAAAAAAAAAGTTATATTAACTTGAACATATTTAACCCAATGTATCCAAAATATTATTTTAACATGTAATCAATATAAAAATAATTCATAAGATAGTTTACAGTTTTTATACTAAATCTTTAAAGTTGAGTGTGCATTTTATAATTACTGTACATTTCTGTTTGGACTAGCCGTATTTTGAGTGTTCAAGAGGCATAAGTAGCTAGTGGCTGCTGTACTGGACAACACAGACCTAAAGGGTATAAGATCGGTAAGATGTATAATGAAAGATGCATTTATCTCTTACAATTTCACAACTATTTCTTTTTTTTATAAAATAAACACTTTAAAAACCAGGTTTATTTTTGCAAGAGAAAGGTTAAATGCCTGGGGCCATGTAACTCTGACCTAAATGAAGAAGTCTGCAGAAGTTCTAATTATTGCCCTTATGTTATTCATATTTGTGTGCAAAGTGCATGTGCATGTGTTGTGAGGAGCTCTGTAATGCTAAGGCTATGTTCTAATTGGGATAGACAACTACTCAGTGTCCCACCCCATAAGCCTAACCATCAACGCAAGCTATTGTTTTTATGACAAATGCCCAGGCATTTACAGGGGTCTGCTAATTTTCTGAGAGGTAACTGACATCTGGTAACTGAAAAGTTTTGAGGCTCATATACACAATTAGTTTTTAAATCTTCTCAACTGTTGCCAAATAAAACCTCCTTATACCAGAGTGCAAGCCTTGTCTTCCTCTCGTGACCCTCTTTCCCTTCCAACTTGCCTTCACTGTTCTTTTTAACTTAATCCATATAAATATCTGCACGGGAGAGGCGGATGTGGTCTTCCCAGAACTATGCACCTCTCAAGTGAGTGTTCCTCGTTTTCTGCCCCAAAATGCCTACGGGTCAGCTTCACAGTGACCTTTACAATGAGTCTGTCCTCCCTTCTCCTCCAGTCTCATTTCTTCTCCATCATTCTTTCTGGAATTCAATCTCCCGAGGACTGTTAGTAAAACATGGACGTAGTTCTGGAAATCAACAAGCAGTTGCGAGTAGGGGGCTGTGATGGAAACAATCTGAAAGAAAGGGGCAAAGTGGGAACAACTCCCAGCACTTTGCACTATAGAGAGGTCAAAATGTGGACTACAAATCAAATTTGTCCTTGGCTGGATCCACAATTATAAGATACCTGAACCCAAGGGCTTTAGAGCATCTGTCTGCCATTTGAGCCCAGAACAAGCTGCCTGGATATTGAGACTGGTCCTCCAATTAGCAACAATTGAGCTCAGGATGAGAGCTGTGCTATCCTTTTTCCTCTCTTCAATTTTGTTATTCTAGCAGCTGTCATCACCATTCACATCCACTCACAGACTGTACATAGTAAAGGAGCTCCATTCAAGTTTTGTATCCAGATTAACTTTGCAGCCCAGTTAATGTGAATTTATGGAAACCAATGGTAAATATAAATGCTAGCTGCACTCCCACTCACCATGGGATGTTAGTAGATATTTACATTTAGAAGTTTAACACATCCTGGCCTTAATCCAATATTCTCTAACATTCTCTAAACAACCCCAGTTTTTCTAAACCCTATGGTTAGCATGTCTAAAGAGAGGACTAAAGAGGGAAAGACATTAGGAAGCAGTTATAAATATAAACCACCTTTTAAGATTTACACAGGGATTTTGTTAGTAAATTTAGAGAGTTGTGTATGCTAGAGCTAAATTTTTGCCTATACGCTTAGAAATTAACGGAAGCATGCAGGGACATCATCTGTTTTGTGGGCTCCCACCTCCACCCCCACCCTTTCTAACTTTTGAATTAAGAAAAGAAGGCAGCCAATCAAGAACCAAATACAGTTATAACTGCATCACTTTTCAGTATTAACCACCCGTAAAAGACACACAGAAAGGGCAAATGAAAACCTGTGTATATCAGCATTTTAACTTTTTCCCCAAATGAGTTTAAATCATTAAATAACAGCACTTTAGTCATCAATATTTAAGGTGTACAAAATACTTCCTCTTCTAAATTGTTTTGACTATTCAGGGACCTTTGTTTTTCTATATGACTTTTAGCATCAACTTGTCAATTTTTACCAGAAAAGAAATCCAGTCCTAATTTTGATTGGTCTTACATTAACTCAACAGATCAATTGGGGGAGAATTGACAACTGAACAATATTGAACTTCTGAACATATATTTATTTATGACTTTGTTAATTTCTTTCAGGAGTGGTTTGTACTTTTCATGGTAGAGGTCTTCTATGCCTTTTGTAAAATTCATTCCTAAGTATTTTATGTTCTTTGAGGTCACAGTAAATGGAAATTTTAAAAATTTTACTTTTCAAATATTTGCCTGGGAAAAAGAAATCAACACCCTGATGCTCTAGCAGTCACGTAACTAGGCACCCTTTCCACAATGACCCTCTTGCCCTCCTGAGTAGATCCAGGGCCACTGTCTACCTAGACCCTCTAGCCCTATTTTCTACTTTATCTGTAGCTAAATCCCTCCTGGGCACAAAATGTTGCTGATCCAACCTCCTTCCTTCAGAGTGCTGCCAGTTGCTAGAGTTTTTGTTTTGTTTTTGTTTGGTGGGAGGGCATGCACAGGAATCCTTGAGTCAAAGATGAAAAAGATTCAAAAAGCACTGCTATAAGAAAACAGACAGAGTGCTCACATAAGCATATTCCTCCACTTTTAACAGATGTGTGCTGGAAATGAATAATCAAATTAAGAAAATGTCCTCCATTCATCGTGTGTTTTATAGAAAGGCCGTTCTTCGTGACATACATACACTTAAAAAGCCCTTCGCTGCCTCCATTCTCCACCGAAATGATGATGTGATTATGTGTTTGTGTATGAACCACTAGCCAGGTAGAATAGAACAAAACCTGAAAGGTAAATAGGCTTCTCAGGGTCTTAAGTGTACATTTCAAAAACCAAAATAAGGTTTGTTAACTTTTTCCTAGCAGATAAGTTTCTTGCAGGTCTAAGCAAGTATCAACCAAGAACTAAGAGCCCTATAGTTACTAGTATGGTTTTAAATGGTAGTCACTGATGTAACTCTACACGGCTCACTGAGCACTGGTGAAGGAAGGACCGTCCTTCCCAACCCCATGCTCCACCTCACCAACCCCCCCCCCCCAATACACACACATGAAACTGGACAGGAAAAGCAGCTTTCTGGGCTCCTGATCCCGTCCAGCCCTCACAAAAGTAAGAGTTATCCGAGAAACTGCTGTCCTGGATGACTGCTTGAAGTTTTTATCTTTAATCCTTTGAGAACATCTCATGGCCTTTTCAGTACTCCAGGCCCTCTGTCTTGATTTCTCATTTTCATTCACATTATAGAGACTCCTCTTCTGGGAACTGGTCCATTCCCCAATGTATATTTGGCATTTGTATTTAATAGTTCTTTCTGCCATCATCTTTGTGACCTACAGAGGTGAAATTATCCCACGATGAGAAGAGATAGCATTAAGTAGCACTTATAGTACGCCGGGCACTCCCCCAAATGATTCTAATAAAACTAATTTAATCCTCACAGCAACACCATGAGACCGATACCATTAAAATCCTTGATTTTATAGATATGAAAATCAAGGCACAGAGAAGTTAAGTAACTCACCCAAGGTCCCCCAGCTGGAAAGGGGCACAACAAGAATTCAGATCCAATAGCCTGGCCCCAGAGCATTCACTCTTAACCATGATACTACACTGCTTCTCCCTACGTATAAAAAAATTTACCGAAAAGGTAATCCAAATATTCTCTTTTATAATCTTCACACTTCAAAATTTATATTCTTGAGCAATATTTGCACAGACATTTGGTGCCAGACGTAGAATTACTACAAACATTTGGCCACGAAGGGTTGGAGGGAGGACTGATCCAGAGGCATTTTCGTACAATACATAGAGTTCAAAAGGGAGAAAGAAAACAGGAGAGTGAAAGGAAGAGCAGGGCAGAGAGAGATAGAAAGACATACAAAGAGCAAGGCAGGGACGTAGAGTAATGACCTAGGGACAGAGAGAGAAAACTGTGAGAAATGTCTCAGCCAGAGGCCAGACACAACAGCAGCTAGAGTAATCAAGGAGATGCCCAGAAGGGAACATGATACAAACCTGGGGAAGAGTCTATTCACACACAAGCACAATGCAACAGGCAGAACTGAAAGAATGTGCTACTTGGGCTTAAGGTGAAAGAAGGAACCATGAAGGAACTTCGAATATAAGAGAGAGCCAAAAAAGGAACTTGATTTGAGGGCAAATATAAACACACTAGTCATTAGAGAGCTTTTTGGGTAAGGTACTTCCTATATTGGAAGTAAAGCTCCTTGAGATATGGTATCTGCCTCTGTGCATCCATTCACCTGAGTGTTCTGGCAGATGCCCACCCAGGTAGCAACCAGCTCTGCTTTGAAGATATTGACAGAGTGGTAGCTCACAAGCTTCCCAAAAGGGAGAAGCCTGTTGTGCTGGCTCTGGTACCCAAAAGAGAGGGAAACAATTGATGTGGTTATGAAAGGGAAATATGAGGGATTTTTGTGATAACGAAAATAATTGTATTTTCTAAGTACTTTATGGAGGTAGATACATGAACCTACACATGTAATAAAATTGCACAGAACGAAACACACACAAAGAAATACAAGACAGACTAGGGAAATCTAAAGATCAATGGATTGAATCAATGTCATTGAATCAATGATGTTATACTATACTTCTGCAGAATTTATTATTGAGAGAAACTGAGATAACGAATATGTGAAATCTCTCTGTGTAATTGCTCAAAACTGCATGTGAATCTATAATTATCTCCAAAAAAAATGTTTTTGAAAAATTGGTCATATATGTGTGGATCTATTTCTGGAAGCTCTATTTTGCTTTATTCTTTTATGTGTCTATACTTTTGCCAGTACCTCACTGTATTAATTACTATAACTTTACAATAAATCTTGAATTCAGCAGGAGGCCTACAACCTTGTTCTTTTTTTTGAAATTATATTTTTTATCTTGAAATTCTAGTTCTTTTGACTTTTCATATAAAGTTTAAATCAGCATGTAAATTTCTCTAAAATATCCTGCTAAGGTTTTTACTGGTATTGTATTAAATCTATAGGTCAACTTGAGAACAATTGACATCTTCACAATATTAACTTTTTCAATTCATGAACATGATACATCTCCATTTATTTAGGTCATCTTTCTTTTATCAGTGTTCTGCAGCTTTTAACATACAGATCTTGCACCTACTTTGTTAGATTTATACCTAAGTATTTCATGCTTCCATTGCTATTTTAAATTGCATTCATTTTTGGAACTTTTATTTTCGTTGTTTATTGTTACTGTATGAAAGTAGAATTAATTTTTATATATTGACCTTGTTCAATCTTTCTAAACTTACTAGATGAGTTCTAGTAGAATTTCTTTTTGTAGATCCCTTTGGATTGTCTGCATACAAGGTTACGTTACTTGCCAAATAGAGAGTTCTTTCCAATTGCCTATCATAAAAATTGCTTCAATGGATGTCTTTATACATACTTTTTTTTTTGCTCACTTAACTAATTATATCCTCAACAGATATCACATCTTGAGTCTTGATGCAACATCTCCAATGCTAATATATCCTCCAAAATTGTGTCTGCTCTCAGAGCCAGAACCAGGGAAGCTGGCTAGCTAGCTCCTCCATGAGGAATCCCTCTCTTCAGCTGCAAGGTGGAATTTGGATATCTGCCTACTTGCAGATATAACTTTTAAAGTCTAGCTAGGATCAGTTTGAATATATCATCCTCGTTTTGTAGAAAATCCCTTGCTCCTCCTTTCACCCTCACCCAAAGGTTTCTACCACTCTCAGATTACTGCAGAAAGTGAAGTGGTGAGGGAGAGGGATGGTCATAGAGGTTTAAAGGTTACATTCTTGGGTAATCTCTGACTTCTAGCTCCTGCTTCCAATTATTAATTCAGTTTATGAGTCATTTAGATAGTATACACATGTTGTCTTCCTCTACAACTCATCAACCCAGTCAACTCAGACCCTTGCCTGAATTTCCAAAAAAAGAATAATAACTTTAAAACACACACACACACACACACACACACACAAGTCTTTGTGTGTATAGGCAGATTTAACTGACTGATGTTTTGATAAAATGAAGAAGATTTAAATTGCAGATTTGCAAATAACATATGATTAAAAGATAGCCACGCTGCTCCTAAAAGTCCTCTTGGCCACAACCATGTTTCATGGTCAGACCACCCCACAGAGCACCTCAGGTTTCCTCCAGCGAGCTGGCCCTTTGTCTTTTTCCATTGTCCCACATGTGTCCTCCACCATCATCTCTCCCCACCTACCAAATTTCTGTAATCAAAATGCCCTAAATGATAGGCTAGGCCTAGTTTTATAGTCCTATCTTTAAGTACTAAGTATTCTTGTTCTGGTAATTAAAGCGAGCTTTGACTAGACCCTTGTTAAAACAAGATTTGAGATACTAACCGGAGTATTATAAACCCTTAATTGAAAGAAAGACACTACCCGTGATTCCTTGGCAACAATGCTTTGGTTTTTCCAAGAGACATAAACTCACAGTGTTTTCTAAATGGTGGTCCATGTTTATTTTAAAAACTGCACTATAGTCATAAAGAGCTAACAACAACAACAACAACTAAAAACTTTGATTTTTATTTTAAATTGCAATCTTTTTTTTTTCCTGTCTTTTTCCTAAGCAAAAAAAAGAGGTTACTTTTATGTTCTGCTCTTTTTTTTCTTTGCTCTTTTTTGATTAATATAAGGTAAGGTAAGACCTGAAAAATGTTTCTTACATTGATAAAGTAGTAGAATTGACTGATAGAGGGAGAGAGGAGAGGAAGGAGAGGTAAAGGGATAGGCTTAAAGATAGGCTTGTTACCATACTTAATATTTGCACAGAGATGATTCTTTTTTCAACAGCAACACATTTAAAGGGTCATTTTCTTCAAAAGGCTACAGGCCAAATTTCTGTGGGCTGTTCAAACCATGAATTAAAGTGATTAAGACCATAACTACTACCAACTATAACAATCAAAATGTCATGGCAACAAATGATTACCCAGCTGAAAATCGAAGCTCAAGGGTATAAAATTATTTTCCATTAAATAAAAATCATTCTTCCTCTAAAATTTTAGTTTCATGTTCCTTGAAATTAAGATCTTTCCTAAGCTTTGCTTGAAAGCGTTTCCACCAATTTCAGTTCCCAGAACCAAAAATGCTTGTCTAATAATCAGGAGTCTTAATAAAGTTGGAGACAATACAAGAACTGCTTACACTTGCTTTTTCATTTTTTCCCCAATATGTTGGGAATGGATTAATCTGGTTATCATCCTGCAAGTTACTGTAACCATTATAAAAAAGGAAAATATCAAGGAAGTTCTCAGTCCCAGGGTTGGATTAAGTTGCATGACTGATTATTAGTTTTTGGCAATCAACCAGAAACAAAATTACTGGACTGACAAACATGTAAAATTTGTTTATTAAGCTTACCCACAGTTAAATAAATATAAATAAAAACAACATTAAAATCCTTTTTTTTTTTATCAAACATATTAGATAAATGAGGGCGTTTGGCAATAGCTAGCATAAGCGATGATGTCAGGCTATAAGCAAACACTCTGACAAAGTGTTCATGTGGATTCAAAGTGCTCCAAACTTTTGGAACACAGTTTCAGGATCTGTGAAGTAAATACATTCATCTCACTTTTAGAAATTGGACCTACATATATAATAAGAATACAAAAACATATATTATAAAGAAATCCTTTGCAAGATCCTTTGTTTTAAAAAAATGGGAAAAAAAGTAAGGCATCCATTACTAGAAAAATGAATAAATAAGCTACGGTAAATCATTCAATGGAATATCATGCAAATATTAAAAGAGTAAGAGAGTTATGTATAAACTGCCTTAAAACTGTCTTGAAGTTGTCCATGGTACTTGGTAAAATTAAAACTCTCTATATAAAATCATTAGATTCTTTGTAACACTTACCAAAGACTTGCCCATGGTATCTCAGTATTAATTGACAGAATTTATATTGCAGTCCAGAAACAACTGTTTCTAAATGTCATTTTCTTCCAGGGGCCCTGCTACCTTCCCCTATGGAGTAGTATCATTGCTGCATTTTGTGACAAGTTCACAGAAAGTCTTTGCTTTTAAAAATTCATTTATTTGAAAAGCCAAATCTTCTCAATACAGTAATTCAAAAGCAATTGTTTCTATTGCAATGGTTTACTTCACTTTCAAATGGTTTCAAAGCAAGAATCCTTTAAAAAGCAATATTTCCTTGTACTTCATTTATACAAACTTGCAGGGGACTATATATGTTATGTAAATTGGGAATGCAAGCAATCTAAGACCTCTGACAGTCCCTTTTCAAATAGCGTTTGGAACAACCTGTCTAACCTGCCATCCTTAATTTGCAGATACAAAGGAATTACATCATCACCTGCCCTCTAGAAATTTACAATTCATGACTTTGTACTCGGTAGGGCAAGTGCACTCGCAATTAATATTTAACACTAAATGCTTAAATTTCCTCACTGAAAACCATATAGGGCATCAGTTATTGCTCACCCACATGTTGGAACAGAAGCATTTCCTGGTATATCATGTTTTTACTTACTCCCCCAGGCCCCTTTTGTTCTCTCTAAAAATCATGCCAAAAATAAAGTTCCATGAACTGAGACTTTTCTGGGAACTCATGAAGTCCTCATGAATCACAAAATATATTAGCTTCAACTTCCTAGCCATTGAAGACCAAATATCAAAGATCCATTGGTTCAATAATCAAGGTCACTGTGGAGAGGAGCAGAGGCTTGTGATGCCGCTGAATTCAACATCAGAAGTGGTCATGTTCTAGGCCAGGCACAAAAACAACCCCCTCCTCTGTGGCCTTGGGCCAAGCATTTAACAACTAACTTCAGTTTCTTCCCACCTGTAAAACAGATAATCATCACCTTCCTTTGAGATGTGTATAAATTAATTAGTTGAGGTTTGGAAAGAGTTGTGAAAGCAAAATGATACTCATAAATGCTAAATATTAGGTGATTTTCTTTTCAATTTCATGGTTTTATTTTGGCATTATATATCACATTACATACACCATGAAACAGGAAATATCACCACTTTGTATCTGATTATTCTTCCTTAAGTTACATAAGGGTTAACCTTGGGGATTAAAAACAGTTCCACAGGACTCATAAATCATCATGGATTATTAAGAAAAAAGATTATTATTTGCAAGGCAGCATAATATCCTAAAACATAGCCTGTTATTTTTATTAGTTATGCTTCACAAATACTCATATAGGTGGTATAGTAATTTTGTCACCATCTTATAGCTTAGGAAATAAGCAGAGATCGCATATATGCCTTGCACAGGAAACTTCCTATAATTAAAACTCATGGTTTCTAAATTACCAGTCAATCTCTCCTATGAATCACATCTTCTCTACAAAAGAAATTGTCCTAACATGTATCATAGGCATCCAAAAGAAAAAGGTAATGGTTTATAGAGATTCCACAAATGTCAGAAACAGTTCTATAAGCTCCAAATTTCCCTCTCAGTCCTTTAAAATTAGGCTATGTACTGGAAACAGTCTCTTTAAAAACCCTTTTTTAACATAAGAGATTTCATGAATCCATATTGTTATTTAATTTGCTGAGAGGTGATTCATCATCTCCCAGAGCTAAGCAAAGGTCAGTGCCCTGAATGTTACGCTGGGGAGTTTGGACCTTATTCTAATGACCAAGGGAAATCCAGGGTGGCAGGGAAGGAAAGAGTTGCATGAAATGCTCAGGTGTGCACTTTGGAAAATTCACCCTGGCTTCAGAAAGGTGGTCTGAAAAAGGAGATACTATGTGCAAAGAAACCATTAGGGGGTCTGAGAGATTGTGAAATTGTGGTGGCCTAAATGAAGACAGAGGCAATGAAGCTGGAGATATGAAAAAAATCCAAGAGCTGTTAAGTTAATAAAATCAGAGGACTGTGAGAAGACCAGAAGGAATGGGAACCAGAGCCCACAGTAGGGATTGACCCTAGGTAAAAGAAGGAACGTCTTTTCCATCATAATAGGGGGAAGGAAGAGGAACAAACATGTTGAAATAATGAAGAAGGAACATGCCAAAGCCATCAGTGAATGTCAGAGAGAAAAGTGGTCAGAATTTGGAGGAGAGCAGAAGACAGTGACAGATCCAGAGGACACCCAAGGAATGAAGCAACAGGCTTTCAGGAAGTGCCTGAGGAGAAGCAGGGAGTGAGAAGGCACCTGGGCAAGCAGCCTGCGCTGGGGAGACCCCAGAGAAAGAGTCCTGGGGAGCAGTCAGGTTTGATTTAAAGCAGGAGACAGGGGGAATGCTCAGTGAACCAGGGAATGCACTTGCCACAGAACAAAGCTTTGCTCAACTAATTCCTCGGCTTCTATCAAAGCTATTCTGAAGTCCAGTTCTGATCTCAAATTTACACTTTTAGTTTTTCCTTCCAAGAAAGTGTCATCTATAAATTAAGAGGGCAGTGTTTTCTAGTCCTACTCACCAAAGGAAATATGAAAATACCTGACCACGGAGAACGCTCAGGCTGCTATTAAACCAAGTGTGGCGACCTCAGTTGCAAGACCAGGGACATGCAATCTGCGGGCACCGATCACTACGCATGACGAAGAGCCTCAAAGGTCTTCTAAAGTCAAACAAAACACACACCACACACACAAGGAATAGTGTTATCTTGGACAGAAATGAAGCAAAAACATGTTTTAAAAGACTAATACTGAGTAAATATTCCTGTGACAACACAAAGCAATTTGTATTTCAAGTATAAATTTAGATAAATAATACATCAATTTCCTAGGAGAATTCTGTAATGCAGCATGCAGAAAATGAAAATTAAAAGTCCTAAATTTATTTCTAATATCGTGCATGTCTAAGAATCTCCACAAGTTCACTAATAAAGGCCATGAGACAACAGAATGCCAAGGACTCTTCAGAGGAACATATAGTGCTCCATTCAGAAAAAATAAATTATATGTTTTTTCCATGCCACAAAAGCCACAAAGGGTCATCAAACCCAACCAAAGTATTCAAATAGAGGTTCTGCCAGTCCACTGAGTCCAATATGCCAAGCCAGGCAGGTGTCTCCTGCAGAAACCCTTTCATCTGAGGACTCCCCTTAATATTTATCTCCTTTCACTTAATTTTTCTAGTCCCTATTTCTCCAAACCAAAATCTGCACAGCCAGAAGATGCTATTTATGGAAAATTTTTGAAGTTTAAAAATTTAAATCTTAATATCCAAGCTGAAATAGTAATGGTATAAATGTTCTTTTGCATCTCAAAAAAAAAAAATCTATATCTCCCTACTTTTTGTGTCCATGATTTTGTGCTTCTGGAAGACTTTCTATCCTAAGACACATAGTTTATATACTTAGGGCCAGATACAGAAGCTCAGCCATTGTGCAGGAGAAGCTGTGTAGGGCCATGCTGCCTCGTTTGTTTTTTTTGGCAAACTTTCCCTGGAGCACAGGTCTAGAGGGAAAATGCATACCTCTTACATACAAATCAAAATAACAATCCCTAGAATTTTACTTTCTCCTTCAATTACTTTTTAATATTGAAGAATGAGTTCAAGAAAAACATGACAGTAGTGTTTCTTCTCACAATCAGCTCATAGGCACAAATTAGTTTTTTCCAGGGAATGAGAGAAAAATCTAGAGCTTCTCCATAAAGAAAAGGAAACAAATTCCATGCAGCCTTGTGATTGTAAAAGGAGGTTTTATTCATGTCCTTCTCTATATAGATTTACGAGGGTTTCTGCTGACATGAAGTATGTTCTTTACTGAATTCCTCAAGTGAAGCAAAACCACACATATCTGGTTCTAAAGCAACATACTGAGTCACTAGTTTACACAGTAAATGTGAAATAGTCATTTGCAAGACTCCCGCATACCTATGAAGTGGACTGAACCATAACAACTGTCTGGGACAAAAAACGAATTTTTTTTAAATGCAAAAAAAAAATTGTTTTTAATCACCAGTCTAAAAATCAGCTTCAAAACCTCCTTGATGAAGACTCATGAGTAGGAATGTTTCAGCAGAGCGGACACTGGGTGGAAAGCAGGAAATCTTGGCGCGTGTATTTGTCTCATGAATGAACACCTACTGCGTTTGTGGAATGGACACTTGGTGCAATCATTACTTGCCCTTAGATGATAACTAACTAGTGGCTATTCTGAAATTCTTGGCCAAGGTCTAGTGCTTAGATCTAATTTCATCTTGGCCTGGTTTCTTTCATTGCCATTGCATCAAATCAGCTATTCAACTCCTAGCAAAGCTACTTCTGTAATCTTAGCCTCAAGTCCATCTTTCCTTCCATTCTCACTGTGACAAACTGAGTTCTGGCTCTCATTATCTCTCACAAGGTTTATTACAATCTTCTGAAATGGTTTTGGGTGCTCAAAACTCCCCCTGCATACAAAGGCCAGGTCAGTTCTCTCAGAATACTGCTCTGATTATGGCTGAAAATTAAAAGCTTAAACTCCTTAAGTTCTCCATCATTTGACCCTCCTATCCATTTCTCAGCTTTCTCACCCACTATCTCCCCAGTACATACTTTATTCTCAAGTCAATTGGATCACTTGTTATTCCTCAAGCTTACTCTCTTTTTTTTACCTTATTTCTTCTCTCCTGTTTTCTCTGCTGCCTGCTATGCCATTCTTTATCCATGGAAAATCTCCCCATTTGCAAAAGGCCAAAACCAATATCACTTTGTGTGTGATATTTTCCATGAAAAACCCAGGATAATCTCTCTTTCTCTTCCAACACTTACTGTGCTTTGTTCATACCTCTACTATTGAATTTCTAAAATAGCTTCTGGTATTTGTTTTTTTACATTTGTGTCACCTCCCATCTTATTCATGCGTTCAATGCACATACATTGAGATCTAAGCAAATTTAAGGCAACGTTAAAAGTTGAGAGTACCAAAGAAAATGAGATGTATGTAGACCCTGCTTTCATGGAGCCTTAGTCTTGCAGAGAGGGACAGTTATTGTGTAAATAATTGCACAATAATTTACAGTATGAATAACAATGGTGATTAGTAATATAATGAAGAGTTTCCGGCTACATAATAGGGGCCCTTAACCTAGTGCGGAGCATCAGGCACAATTTTCAGCAGAAGAGATGTTTAGGGTGAGATATGAAGAATATCCAGGAGCTACCCAAACAAACAAACAAAAAAAATTGATGAAGAGTAGAACAAGCCAAGGAAATTACATATGCAAAGCCCCTAAACTAGAAGGTACCAGAAGAAGAAGAAGTGCAGTGAGATATGAGAATAGAAGGAAGTGGAAGGAAAAAAAGTTGCTTCGAATGAGGTACAGAGAGAAAAGGGACCAGATGCTATCAGGTCATCCAAGCCATTTAAGAATTCTAGACATATTCTAAGTGCATTGATAACTTATTGAGGATTAGAAGTGAAGTTATGATGCAATTAGATCTGCATCAAAAAAAAAAAAATTCACTCTGGAGGCAGTGTAAATAATGGAACGAGTAGACAAGAGTAGACGCAGAGAGGCCAGTAAAAAAGGTATTTCAGCCATCTGAAGAACCAGCACTTGGATCAAGATGTTGTCACCAATATAGAGAAAAGTGAATATAGTTGATAAGTATTGGGTTGAGTCATTTGTTTGTTTATTTTTTGTACTAAAAAATGGTTGCTATCAATAACTGCATATTTAGGAGGCATGCTTGGCAAGAATTGGTGCTTCATTTGGTATGGGGGATGAAAGAGAAGTTGTCAAAGAGAACACTCAGTTTTCCGATTGTACAAATGACAATGTCACTTATGAAAATGGAAAAGGCAGGAGAAGGAGCAAATTTAGAGAAACAAATTATGAGTTCTGTTTAGGACAAGTTTTATAAGAAGTCTCTGAGCCACCCAAGAATGCATTTGTATATAATAATTTAGACTCAAAGGCAACCTTGGGGATAGAGATTTAGATTTAAAAGTCATCAGCATATGGAAGCCATAGGAGAGGATGAGATCTCCCAGAGAGAGGGAGAAAGAGAGACACAGAGAGAGGGAGGACGAAAGAGAGAATGAAAGAATAGATCTATGGTTCTGAACGAGAGGTATTATTAAGAATTACCTGTGGAATTTTCTTTTCTCAAAATACACACACCAGAGGCCCAATAAATCAGAATTTCTGGCGTCTGGATATGTGTAGCTTACAAAAAAAATTCTCCCTAAGTGTTTCTTATGTACATCCAGAAAACTGATACTAAAAAAGAGACTCCAAGACAGAGGTCTAAGAAAAGTCAACATTTAGATTTGAAAAGAGACAGGAGAACTGGCAAAGGAGCTGAAAAGCAGCGGTCAGAAAGTAGAAAAGAAAATCAGAGCAGAGAGTGGAAATGAGGAAGTGGTCACATGTGCAAATGCTCCGAGAGGTGAAATTAAGGTTGAGAGGACTAAAAAATGACTACTGACTTCAAGACAGGTGACTTGAGCAGGAACGAAGTCCTCAGAGTGGTGGGTACAGAATGCAACAAGGAGAGAGCTGAAGAGGAAGTGTGAGGCAGGGGGAAGAGCACTAAGAAGCTTGACAGGAAGTGGGGAGTTAGGGCAGAGGTTGCAGCAAGATGTGGGGTCAAGGGGGGGGCAGTTGGTTTCCACTCGACTATTGTTCTTCTTGAGGAATTAATTCAATCTAACTTCTGTGCATCCCTATAGTGCTGGGTACACTGCTTGCACACAACAAAAGCACCTGAAATTAAAAGCTTGAAAAAGTGCATCTTTTGCAACTTAGAGGGTCTCATCAGGAACATATATACTTGAAATTTACTTGATTCAATTACTTTGGTTTATTTAAAAAACTAATGGTTCCCTAATTTGTATATTAAACACCCTGCTTATCAGTGAGAACACAGAGGATATGGTCACTTGTCACATGTTTATAAATGGTCTTGTGCCCAAAGGGGCCATATGGTCATAGAAAAATGGATTTCTAGGGGATATTGGGAATTCTGTAATGGTCTACTAAGTTAGGTAGTCATTTGATATTACGTGGACAAGTACCCATGTCATGTGAGTAAACCTGTTCAGACTGTATTTTTGTGCTACTAAAACTTTTTTTCCAAGAAATTCTAGGGGAATTATGGACTCCATTCTGTCCGTCCAAAGTTGTACAGTTAGAGTAAGACATCTAAAACCAGGAAGCTGCGTCAGGGAACCCCAATGAGGTTTTCAGTCTAGACTGACAGTAGGAATATTCCTTACTACTTTAAAGAGCTAAAGTCCTTCTCAGCTGGAGAAATTGCTGACCTCACCTTTCCTGGGGAATCCTGCAAGGATCAAGGCCAGGACTCCCTGAGAAGTTTTGAAACCAGGGAATTGGGCTATATCGGGGACCCAGTAGTCTTCTCCCATACTTAAGAGAGATCCGAAGAACAGAAGAGCTAAGTTCTCAAGATCCTCTCCCCAAAAAAAGGAACGCACAGTACCTGATTGGGGTCACCTGGCCACTAGGGGGCTTTAGTTACACACTGGAACACAAAAGTATTCAGGTCAATAATGCTTTACCTGTTCTTGAGAATACATTCTTATTTTCTCCACCTAATCAAGTTCCCCCAATTCTTAGAGGTCTCGTAATGCTGCTAAAAGATCCCAGTCAAACTCCATTGTCAAAATGAGCAGAACTTTAAAACAGTCCTGTAATGAATGATGTATGATTAGCAACTTTTAGAGGGAACCATGAAAGTAAAATCACACACTATGCGTGAATGAAATTGGAAGATGTGAAAGCACAACCAGGAACTGCATCCATTCACTCTTTCAATAAAGAAAACACAGGGGTACAGGAGACTTAGAAAATTTGAATGACAGTAAAGAGAAATTGAATAGAAGGAAGATGTTTTGGTCCTCTCTGGGGAATTCACTACTCCAGGGCATAGTTTGATTTCAGAGACATTTAGAGTTAAGACCCTTGCTTTATAAATGAAATCTAGGCAAATCTAAGTGCTTACTTTAAAAACATCCTTTCCCAGTTGTTCAAAAGAGAACAAACTTAGGCCCTGTCATAAAATGTGCCTGGAAACTATTAATGCATCAAAGGTCTTAAATGGAGACATTTCCTGTAAATACACAAGATCTAACACATGTTAACTAAAAGCAACTTTTTTCCAAAGGATTTCATACTTTGTTACCACCAAGTAGCTACCATAGCTTTGGCAAAATTAAATGCTTTATATATCTTTATATTCCAAAAATTTTAAAGCTTTATCTAAAATATTTAGATATTGCTAAACAAAAATTACTATATGGATTTCATTTGTTATTACAAATTTCTAAAAGCCCACTAAGTACAAATATTTTAAGTGAATACTTTACCTTCTTCCCATTTTTTAAACTCTCTGGATTGTGAGGTTTTCTTCTGCCTATGAAATGTCTATGAAAAGCCATATACGCAAATACAATAAATGGAACAAAACAGTAGGTTCTTCCATTTACAAGATATAGCTCTGATTAAAATCATATTTCTATTCCAAATACTTTTATATAATTGAAATTGCAGAATGGCTCCACACCTGTGTACATAAATTTCTTTGCCAAATCCAGCCCAATCTAACGCTAGTATAATTCCATTTCTTTGGTGTTATATTTAGGTTTCTATCTTAGATGATTTTTTTCAGGTGTAAGATTTTGAAGTTGGTGCTCACTATATATATATATATTTTACTAATTTGGACAGCTTAATAAAATTTATTTAAGACCGTTCGTGTAAAATATGTTTAAATGACTTTCAAATAGTAATACAGAACAAAAATAAGACTTTCTATAGGAATTACAGATGAGGTGGGTCAACTGTTGCATTCATTTTCTAGGGTTGCCATAAAAAAATTACCACAGACTGGATGACTTAAACACAGAAATTATTTTCTCACAAATCTGGAGGCTACAAACTGGAGAAGACTAAGGCATTGGCAGTGTAGGTTACTTCTAAGACCTCTCTCCTTGACTTGTGTATAGATGGCTGTCTCCTCCCTGTGTTTTCACATGGCCCTTCCTCTGTGCATATCTTCATCCAAATTTCCTGATCTTATAAAGACATCAGTCATATTGGATTGGGCTATCCTAATCACCTTATTTTAATTTAATTACCTCTTTAAAGACTCTATTTCCAAATGCAACCATATTCTTAACTGTTGGGGATTGAGACTTTAACATCTCAATTTGGGGGACACGATTCAGCCCTAACACTTGTCTTCAGCAAATATGTACATATTCCTAATTTAATTGTCCACTATTGGAATACCTCATACTTATTAAAATGGAAGTTCAAGATACGCTGCAAGCTTTTTTAATAATATTCTGCTTAAACTAAGATATTTGAGCAAGTTAGTTTAGAGTCAAGTATTACAATGGAAATCTTGGTAATTATCTAGGCCCCAGGAAGCATATTTTTGTCCAACATTTTTAATTTACTTTTTTTAAATTATAGAAATAACACAAAAAGTTTTCTTTATAAAAGACTAAAGAAAGTAAAATACCCCTAAATTATTAAAAATCAATAAAATTCCTCCAAATCTCATTTCCCAGAGGTTCTCCCTGTATCTTTATTACTGAACATTGTCATATTATCTCCATGTACACACACACACACACACACACACACACACACACACACACACACACACACGACACACATATACTTAATTTAATATTGACGGAATCATCCTAAGTAGTTGTTTTCAAGACTGCTTTTGGAATTATATATATACATGTATAAAAGATAAATTCCTAAAAGTAGAATTTAACATTTTGATATCCAGTCTAGCTGCTCTCCAGAATTGTATAAATTTATATCCCATTAATAATGTATAAGTGCCCATCTTCCCACATTCTTGCAAATATAGGATATGCCAATCTTTAAATTTTTTCCATACTGAGAAATTCAAATGTGATAACTCACATTTGCTTTATTTGTATTTCTTTGATTACTACTGGACCTCTCCACCTTTTTTACATTTTACATAAAATATTTTTACTTTCATTGTATTGGTTTGAAAAAAAATTTTATTTCTAAACCATCATAGAAAAATAAGCACTACCAAGATTATAAAGCGCTTTGGGCATTTGCACAATTCCTGCCCACTTACCTTTTTTCCCAATGAAACTCCCCAACTTTATCCATACTATAAATGGTGGTAACCTGCCACCTGATACTAGGAAATCAATCAATCAATCAATCAATCAGTTAGATTCTAGCTCCCTGCTATTTTGACAAGAATATATCCCAAGAAAGGCTACCAGTTAAAGGGTCAGATGAGGTAGGTATTAGTTATCACAACCATGTGCAATTTTAAATTAGAAGAGAACAGAAAAGATTCAGTTTTATCTTAGCAGGGGAGAGTCTTGTTCAAGAAATTAACAAGCCCTTAAGGAATAGTTTCAAAATTTTGGCTAAATCTTCAGGTAGCCAAACAAGCAGCTATAATGAGGTATGTGGCTCAATAATGAGCCCATCTCTGATTCTTGGTCACCTGAGGGAAGAACAAACTAAAAATAGGTATAGAGAAAGGCATGGATAAAATATTAATAATAATTAGATGTAAAATAATGTAGTTTAATGAGTTAATGTGGGCTGGAGGGCTTGGCAAGTTATGGGATGATCAGGAAAATGTTTTTCTTCTTCCTAATGAATTTAGCCAGAGATCGCAAACTTGAACAGCTGTAAAGACTAAACAGTATGGTAAATGTGGAGAAGAGGCAAATGTTTGACTTACCTTAAAGATAGTTAGATTTAGAATTTTTTAACAGGAGTCTAGACAAATAATAGTGTCCATAGAATTGATTCTATCTATAAATTGCCATAGTGACACTTGCTTCAGAGTCTAGTAGTAATACTGAGAGTTAATGTTGGTCCTGATCTCAAGACACCATCTGAGCTAACACACAATTTCCATATCTGTCAACACTTATCTTGCCCTCATGTCATTGTTATGGGCTAAGTTGTGTCCACCCAAAATTCACATGTCCAAGCCTTAACCCTCAAATACTTCTGAATGTGACCATATTTGGAGAAAGAGCCTTTAAAGAGGTGATCGAGTTAAAATGAGGCCATTAGGGTGGGCCCTAATCCAATCTGACTGATGTCCTTATAAGAAGAGGAAATTTGGATACCAGAGATGCATATGCACAAAGGGAAAACCCCCATGTAAACACAGGGGGAAAGTGGCCACCGTGCACCAAGGAGAGGGGTCTCATAAGAAACCAAACCTGCTGATACCTTGATCTTGGACTTGCAGCCTAGAACAGTAAGAAAATAGATATCTTTTATTTAAGCCACCCAATCTATGGTATTTTGTTACAGCAGCCCTTGCAGACTGATACAGCCATTATGTATATACATGTCACCATCTTCAAATAGGCTGGAAGTTCCTCCAGAGCAAAGGCTGAATCTTATTTAGATGCCTGCTGCGGTGACACATGGCACATGGCAACAGTTGCTCAAAAATTATGTATTGAGTGAATGAAGGAGTGAATTTTCTACAAATTATGTAGACTTTCCAAATTGGAAACCATTTAAATTTTTAGTGTATTTCCCTTTGTAACTAAGAGAGAGATAGTGAAGCAACTTATCAGTGAACAAGCAAAGACAAAAAGCCGAGGACACTTCAGCAAGATTTCCACTTAAATTGACAGCAATAAACAGCCAAATGAATGGTGCAGAGGGGCTAAATCGGGTCTTTCTTTCTGTTCCAAGAGACAAGCTGCAAGAAGAAATGCAACAATAACCTTCAGCCCTCTTCATGTCAGCCCTGACCCCTAACACGTGGAGAGCAGTGCTTCTTCCCTAATGGGGCAGGAGGCCACATCCCCTCCCTCCCACCATTGTAGGCAACACAAGGTCAGCATCCTCTCTGGGCCCATGGGAGGGAATGGCTTGGCGTTTCAGTGCCCCACCATTCCCTACAGATGATGAAACTGAGCACACTAAGGCATAAAATTGATACTGCAGACCTTGCCCATGGGTCTGCAGTTGTGCAATTACCTAGACTCTAGACCATATTTTCCCAATTTGTTGAGAACTATATCATGTGGGAAAGAATTAAAAGGTTTACTAAGGTCAATACAAACATAATTTATTGCTTCCCCCTAGTCAACCAAGCTCATCTACTTAGGTCTGTGACTAGTTAGCTAAGTTGGTTATATCGTTGTCCACTCAGGGGCAAGGTCAAGGTATCAATTTACAAAATCAGTTACTTTCCCTCTGTGGCACAGTCACAGATGACTGCCCTAATAATTCAGTATTGTTTCAGTCCCATGAGGAACCTGGAGACGAACTCTGTGTGGAAAAGCAATGCAAGTCAAGAACACTGGTGGAAAACCATCTTAAAGTCCAGGCAAGGTACACCAGGTCAGGGACTTTTTAAAGGACCCAATTCTCAACTTTTAAGGACTAGTTCAAGTTTCACTTGCTCTATAAAAGCTTATATTAAAACAATATGATAAACTTGAGTATCCACATATTAAATTGGCAGACTGATTAATTCTCTTTCAAAAATACATTTATTATATTTTTTAGTTATCTTTTCAGTCAACTCTGAATTCTTCAGAATGTTCATTTCATACTCTGTGATGACTTCCTCAAGTCTTCTTTGACTGTAGGGTGTTATTTGTCAGAACCTATAGATTTGAATACCACCAGATTGTTTCTCTTAGCCTTCAAAATTCTTCCTTGTCAGTTTGATTTTCTGCCCTCCCATTGTTTGTATTATTTGTTCTGGTGTCCAGCTCATAGTCGACCAAATGTAAAATCTAAGATTAAAAACAAGTAGCTTCGTTTTCTCCTACAAATTTTCTTTCCTCATCAAATCAAATCTCGCTTCAGTTCTTCTTAGGTTTGATCTTTCTTTCCCTAGGCTGTTCTGATCTCACTCCTAACACATCCACACTGTCTTCAAAGGCCTCATTGGTAATCTGTCGTAATTCTTCATTTGGAGGCATTCCAATGATAGTGCTCAAAAGCAATGTTTCATTTTGAAAATTATAACTATTGTAGATAAATGTTGTATTCAATATGAAATCAGACAATAAAATGAGTTTCTAAAAGTATTCTCTGCCTCTTTCCAGATCAATCACTTTATAAATGGATGACACAAGGTTCTTTATGGTATCTTCATATTTCCCCAGGTGAACAGACAAGGTAGAGTTTTCTATTGAAGATGCAACCTAGAAAAGAAAATAATTTGTACACCTGAGGGGAAAAAAATGTGTAAAGAGCTATCAAGTAATACAAATCAAATGTAAACAGAATAAAGTCAGCACTAAAATGTTTGCTATCACCCCAATACCTGAGTAAATTTTATTTTGCAGGTCTGCTATTAAATTTGTTCAGTTAATAAGACACATGAATAAATGAACTGCTGAGTTAAGTATCTGTTACAAGAAAATTACAGTGTAATATTAAGGGTATTCTAAGCATCTTCTTTAATTACAAAGAAGGATTATTCTCAAATATTATAAAAACATTTATTCTAAATTAAATATCATTATGCCATCTTGTCTGTCTAATTATGTTCATTAGAACACTGGAAATGTGTTCTAACAAATGTGTAGCTAACAAATGTGTTAAATCCATGTTCTACACAGCACCTAGAACACAAGTTGATAAGCTATAGAAGTACATATCAGTTGGTAATTCATTCTCATGTAATGTTACATTTAAAATTATAGGTAATCTACTAAATAAAAAATGTTTCTATACACTATGCCACATAGTTGAACCAACGGTATTACAAATAATGTATGCAATTTATTCTAACTTTACAGCTTAATATTAACCATATTTATCTTCTGCTTTCAGTGTTCAAATAATTTTTTAGAAGAAGTCACACAAAAACGATGAACAAATTTCAACTGAGAGCCCTTAAAACATATATTTTTTATGTCATGCTCTAATTTTTTAAGCCAAGATAAAAATTACGTGTGAATAATTTAAATACACATTTCTAGCCACTATCTTTCTTTACACTTTGTTAAAAATTATTTCTGGATTGTAAACTACTTATATTTTACAGAGACTCTATTTCCTTACTCTACACACATAAAGAAGAGGTATAATGACATATATAAACTGGACAATTGAGTCTATTTATTCATCAATGAGAATGATGATATTTGATGTACATTAAGCCCAGTCAAGTCCCAATTCTTCAAGTTTATATCCACCATATTCCAAACAAACGTGATTTATAAGGTGAGAAAAAACTTTACTCAAAACTTTCAAAAGAATTAAAATGAATTTTACTTTGAAATGACATTTCTGCCCAACCAGCTCTAACTTTCAATTTAAAGGGTGAGGGGGGAACATCATTTCCCCCAACACATAAACACATGGCTTTTTACACAGTGCTTTTCTCCCATGAATCTGGACAGGTCTTCATAAACATTAATTAATTCTCACTATCCTTATGACGCCCACTTCCCAGTAGAAACTATTAGGCTGGGCTGGGTGGCGCGTCCGACGCTATGGATGATATAATTACATAACAGTTCTTCTGTGACCATTGCTCACCCACGGAGCTCACGTACACACCAGTGGATCTTCGCGCTGCAGATCAAATAGTCCAGTCTTCAAAAACACGCAGATGGGCTCTTTGGCATTCACTCCTTACTGGACTGGGATCACAGGGCACCCTCTAAATACTGGGCCAAATTCTTACACCTTCGCTAATCTGAGCATTGCCAGGCATGGGAATGTTTTTGCTTTTGAATATTTTCAACAACAGTTGTTTGTTAACCATTTAAACCAACAGAACAAAGCTAGTAAATTCAAGGTGTAGGAATTAGGTTCTTCCACGTATTTCATGCCAAAGCACCCTATTTAATGGAAATATGTAGCAAATAATAGTACATAGTAACCTTCTGCTTCTCAAAAGACTCTGAGGATAGCCAAGTGAGTTAACTGAGAAATGCCTTTGGGACCACAGGCTCAGACTTACCCTAAAAGGCTGAATGGGACTAGTTTTGCCACCTTTAATTCAGGATATTTAAGTCTTCTCTATGACCTCAAATTAAAGCATGTACAGAACCGGTTTTCTCTCCTCAGTGCAGACAAGCTCCAATCTTTTCTTTTGTCAACTTTTTAACTTTACAGGGAGGAGACTGCAACAAACATAAAATTTAATTTGCCTTATTGCAATTTCTTCTCTAGTTATGTTTAGTGGGTGTGTGTACGTTTAGATCAGTGTAATAGGAGGGCAGATATTCTGTGTTCTGCTCTTTTCATTTAAATTGCTCTATAAACACAAGCCCAGGTATTGACGTAATTTACACTGTTGTCATTTTTAACAACCATAGATTGTTTCCAATCTTTTGCTATTATAACCAGTGTTGATACCAATTTATTGGGAAAAAAATTACTTTTTTCCTCTTCAGATTATTTCGATGAGGTGTGTTCCTCAAAGTGTCAAAGAGTATAAACAATTTTATAGTTTTTATTGCAGGTTACCTGTATGCCCCAGAAAAAAATTAATGGCTTCATTTACAGAAACATCAGCAATTGATGGGTATAATTACATGAGCTGCTTAGACTAACCTTTGAGTTGCAATATAAACTTTAAGTTGTGCATTAAGTTTAACTGACAGTGACACTGTGCTTTTTTTTCAAGTGATAATTTGGCATTTGTATTTTCTTTTGCATGAAATAATATTTCCAAAAATGTGAGATTGGAAATACTTCATCTCCCCTCTCCCTGTTTTATCTCCATCTCCTTTATTTATATCTCAACCTCTCTCTCTCTCTCTCTCTCTCTCTCTCTCTCTCTCTCAATCTCATTGAATATAATTATATTGCATATATTTTATGTGGCAGACACTTCTAGAGACAGGACGATCTAAGAAGACAAGTGGGCCAAGTTTCCCACTCTCACGGAGCTTTCATTGCAGTGGGGAGTTGACACACATACATACACAGAAAATTTTCACTTATAAAACCCAGTTTCTTGACATTTAAGAATACCCTCAATTTTTAAGTAGTCAAGTTGTGTTTCTTTGATAATTCGAATAATAGGCAATTTTATTATACTTAAAAATAAGTCATTATTAACTCTTTAATGTGTTTAGACGTTTTTGAAGTTTGGTGTAATGCACACATCTATATTAAATCACTTTCACAGGATATCCATTTAACCTAGTATTTCTTAGTAATTCCCGTACTCATATTGCTTCTAGTTTGTCAATTGTCTCTAACAATAATTTAAATCTCTTTCTGAGCCACCTGCTTATTCCAGTGGTCTCTTTTTTTTCCTTTCTGTTGATAACCTAATAACAATGCTTCTTATAATTGTACTTTTGTAACATATTTTTATATCTGCTAAGGCCAGTCTCCTCTTATTACCTTAAAATTTGAGGGCATCTTCTTCCCTAATCATTGGCCCATCTGAATATCTTTCAAGTTCCATAAAATATGTTTGATATTTAATTAGTGTTGCATTAAAT
Organism: Eidolon dupreanum; assembly: GCA_028627145.1. Taxonomy (NCBI): domain Eukaryota; kingdom Metazoa; phylum Chordata; class Mammalia; order Chiroptera; family Pteropodidae; genus Eidolon; species Eidolon dupreanum. The sequence goes on along the minus strand of CM053509.1, from coordinate 31,795,577 downwards.
TAACCCAGGGAACATTTTCATTTTTATCATAACATAATTTTCCCACCAATGGGCAGGATTCTATCTAAAAGATATCCACATCTTTTTTGAAAAAGTGACCCAGCATTACAACACAGGGATGCAATCAATTCCTTATAAATTCGTGTTTATTTTAGCAGGCACTTGCTTTTTTATTTAAAATTCTGAGTGTTTATAATTAATTATGGGTGTACAATCTGAATACATTTTCATAGTGAACTATTCTAGAGAAGAGAAAACCCTTCTTGACTCTCCCCCATCTTGTCACACTCCGCTCCCCAGAGGGATGCTTCTCTTAGAGAAGCCTATAAACATTGTCAGTGGGTAGAACACTGCAGAAGAGACCACAGATCATTTTACCCTGCTTGTCATTCTCTTCCTCCAATATTTCCCTAAATGTATTGTTCTTAAAGTCACCACAACTTGTCATACAACACCACTGATCTTAGGGAGAAATGGCTAGAATTAGATTCTCCTACAAATGCTCAAAATGTAACAGTTTTCAACTCAAAAATCACAGTCTGGCTTCCGGCAGCAGACCTTTTATATTTTTGTAATTGCCCCTTCTTATTGACAGAGCTTATTAAAGGCCTGGTTTCTTCCCTCAGATCCCTGTGACTAATTTCCCAATTTGGAAATAATAGACACGTTAAAAGAAGTACCTATAGAGCCCATGCTAATTAGAGCCTGGGAGTGTTCGATTTTGGAGAATACTAAAGAGTCCCCTTTATTTATGGTAGTGGGTCTCTAAGGTGGGACATATTTGGTTAAAATAAATTTTGAGCTAGTTCTGGAGAATTGCTAAATGACAAATAAACAATAATCTACACTCAGTGTAGGCCCTCAGTGACCATGATTTAAATGCATAGATGAGTTTAGGTAAAACAAGCAGGATAGCCAAATGATAAACATAATATCAAGATAAATTTGTATAATTCCCATGCAAAGTGTCATTAACATATTAAAAATCCCTTCCTTGATTTATTTGGGTTTTTTATTAAAAATAAAATACGATGTCTGTAGAGAAGAGGAGGGAGATTTTAGTAAACTTTGTTTTCCTGGCTTTTCCACCTGCAAGTCGACTCTAACTGGCCAAAACAAACAATGCTAGCAAAACTGCCCTCTCAGCAACTGTATGCTAAGTCCTGCAACTCTTCTTCCGGAAAAGCTAGTCAATCTCAAGATAGATAATGAGTGAAACAGTCTGGAGTTTTGGAGTTTAAGGGAGGGGAAAGGTTGATCAAGCCCACTTATCACACTCCTGAGTTTTGAAAGACTGTGGGAAAAGTGACTCTCCTAGTTCACGGTGTCCACCCCCTCCTTTCCAGCTAAATGGAATGCTTTGCTATGCAAATAACGAGTCTATCTCAGAGGAAGTGAAGGACTCAGGATAGTAAAGGAACTCACCTTCTGGAGGTAAATTAACTCTTTTAAGGTACCATTGAACAAATTACTTCTTCATGTTCTAAAAGTTCTCATAGTACCCTAAAACCTCAAAATCACCCGAGATTAGTTTGCTCCTTTGAGGGCCAGGCCTCGTAAAGAGTGAATCCCTTTGGAAACATGTCTTTTTGTCTGCCCTAGTTAAGTTCCACAAAAGAAGCATGTGGAAATCACTCAGCAACTCGACATTTGTGTTTGACCCCAACCTACTGGAATCTGAAGGTTGAAAGTGTCAAGGTCAGTTTCAAGCCTGGTAACCTGACTTTTTGAATAGGTTTCAATTTGGTAATTACTGTATTTAGATAATTCTGCCTCCTTTTCCCATCACCCTCAGTTCCCAAGAAAACTGGTGCAAGTATTCAGGGCAAGAAAATGAGAGAAACACATTAAATCCAGTAGGAAATTTCTCTGCTCAACCAATGGCTTCTGAGAGTATGAGACGAGATCTTTAGCACATCTTTCTCCTCTGGGTCACAATTGGCTTTCTCCAAAGAAGGCACATATTTCCAAGATGACTAAATCAGGCAGGTATAAGTCCTTCAATATAAAGTTATCTGAGCCCTGGATGTCAAGTAACCCACTTTTTAGAATACTTAAAGCATACAAAGGAGCATTCCGTTTAGTTCTGGGACCACAACATTTAATCTGAGCCTTAAGAAGTCAGTAAAAATCTTAATGAAATTTGGAAATGATGCCCACAGCTCTCATACTATAGCCAGGCTACTTTATATTACCTGACGATAACTAAGTTTTATATCCTGCATACTTTCACAAAAGTAAAAAAGTGATTCACATAGTTGTAGCTTTTCTCAACTGAATCATGGGCAACTATGTGCAGGATGGAGTCAGTTGCTGGTATCTGAGGGACAAAGAACAGGTTCAGGAGTAAATAATAGAATCCAATGTTTTAAGTTCTCAATCAGTGTACTTTGGATCCTTTAAAAAATTATCTGCTGGCCAGGGCTCCAGTTAATAAAACTGGAAAAAAAATATTTGTTTTTGCTAAAGTGATGATAGTGAAACTAGGCAAAACTAGAATCTACTTGCACTTTGGCTGGGGATTCAAACATCTGGGGAGGGGGGCGAGCATGTTGTTTTTAAATGCTAAAAAAGTCAAGAAAAATCAATAATATATTTTCTTCAGAAAATATGGCAAAACTGACTGAAAGCTGGACTTAAGAAATTCTCATTAGTAACATAACTCAGCAAATTATTGTTCCATCTTGTCTTCTTTTTCTCAAATTTCACATTTTTGAAGTAAACATTTCTGAATTCTATAGTATTATATTTTCTAAATAGTTTGTTCTGAATAACATGACAGCACTGATATTTTCATTCAGGGTTTGCAGAGAATAGTTTGAAGAGAGAAAAAGTATAGACCATTGGAACTTGCATGAGCTAATACCTTAAGTAAAGTGATTTAGGAATGATAATTTCAAATGGCTTCCTCAGTGAGAAAATTTTCTAATTTCTTTTTCTAAGATTAAATAAATGTTGCACACCTTGAACTTTAAAATTTATTTTTCAGTTTTTCTGGTGTTTTCTTTTTAAATAGAAAGATCCAAATTTTTTTTCTAAAACCAGCCACTTTTCTTCATTGGTGACCACTGCAATTTTGAACCGTTTATTTATTCTACCACTAAGTGTTGAAAGCACAGGGAAATGGGACCCTTGCAATCCACCGGGGCCACATTTCTAACCACTCTGAATTTATTTCCAGTTAAGTTTTCAGAATTGTACTAGTCTATCTCAAATGATATGCCTGAATAATCCTGTATCGGTTCTGATTTGGCAGTCCACCAATTATCCTAAATTTCTCCAGGGAATAGTAATAACCTTCTGATTCTCAGGTAATGTAAGGTCATTAGCGTTGCTTTTGCATTGTTCTTTTCATTTTAAAAAGAGAATGAGTGGATATTTTATACAATTTGCTCTGTGTTGAACCAAAAGTATCATTAAGACAGTCTGGAGACTTGGTCCTCAAGCTTTATTCTCCCATTCACCCGAGGGACCACCTTCTGAGCTCTGAACTTTAACTGGCAGGTGAAGGGTGTGGGCACTGTGAGTCCTTCGGCCACAGGCCCAGTGGAGGTCATCTGAGGTAGGTCAAGTGTTGTGGTCTTGGCATCTCAGTTCTGAAAGAAATCAGCCTACTCCACTCATATGCACCTCTTCTATTCTCCTCCCTCCCCCAAAGGTTGGGGGGGGGGGCATGGTGGCAGTTCTGCAGAGCCGAAGGCCCTGTATGTCCCTGAGGAGGCTGAGACAGTGGCTCATGGAACATGTCTGCATGCCATGACCCCTTTCAAGTCACCTAAAGATACATGCCCACTGTGGGCTCAGTGCAAGAAGTAGCTCGTTCCCCCGTTCCTGCTCCCCGTCCCCCAACAGAAAACCCCTAAAGATCCCGACGCCTCTTACACCCACCCCACCCGGGTGAACTTGCTCCCCAGACTCCGCGGCCCGGCGCGTCCGCTTGACCCCATTTCACGTTAAATGTGCTGAGTACCCGCCCTTAGTACTCGCGTGCGCTAATCAGATCCGCATGTCTTTGCAAAGCTTCACCTGAGCCCGGGTCCCGGAGGGCAGAAAAGCAGGACTGGTGTTCAGCTTAGGTGGGGGGATCTGAATTCTGCAATCTGCCTGGGGAGGGGGCTGAGTGGTGGCCGCCTACGGTGCCGGCTCCTG